>OU696698.1:47853318-48215556 GCA_916050605.2 Platycheirus albimanus | reverse complement strand
AAAATAAAATTTTCAAAATTCTTAAATGAATACTTAAACTAATTTGAGCTGAAAAAAAAGTACGCCATTTTATTTCTTGGATAAATTTGAATTTATGAGAATAAATTTAGAAAAATCTGTGGAGCGGTTTTTGAGAAAAAAAGTTTTTTTTGAAAAACTTTTTGAAAAAAAATTTCAAAAAAAATTCAAAAACGCCAGTTCATAGGTATTCAGCAAATACATTTATTTAAAATTTAAAAAAAAAAATTTAATAAGCAGTTTTCAAAATATTAATTTTTTAAATTTTTTTTTTTAAAATGCTTTTAAAAATACAAAAAAATATTTTTCAAAAATATTGGTATGCAGTACAAATTGAGCTACCTACAGCTATATGTGTGTGAAATTTCGAAAGAATCGGTTGAGTCGTTTTCGAGATAGTCGAAAGCAAAAAAAACGGTCCTATGGAAAGTACCGTTCTTAGCCATTTTTTAAAACTTTTTTTTCAGCCATATGATTGGTCGTACCTAAAAAGCAACACTGATTTTTTTAATTAAAAATCGTTAGAGCCGTTTTTGAGAAAAATAAGCTTTAACGTAACGGTTGTATGGCAGGTACCGTTATTTTTTGAGCTAAAAAAAAAATTTCAATTTCCTTTCTGTACAATACCTAAAAAAGTCTATATACCAAGTTTGAAGCAATTCGGCCCACCTTTGGGTTTAGGTCTACATACAGACAGACAGACAGACAGACAGACAGACAGACAGACAGACAGACAGACAGACATACAGACGGACAGAATTTTTAGACCCATCTTTTTTCGTCTTCGCTATCATCGTAATGTCATGTTTGATTGTTATCTCAAAACTTTTTTTTTCGACGAATGCATAACTTGCCTTATAGTACCTATAATCGCAAGTAAAAATCATATTTTTTTTTAGAAAAGCGTTAGAAACGGGAACTTCACGGATTATTTTGTAAACACATTATATCTATATGTTGAAATCGATAAATGAGCTCGTACTCCTAAAAAAGCCAGCATCCCAAGGTCATTTACCAAATGTCGTGAAAAAGCGCTCTAAAAATTATAAAAAAATCATATTTTTTGTTAGAAAAGCGTTAGAAACGGGAACTTCACGGATTATTTTGTAAACACATTATATCTATATGTTGAAATCGATAAATGAGCTGGAACTCCTAAAAAAAGCCAACATCCCAAGGTCATTTACCAAAAGTCGTGAAAAAGCGCTCTAAAAATTATAGAAAAAATCATATTTTTTGTTAGAAAAGCGTTAGAAACGGGAACTTCACGGATTATTTTGTAAACACATTATATCTATATGTTGAAATCGATAAATGAGCTGGAACTCCTAAAAAAAGCCAGCATCCCAAGGTCATTTACCAAAAGTCGTGAACAAGCGCTCTAAAAATTATAAAAAAAATCATATTTTTTGTTAGAAAAGCGTTAGAAACGGGAACTTCACGGATTATTTTGTAAACACATTATATCTATATGCTGAAATCGATAAATGAGCTGGAACTCCTAAAAAAAAGACAGCATCCCAAGGTCATTTACCAAAAGTCGTGAAAATGCTCTATAAAAATTATAAAAAAAATCATATTTTTTGTTAGAAAAGCGTTAGAAACGGGAACTTCACGGATTATTTTGTAAACACATTATATCTATATGTTGAAATCGATAACTGAGCTGGAACTCCTAAAAAAGCCAGCATCCAAGGTCATTTACCAAAAGTCTGAAAAAGCGCTCTAAAATTATAAAAAAAATCATATTTCTTGTTAGAAAAGCGTTAGAAACGGGAACTTCACGGATTATTTTGTAAACACATTATATCTATATGTTGACATCGATAAATGAGCTGGAACTCTTAAAAAAGCCAGCATCCCAGCAAAAGTCGTGAAAAAGCGCTCTAAAAATTATAAAAAATTATATTTTTTGTTAGAAAAGCGTTCGAAACGGGAACTTCACGGATTATTTTGTAAACACATTATATCTATATGTTGAATCGATAAATGAGCTCGTACTCCTAAAAAAGCCAGCATCCCAAGGTCATTTACCAAATGTCGTGAAAAAGCGCTCTAAAAATTATAAAAAAATCATATTTTTTGTTAGAAAAGCGTTAGAAACGGGAACTTCACGGATTATTTGTAAACACATTATATCTATATGTTGAAATCGATAAATGAGCTGGAACTCCTAAAAAAGCCAACATCCCAAGGTCATTTACAAAAGTCGTGAAAAAGCGCTCTAAAAATTATAGAAAAAATCATATTTTTTGTTAGAAAAGCGTTAGAAACGGGAACTTCACGGATTATTTTGTAAACACATTATATCTATATGTTGAAATCGATAAATGAGCTGGAACTCCTAAAAAAAGCCAGCATCCCAAGGTCATTTACCAAAAGTCGTGAACAAGCGCTATAAAATTATAAAAAAAATCATATTTTTTGTTAGAAAAGCGTTAGAAACGGGAACTTCACGGATTATTTTGTAAACACATTATATCTATATGTTGAAATCGATAAATGAGCTGGAACTCCTAAAAAAAGCCAGCATCCCAAGGTCATTTACCAAAAGTTCTGAAAAAGCGCTCTAAAAATTATAAAAAAAATCATATTTCTTGTTAGAAAAGCGTTAGAAACGGGAACTTCACGGATTATTTTGTAAACACATTATATCTATATGTTGACATCGATAAATGAGCTGGAACTCCTAAAAAAAAGCCAGCATCCCAGCAAAAGTCGTGAAAAAGCGCTCTAAAAATTATAAAAAATTATATTTTTTGTTAGAGAAAAGCGTTCGAAACGGGAACTTCACGGATTATTTTGTAAACACATTATATCTATATGTTGAAATCGATAAATGAGCTGGAACTCTTAAAAAAAGCCAGCATCCCAAGGTAATTTACCAAAAGTCGTGAAAAAGCGCTCTAAAAATTATAAAAAAAATCATATTTTTTGTTAGAAAAGCGTTAGAAACGGAAACTTTACGGATTATTTTGTAAACACATTATATCTATATGTTGAAATCGATAAATGAGCTGGAACTCCTAAAAAAGCCAGCATCCCAAGCTGATTTACCAAATGTCGTGAAAAAGCGCTCTAAAAATTATAAAAAAAATCATATTTTTTGTTAGAAAAGCGTTAGAAACGGGAACTTCACGGATTATTTTGTAAACACATTATATCTATATGTTAAAATCGATAAATGAGCTGGAACTCCTAAAAAAAGCCAGCATCCCAAGGTCATTTAATAAAAGTCGTGAAAAAGCGCTCTAAAAATTATAAAAAAAAATCATATTTTTGATGTTAGAAAAGCGTTAGAAACGGGAACTTCACGGATTATTTTGTAAACCCATTATATCTATATGTTGAAATCGAAAAATGAGCTGGAACTCCTAAAAAAAGCCAGCATCCCAAGGTCATTTACCAAAAGTCGTGAACAAGCGCTCTAAAAATTATAAAAAAAAAAAAATAATATTTTTTGTTAGAAAAGCGTTAGAAACGGAAACTTCACGAATTATTTTGTAAACACATTATATCTACATGTTGAAATCGATAAATGAGCTGGAACTCCTAAAAAAGCCAGCATCCCAAGGTCATTTACCAAATGTCGTGAAAAAGCGCTCTAAAAATTATAAAAAAATCATATTTTTTGTTAGAAAAGCGTTAGAAACGGGAACTTCACGGATTATTTTGTAAACACATTATATCTATATGTTGAAATCGATAAATGAGCTGGAACTCCTAAAAAAGCCAGCATCCCAAGGTCATTTACCAAAAGTTCTGAAAAAGCGCTCTAAAAATTATAAAAAAAATCATATTTCTTGTTAGAAAAGCGTTAGAAACGGGAACTTCACGGATTATTTTGTAAACACATTATATCTATATGTTGACATCGCTAAATAAGCTGGAACTCCTAAAAAAAGCCAGCATCCTAGCAAAAGTCGTGAAAGAGCGCTCTAAAAGTTATAAAAAAATTATATTTTTTGTTAGAAAAGCGTTCGAAACGGGAACTTCACGGATTATTTTGTAAACACATTATATCTATATGTTGAAATCGATAAATGAGCTGGAACTCCTAAAAAAAGCCAGCATCCCAAGGTAATTTACCAAAAGTCGTGAAAAAGCGCTCTAAAAATTATAAAGCGTTAGAAACGGAAACTTTACGGATTATTTTGTAAACACATTATATCTATATGTTGAAATCGATAAATGAGCTGGAACTCCTAAAAAAGCCAGCATCCCAAGCTCATTTACCAAATGTCGTGAAAAAGCGCTCTAAAAACTATAAAAAAAATCATATTTTTTGTTAGAAAAGCGTTAGAAACGGGAACTTCACGGATTATTTTGTAAACACATTATATCTATATGTTAAAATCGATAAATGAGCTAAAACTCCTAAAAAAGCCAGCATCCCAAGGTCATTTAATAAAAGTCGTGAAAAAGCGCTCTAAAAATTATAAAAAAAATCATATTTTTTGTTAGAAAAGCGTTAGAAACGGGAACTTCACGGATTATTTTGTAAACACATTATATCTATATGTTGAAATCGATAAATGAGCTGGAACTCCTAAAAAAAGCCAGCATCCCAAGGTCATTTACCAAAAGTCGTGAAAAAGCGCTCTAAAAATTATAAAAAAATTATATTTTTTGTTAGAAAAGCGTTCGAAACGGGAACTTCACGGATTATTTTGTAAACACATTATATCTATATGTTGAAATCGATAAATGAGCTGGAACTCCTAAAAAAAGCCAGCATCAAAAGGTAATTTACCAAAAGTCGTGAAAAAGCGCTCTAAAAATTATAAAAAAAATCATATTTTTTGTTAGAAAAGCGTTAGAAACGGAAACTTTACGGATTATTTTGTAAACACATTATATCTATATGTTGAAATCGATAAATGAGCTGGAACTCCTAAAAAAGCCAGCATCCCAAGCTCATTTACCAAATGTCGTGAAAAAGCGCTCTAAAAACTATAAAAAAAATCATATTTTTTGTTAGAAAAGCGTTAGAAACGGGAACTTCACGGATTATTTTGTAAACACATTATATCTATATGTTAAAATCGATAAATGAGCTGGAACTCCTAAAAAAGCCAGCATCCCAAGGTCATTTAATAAAAGTCGTGAAAAAGCGCTCTAGAAATTATAAAAAAAATCATATTTTTTGTTAGAAAAGCGTTAGAAACGGGAACTTCACGGATTATTTTGTAAACACATTATATCTATATGTTGAAATCGATAAATGAGCTGGAACTCCTAAAAAAAGCCAGCATCCCAAGGTCATTTACCAAAAGTCGTGAAAAAGCGCTCTAAAAATTATAAAAAAAATCATATTTTTTGTTAGAAAAGCGTTAGAAACGGGAACTTCACGGATTATTTTGTAAGCACATTAAATCTTTATGTTGAAATCGATAAACGAGCTGGAACTCCAAAAAAAAGCCAGCATCCCAAGGTCATTTACCAAAAGTCGTGAAAAAGCGCTCTAAAAATTATAAGAAAAATCATATTTTTTGTTAGAAAAGCGTTAGAAACGGGAACTTCACGGATTATTTTGTAAGCACATTATATCTATATGTTGAAATCGATAAATGAGCTGGAACTCCTAAAAAAAGATAGCATCCCAAGGTCATTTACCAAAAGTCGTGAAAAAGAACTCTAAAAATTATAAAAAAAATCATATTTTTTGTTAGAAAAGCGTTAGAAACGGGAACTTCACGGATTATTTTGTAAACACATTATATCTATATGCTGAAATCGATAAATGAGCTGGAACTCCTAAAAAAAGCCAACATCCCAAGGTCATTTACCAAAAGTCGTGAAAAAGCGCTCTAAAAATTATAGAAAAAATCATATTTTTTGTTAGAAAAGCGTTAGAAACGGGAACTTCACGGATTATTTTGTAAACACATTATATCTATATGTTGAAATCGATAAATGAGCTAGAACTCCTAAAAAAAGCCAGCATCCCAAGGTCATTTACCAAAAGTCGTGAACAAGCGCTCTAAAAATTATAAAAAAAATCATATTTTTTGTTAGAAAAGCGTTAGAAACGGGAACTTCACGGATTATTTTGTAAACACATTATATCTATATGTTGAAATCGATAAGTGAGCTGGAACTCCTAAAAAAAGCCAGCATACCAAGGTCATTTACCAAAAGTCGTGAGAAAGCGCTATAAAAATTATAAAAAAAATCATATTTTTTTTTAGAAAAGCGTTAGAAACGGGAACTTCACGGATTATTTTGTAAACACATTATATCTATATGTTGAAATCGATAAATGAGCTCGTACTCCTAAAAAAGCCAGCATCCCAAGGTCATTTACCAAATGTCGTGAAAAAGCGCTCTAAAAATTATAAAAAAATCATATTTTTTGTTAGAAAAGCGTTAGAAACTGGAACTTCACGGATTATTTTGTAAACACATTATATCTATATGTTGAAATCGATAAATGAGCTGGAACTCCTAAAAAAAGCCAACATCCCAAGGTCATTTACCAAAAGTCGTGAAAAAGCGCTCTAAAAATTATAGAAAAAATCATATTTTTTGTTAGAAAAGCGTTAGAAACGGGAACTTCACGGATTATTTTGTAAACACATTATATCTATATGTTGAAATCGATAAATGAGCTGGAACTCCTAAAAAAAGCCAGCATCCCAAGGTCATTTACCAAAAGTCGTGAACAAGCGCTCTAAAAATTATAAAAAAAATCATATTTTTTGTTAGAAAAGCGTTAGAAACGGGAACTGCACGGATTATTTTGTAAACACATTATATCTATATGCTGAAATCGATAAATGAGCTGGAACTCTTAAAAAAAGCCAGCATCCCAGCAAAAGTCGTGAAAAAGCGCTCTAAAAATTATAAAAAATTATATTTTTTGTTAGAAAAGCGTTCGAAACGGGAACTTCACGGATTATTTTGTAAACACATTATATCTATATGTTGAAATCGATAAATGAGCTCGTACTCCTAAAAAAGCCAGCATCCCAAGGTCATTTACCAAATGTCGTGAAAAAGCGCTCTAAAAATTATAAAAAAATCATATTTTTTGTTAGAAAAGCGTTAGAAACGGGAACTTCACGGATTATTTTGTAAACACATTATATCTATATGTTGAAATCGATAAATGAGCTGGAACTCCTAAAAAAAGCCAACATCCCAAGGTCATTTACCAAAAGTCGTGAAAAAGCGCTCTAAAAATTATAGAAAAAATCATATTTTTTGTTAGAAAAGCGTTAGAAACGGGAACTTCACGGATTATTTTGTAAACACATTATATCTATATGTTGAAATCGATAAATGAGCTGGAACTCCTAAAAAAAGCCAGCATCCCAAGGTCATTTACCAAAAGTCGTGAACAAGCGCTATAAAATTATAAAAAAAATCATATTTTTTGTTAGAAAAGCGTTAGAAACGGGAACTTCACGGATTATTTTGTAAACACATTATATCTATATGTTGAAATCGATAAATGAGCTGGAACTCCTAAAAAAGCCAGCATCCCAAGGTCATTTACCAAAAGTTCTGAAAAAGCGCTCTAAAAATTATAAAAAAAATCATATTTCTTGTTAGAAAAGCGTTAGAAACGGGAACTTCACGGATTATTTTGTAAACACATTATATCTATATGTTGACATCGATAAATGAGCTGGAACTCCTAAAAAAAGCCAGCATCCCAGCAAAAGTCGTGAAAAAGCGCTCTAAAAATTATAAAAAATTATATTTTTTGTTAGAAAAGCGTTCGAAACGGGAACTTCACGGATTATTTTGTAAACACATTATATCTATATGTTGAAATCGATAAATGAGCTGGAACTCTTAAAAAAAGCCAGCATCCCAAGGTAATTTACCAAAAGTCGTGAAAAAGCGCTCTAAAAATTATAAAAAAAATCATATTTTTTGTTAGAAAAGCGTTAGAAACGGAAACTTTACGGATTATTTTGTAAACACATTATATCTATATGTTGAAATCGATAAATGAGCTGGAACTCCTAAAAAAGCCAGCATCCCAAGCTCATTTACCAAATGTCGTGAAAAAGCGCTCTAAAAATTATAAAAAAAATCATATTTTTTGTTAGAAAAGCGTTAGAAACGGGAACTTCACGGATTATTTTGTAAACACATTATATCTATATGTTAAAATCGATAAATGAGCTGGAACTCCTAAAAAAAGCCAGCATCCCAAGGTCATTTAATAAAAGTCGTGAAAAAGCGCTCTAAAAATTATAAAAAAAATCATATTTTTGATGTTAGAAAAGCGTTAGAAACGGGAACTTCACGGATTATTTTGTAAACCCATTATATCTATATGTTGAAATCGAAAAATGAGCTGGAACTCCTAAAAAAAGCCAGCATCCCAAGGTCATTTACCAAAAGTCGTGAACAAGCGCTCTAAAAATTATAAAAAAAAAAAATAATATTTTTTGTTAGAAAAGCGTTAGAAACGGAAACTTCACGAATTATTTTGTAAACACATTATATCTACATGTTGAAATCGATAAATGAGCTGGAACTCCTAAAAAAGCCAGCATCCCAAGGTCATTTACCAAATGTCGTGAAAAAGCGCTCTAAAAATTATAAAAAAATCATATTTTTTGTTAGAAAAGCGTTAGAAACGGGAACTTCACGGATTATTTTGTAAACACATTATATCTATATGTTGAAATCGATAAATGAGCTGGAACTCCTAAAAAAGCCAGCATCCCAAGGTCATTTACCAAAAGTTCTGAAAAAGCGCTCTAAAAATTATAAAAAAAATCATATTTCTTGTTAGAAAAGCGTTAGAAACGGGAACTTCACGGATTATTTTGTAAACACATTATATCTATATGTTGACATCGCTAAATAAGCTGGAACTCCTAAAAAAAGCCAGCATCCTAGCAAAAGTCGTGAAAGAGCGCTCTAAAAATTATAAAAAAATTATATTTTTTGTTAGAAAAGCGTTCGAAACGGGAACTTCACGGATTATTTTGTAAACACATTATATCTATATGTTGAAATCGATAAATGAGCTGGAACTCCTAAAAAAAGCCAGCATCCCAAGGTAATTTACCAAAAGTCGTGAAAAAGCGCTCTAAAAATTATAAAGCGTTAGAAACGGAAACTTTACGGATTATTTTGTAAACACATTATATCTATATGTTGAAATCGATAAATGAGCTGGAACTCCTAAAAAAGCCAGCATCCCAAGCTCATTTACCAAATGTCGTGAAAAAGCGCTCTAAAAACTATAAAAAAAATCATATTTTTTGTTAGAAAAGCGTTAGAAACGGGAACTTCACGGATTATTTTGTAAACACATTATATCTATATGTTAAAATCGATAAATGAGCTAAAACTACTAAAAAAGCCAGCATCCCAAGGTCATTTAATAAAAGTCGTGAAAAAGCGCTCTAAAAATTATAAAAAAAATCATATTTTTTGTTAGAAAAGCGTTAGAAACGGGAACTTCACGGATTATTTTGTAAACACATTATATCTATATGTTGAAATCGATAAATGAGCTGGAACTCCTAAAAAAAGCCAGCATCCCAAGGTCATTTACCAAAAGTCGTGAAAAAGCGCTCTAAAAATTATAAAAAAATTATATTTTTTGTTAGAAAAGCGTTCGAAACGGGAACTTCACGGATTATTTTGTAAACACATTATATCTATATGTTGAAATCGATAAATGAGCTGGAACTCCTAAAAAAAGCCAGCATCAAAAGGTAATTTACCAAAAGTCGTGAAAAAGCGCTCTAAAAATTATAAAAAAAATCATATTTTTTGTTAGAAAAGCGTTAGAAACGGAAACTTTACGGATTATTTTGTAAACACATTATATCTATATGTTGAAATCGATAAATGAGCTGGAACTCCTAAAAAAGCCAGCATCCCAAGCTCATTTACCAAATGTCGTGAAAAAGCGCTCTAAAAACTATAAAAAAAATCATATTTTTTGTTAGAAAAGCGTTAGAAACGGGAACTTCACGGATTATTTTGTAAACACATTATATCTATATGTTAAAATCGATAAATGAGCTGGAACTCCTAAAAAAGCCAGCATCCCAAGGTCATTTAATAAAAGTCGTGAAAAAGCGCTCTAAAAATTATAAAAAAAATCATATTTTTTGTTAGAAAAGCGTTAGAAACGGGAACTTCACGGATTATTTTGTAAACACATTATATCTATATGTTGAAATCGATAAATGAGCTGGAACTCCTAAAAAAAGCCAGCATCCCAAGGTCATTTACCAAAAGTCGTGAACAAGCGCTCTAAAAATTATAAAAAAAATCATATTTTTTGTTAGAAAAGCGTTAGAAACGGGAACTTCACGGATTATTTTGTAAGCACATTAAATCTTTATGTTGAAATCGATAAACGAGCTGGAACTCCAAAAAAAAGCCAGCATCCCAAGGTCATTTACCAAAAGTCGTGAAAAAGCGCTCTAAAAATTATAAGAAAAATCATATTTTTTGTTAGAAAAGCGTTAGAAACGGGAACTTCACGGATTATTTTGTAAGCACATTATATCTATATGTTGAAATCGATAAATGAGCTGGAACTCCTAAAAAAAGATAGCATCCCAAGGTCATTTACCAAAAGTCGTGAAAAAGAACTCTAAAAATTATAAAAAAAATCATATTTTTTGTTAGAAAAGCGTTAGAAACGGGAACTTCACGGATTATTTTGTAAACACATTATATCTATATGCTGAAATCGATAAATGAGCTGGAACTCCTAAAAAAAGCCAACATCCCAAGGTCATTTACCAAAAGTCGTGAAAAAGCGCTCTAAAAATTATAGAAAAAATCATATTTTTTGTTAGAAAAGCGTTAGAAACGGGAACTTCACGGATTATTTTGTAAACACATTATATCTATATGTTGAAATCGATAAATGAGCTAGAACTCCTAAAAAAAGCCAGCATCCCAAGGTCATTTACCAAAAGTCGTGAACAAGCGCTCTAAAAATTATAAAAAAAATCATATTTTTTGTTAGAAAAGCGTTAGAAACGGGAACTTCACGGATTATTTTGTAAACACATTATATCTATATGTTGAAATCGATAAGTGAGCTGGAACTCCTAAAAAAAGCCAGCATACCAAGGTCATTTACCAAAAGTCGTGAGAAAGCGCTATAAAAATTATAAAAAAAATCATATTTTTTTTTAGAAAAGCGTTAGAAACGGGAACTTCACGGATTATTTTGTAAACACATTATATCTATATGTTGAAATCGATAAATGAGCTCGTACTCCTAAAAAAGCCAGCATCCCAAGGTCATTTACCAAATGTCGTGAAAAAGCGCTCTAAAAATTATAAAAAAATCATATTTTTTGTTAGAAAAGCGTTAGAAACTGGAACTTCACGGATTATTTTGTAAACACATTATATCTATATGTTGAAATCGATAAATGAGCTGGAACTCCTAAAAAAAGCCAACATCCCAAGGTCATTTACCAAAAGTCGTGAAAAAGCGCTCTAAAAATTATAGAAAAAATCATATTTTTTGTTAGAAAAGCGTTAGAAACGGGAACTTCACGGATTATTTTGTAAACACATTATATCTATATGTTGAAATCGATAAATGAGCTGGAACTCCTAAAAAAAGCCAGCATCCCAAGGTCATTTACCAAAAGTCGTGAACAAGCGCTCTAAAAATTATAAAAAAAATCATATTTTTTGTTAGAAAAGCGTTAGAAACGGGAACTGCACGGATTATTTTGTAAACACATTATATCTATATGCTGAAATCGATAAATGAGCTGGAACTCCTAAAAAAAGACAGCATCCCAAGGTCATTTACCAAAAGTCGTGAAAATGCTCTATAAAAATTATAAAAAAAATCATATTTTTTGTTAGAAAAGCGTTAGAAACGGGAACTTCACGGATTATTTTGTAAACACATTATATCTATATGTTGAAATCGATAAATGAGCTGGAACTCCTAAAAAAGCCAGCATCCCAAGGTCATTTACCAAAAGTTCTGAAAAAGCGCTCTAAAAATTATAAAAAAAATCATATTTCTTGTTAGAAAAGCGTTAGAAACGGGAACTTCACGGATTATTTTGTAAACACATTATATCTATATGTTGACATCGATAAATGAGCTGGAACTCCTAAAAAAAGCCAGCATCCCAGCAAAAGTCGTGAAAAAGCGCTCTAAAAATTATAAAAAATTATATTTTTTGTTAGAAAAGCGTTCGAAACGGGAACTTCACGGATTATTTTGTAAACACATTATATCTATATGTTGAAATCGATAAATGAGCTCGTACTCCTAAAAAAGCCAGCATCCCAAGGTCATTTACCAAATGTCGTGAAAAAGCGCTCTAAAAATTATAAAAAAATCATATTTTTTGTTAGAAAAGCGTTAGAAACGGGAACTTCACGGATTATTTTGTAAACACATTATATCTATATGTTGAAATCGATAAATGAGCTGGAACTCCTAAAAAAAGCCAACATCCCAAGGTCATTTACCAAAAGTCGTGAAAAAGCGCTCTAAAAATTATAGAAAAAATCATATTTTTTGTTAGAAAAGCGTTAGAAACGGGAACTTCACGGATTATTTTGTAAATACATTATATCTATATGTTGAAATCGATAAATGAGCTGGAACTCCTAAAAAAAGCCAGCATCCCAAGGTCATTTACCAAAAGTCGTGAACAAGCGCTATAAAATTATAAAAAAAATCATATTTTTTGTTAGAAAAGCGTTAGAAACGGGAACTTCACGGATTATTTTGTAAACACATTATATCTATATGCTGAAATCGATAAATGAGCTGGAACTCCTAAAAAAGCCAGCATCCCAAGGTCATTTACCAAAAGTTCTGAAAAAGCGCTCTAAAAATTATAAAAAAAATCATATTTCTTGTTAGAAAAGCGTTAGAAACGGGAACTTCACGGATTATTTTGTAAACACATTATATCTATATGTTGACATCGATAAATGAGCTGGAACTCCTAAAAAAAGCCAGCATCCCAGCAAAAGTCGTGAAAAAGCGCTCTAAAAATTATAAAAAATTATATTTTTTGTTAGAAAAGCGTTCGAAACGGGAACTTCACGGATTATTTTGTAAACACATTATATCTATATGTTGAAATCGATAAATGAGCTGGAACTCTTAAAAAAAGCCAGCATCCCAAGGTAATTTACCAAAAGTCGTGAAAAAGCGCTCTAAAAATTATAAAAAAAATCATATTTTTTGTTAGAAAAGCGTTAGAAACGGAAACTTTACGGATTATTTTGTAAACACATTATATCTATATGTTGAAATCGATAAATGAGCTGGAACTCCTAAAAAAGCCAGCATCCCAAGCTCATTTACCAAATGTCGTGAAAAAGCGCTCTAAAAATTATAAAAAAAATCATATTTTTTGTTAGAAAAGCGTTAGAAACGGGAACTTCACGGATTATTTTGTAAACACATTATATCTATATGTTAAAATCGATAAATGAGCTGGAACTCCTAAAAAAAGCCAGCATCCCAAGGTCATTTAATAAAAGTCGTGAAAAAGCGCTCTAAAAATTATAAAAAAAATCATATTTTTTGTTAGAAAAGCGTTAGAAACGGGAACTTCACGGATTATTTTGTAAACCCATTATATCTATATGTTGAAATCGATAAATGAGCTGGAACTCCTTAAAAAAGCCAGCATCCCAAGGTCATTTACCAAAAGTCGTGAAAAAGCGCTCTAAAAATTATAAAAAAAAAAATAATATTTTTTGTTAGAAAAGCGTTAGAAACGAAAACTTCACGAATTATTTTGTAAACACATTATATCTACATGTTGAAATCGATAAATGAGCTGGAACTCCTAAAAAAGCCAGCATCCCAAGGTCATTTACCAAATGTCGTGAAAAAGCGCTCTAAAAATTATAAAAAAATCATATTTTTTGTTAGAAAAGCGTTAGAAACGCTAACTTCACGGATTATTTTGTAAACACATTATATTTACGTGCTGAAATCGATAAATGAGCTGGAACTCATAAAAAAAGCCAGCATCCCAAGGTCATTTACCAAAAGTCGTGAAAAAGCGCTCTAAAAATTAGAAAAAAATCATATTTTTTATGTTAGAAAAGCGTTAGAAACGGGAACTCCACGGAATATTTTGTAAACACATTATATCTATATGTTGAGATCGATAAATGAGCTGGAACTCCTAAAAAAAGCCAGCATCCCAAGGTCATTTACCAAAAGTCGTGAACAAGCGCTCTAAAAATTATAAAAAAAATCATATTTTTTGTTAGAAAAGCGTTAGAAACAGGAACTTCACGGATTATTTTGTAAACACATTATATCTATATGTTGAGATCGATAAATGAGCTGGAACTCCTAAAAAAAGCCAGCATCCCAAGGTCATTTATCAAAAGTCGTGAAAAAGCGCTATAAAAATTATAAAAAATATCATATTTTTTGTTAGAAAAGCGTTAGAAACGGGAACTTCACGGATTATTTTGTAAACACATTATATCTATATGTTGAAATCGATAAATGAGCTGGAACTCCTAAAAAAGCCAGCATCCCAAGGTCATTTACCAAAAGTTCTGAAAAAGCGCTCTAAAAATTATAAAAAAAATCATATTTCTTGTTAGAAAAGCGTTAGAAACGGGAACTTCACGGATTATTTTGTAAACACATTATATCTATATGTTGACATCGATAAATAAGCTGGAACTCCTAAAAAAAGCCAGCATCCTAGCAAAAGTCGTGAAAAAGCGCTCTAAAAATTATAAAAAAATTATATTTTTTGTTAGAAAAGCGTTCGAAACGGGAACTTCACGGATTATTTTGTGAACACATTATATCTATATGTTGAAATCGATAAATGAGCTGGAACTCCTAAAAAAAGCCAGCATCCCAAGGTAATTTACCAAAAGTCTATAAAAAATCATATTTCTTGTTAGAAAAGCGTTAGAAACGGGAACTTCACGGATTATTTTGTAAACACATTATATCTATATGTTGACATCGATAAATAAGCTGGAACTCCTAAAAAAAGCCAGCATCCTAGCAAAAGTCGTGAAAAAGCGCTCTAAAAATTATAAAAAAATTATATTTTTTGTTAGAAAAGCGTTCGAAACGGGAACTTCACGGATTATTTTGTGAACACATTATATCTATATGTTGAAATCGATAAATGAGCTGGAACTCCTAAAAAAAGCCAGCATCCCAAGGTAATTTACCAAAAGTCGTGAAAAAGCGCTCTAAAAATTATAAAGCGTTAGAAACGGAAACTTTACGGATTATTTTGTAAACACATTATATCTATATGTTGAAATCGATAAATGAGCTGGAACTCCTAAAAAAGCCAGCATCCCAAGCTCATTTACCAAATGTCGTGAAAAAGCGCTCTAAAAACTATAAAAAAAATCATATTTTTTGTTAGAAAAGCGTTAGAAACGGGAACTTCACGGATTATTTTGTAAACACATTATATCTATATGTTAAAATCGATAAATGAGCTGGAACTCCTAAAAAAGCCAGCATCCCAAGGTCATTTAATAAAAGTCGTAAAAAAGCGCTCTAAAAATTATAAAAAAAATCATATTTTTTGTTAGAAAAGCGTTAGAAACGGGAACTTCACGGATTATTTTGTAAACACATTATATCTATATGTTGAAATCGATAAATGAGCTGGAACTCCTAAAAAAAGCCAGCATCCCAAGGTCATTTACCAAAAGTCGTGAAAAAGCGCTCTAAAAATTATAAAAAAAAATCATATTTTTTGTTAGAAAAGCGTTAGAAACGGAAACTTCACGAATTATTTTGTAAACACAATATATCTACATGTTGAAATCGATAAATGAGCTGGAACTCCTAAAAAAGCCAGCATCCCAAGGTCATTTACCAAATGTCGTGAAAAAGCGCTCTAAAAATTATAAAAAAATCATATTTTTTGTTAGAAAAGCGTTAGAAACGCTATCTTCACGGATTATTTTGTAAACACATTATATCTACGTGTTGAAATCGATAAATGAGCTGGAACTCATAAAAAAGCCAGCATCCCAAGGTCATTTACCAAAAGTCGTGAAAAAGCGCTCTAAAAATTAGAAAAAAAATCGTATTTGTTATGTTAGAAAAGCGTTAGAAACGGGAACTCCACGGATTATTTTGTAAACACATTATATCTATATGTTGAAATCGATAAATCAGCTGGAACTCCTAAAAAAAGCCAGCATCCCAAGGTCATTTACCAAAAAGTCGTGAAAAAGCACCTTAAAAATTAGAAAAAAATTCGTAACTTCCGTTAGAATAGTGTTAGAAGTAAAAAAAATCCAGGATTTTATTGGAAACATATCCAGGCAAGTCGTTTAAATCAAAAAAATAAAATTTACCATCACAATTTGGGTTACCTAGCTCTTTGGGTATACATGTAATTTTTTTTTTATGGAAATTGAATTTTTTGTTTTTATTTTTTTTTCTGTCTGAATTTCACAAAACTATTTTTTTTAGGTATGAGGAACTCCTAGACATATTTATATATGATTTTTCGAGAAATGATATGCTGGCGTGAAGTTGGCATCTCACTTTTTTAAATCAATTTTTGTCATTGAAATCATGCAGAAATATTTTGGAAAACTATCAGGAACTATAGAACTCATGTGCATGCGACAAGAACTCCAAAAAAAAAGTTGAGATGCTGACATTTGTTATGCTAACTTCACGGACATTTTTTACACTTCTTATTTTTTTTATTTTTGCACGCAAGGTAGGGTACCGTCCGTCGGTCTGTCTGTGCGGATGTGCGCTTTTTCACGTCATGCTACAGCCTAAACCGCTTGACGGATTTTCTTCAAACTTGATATACAGGGTGATTCACGAGCGTTGTGCCAAAAAGCTAGAGCGTGTAGGTTGAGTTGAGACAAGAAAAAAATCGTATGGGAGGGGTGGGTCTTATCCCCTCCCGTTTAGCCGGGAGGGTCAATTTTCTGAAAAATTGACTTATTTTGTAAAAAAAAATATTGAAAATCAACGACTTCGTTTACAACGCCGTGTCATACTTTTTTGGAAAGCCAAAAACTTCTTCCTGCATTTTGTTTTTAAATAAAATTCTTTTAACGAATAGTTTAAAAAATATGAATTTTCAAACTCAAAATTTTGAAAAAAAAATTTGAAAAAATAATTTTAAAACTAATTTTTTTCAAAATTTTACGTAATTAAGTACAATTTTTGTTCTCGGAAATCAATGCTCCAATCAATCTATAATCCAACACTGAAAACCGTATGGCTCTACGACTTTTTGTTGCCAAGGTATTCAAAAATAACCGAACCTACTTCTTCACAAATACACGAAAAAATTGGTTAAATGATCGCCATCCCGTAAGGCTAGATTTTCTTCTTTTTGTGAAGAAGTAGGTTCGGTTATTTTTGAATACCTTGGCAACAAAATGTTGTAGAGCCATACAGTTTTCAGTGTTGGATTAAAGATTAATGGGAGCATTGAATTCTGAGAACAAAAATTATACTTAATTACGTAAAATTTTGAAAAAAATTAGTTTTAAAATAATTTTTTCAAATTTTTTTTCAAAATTTTGAGTTTGAAAATTTATATTTCTTAAACTACTCTTTAAAAGAATTTAATTTTAAAACGAAATGAAAGAAGAAGTTTTTGGCTTTCCAAAAAGGTATAACACGATGTTATAAACGAAGCCGTTGATTTTTAAATTTTTTTTTTTACAAAATAAGTAAATTTTTCAGAAAATTGCCCCTCCCGGCTAAACGCGGGGGAATAGACCCCCCCTCCCATACGATTTTTTTCTTGTCTCAACTCAACCCACACACTCTAGCTTTTTTGCACAACGCTCGTGAATCACCCTGTATAGTAGTTTGAAGAAAAACGGTCGTCGAGGTTTTTTACTTGCGATTATAGGTACTATAAGGCAAGTTATGCATTCGTCGAAAAAAAAAGTTTTGAGATAACAATCAAACATGACATTACGATGATAGCGAAGACGAAAAAAGATGGTCTAAAAATTCTGTCTGTCTGTCTGTCTGTCTGTATGTATAGAGACCTACAGCCCAAACGGGTGGGCCGAATTGCTTCAAACTTGGTATATAGACTTTTTTAGGTATTGTACAGAGGCAAAATTGAAATTTTGTTTTTAGCTCAAAAAATAACGGTACCTGCCATTAAACCGTTACGTTAAAGCTTATTTTTCTCAAAAACGGCTCTATAGATTTCTATTTAAAAAAATCGGTGTTGCGTTTTAGGCACGACTAATCATATGGTTGAAAAAAATGTTTTAAAAAATGGCTAAGAACGGTACTTTCCATAGGACCGTTTTTTTTGCTTTCGACTAATTCGAAAACGACTCAACCGATTCTTTCGAAATTTCACACACATATAGCTGTAGGTAGCTCAATTGGTATTGCATACCAATATTTTTGAAAAATATTTCTTTGTATTTTTAAAAGCATTTTTTAAAAAAAATTTAAAAAATTAATATTTTGAAAACTGCTTATTAACTTTTTTCTAAAAATTTTAAATAAATGTATTTGCTGAATACCTATAAGCTGACGTTTTTGAATTTTTAAAAAAAAAAATTTCAAAAAAAACTTTTTTTCTCAAAAACCGCTCCACAGATTTGTATAAATTTATTCTCATAAATTTAAATTTATCCAAGAAATAAAATGGCGTACTTTTTTTTCAGCTCAAATTAGTTTAAGCATTTATTTAAGAATTTTGAAAATTTTATTTTTATCAAAATCTCAAGCCCTTAAACCACTGTCACACATTCGAGCAAGTTCGTGCGACCCAGTCGTGTATTTTATTTTATTTCGTTTTAGCCCGGCTCAAACTGGTACCTTTCAAGTAACGGTTTTTTCAATTTGGATTTTCTCGAAAAGGGCTCTAACGATTTTGATTAAATTCAAAACTAAGCTTACTTTAAGTATTTCTAACAAAACTGCGTTTTTTGTTTTTGGCTCAAATGGTCGTAACGAGAATCATGTTTTTACGGCTTTTTTTCAAATAGCTATAAGTTCATACGGCTTCATTGAATCGACTCAAATTTCGTTTGATATAGTTTTTCATCGTTTTCTATAGGATGGTTCAAAAATTTTTTCACTGAAGCTTTTCTAAACGGTGGCTTCCATACAACGAGCCGTTGAGTTTTAGACAACTTTTTTTTGGTTTTTTTTCTAATTTGCTCGAAAATGGCTCCTATACGAGCCACCAATTTTTTTCGTTTTTTCTAATTTACTCAAAAAAGGCTCCCCCGATTTTTATGAAACTTTGTATGTAACATATACAGAATACTTCAAAGAAAACTGCATTTTTAGTTTTTGGCTACACATGATAATAGCCTTTAGCGGAAATTTATATCATTTATATCACCCAAAAGACGACATCTAAATTTGATATACTAAAGGTTACTTTACGTTAGCTCCCGTATATCAAGTTTTCCAGTTTAAGCCAATTTTTTTTTAGTTTTTACCAAATTTTCCAAAAATGAGCTGTTCTTATTGATCGAAAAGTTTGTTTTCGTCGTACTATTGCACCCACAGAGCAAGTACGTGCGACCCAGTCGTGCATTTTATTTTTACTTATAATTCATTTTCCTCACCGTTTACATTTTCCCTGAATTTCCACAAATATTTCAAGATCAAAATTTCCAAAATTGGTCCAGCCATTCTCGAGTTTTAGCGCTTCAAACGAAAAGCAATTGATTTTTATATGTATACTAGCTTTCACCCGCGGCTTCGCTCGCGGCAAATACAGGGATGGCCTTCGCCATAGTAATTTTTAAAAATAAAGTCCACTACTGGATCGCATCAACTTGCTCTAATAAGACATTGGTCTTGGCTTGAGATTTTGAAAAAAAAAAAATAATTTTTCGAAACTCTTATTCTTTGGATGAATTTCAATGTATGGTAGTAAAATTATCAACATTTGTGGATTGGTTTCTTAGAATAAAAACATTTTTTGGAGAACATTTTTCAAAAAGAAATTAAATACCCCCAATACATATAGGTATTCTGCATTTATAATATAACTACTTATTATTTTTGAAAAAGTTAATGATCTGTTTTCAAAATATTAAATTATGAAGAGAAATGTTTTTGAAAAAACGAAAAAATATTCATTAAAAATATAGGAATGTAGTACTTAGGTATTAATTAAGCTACTTTAACCTATATATATGTATGTGTAAATTTCCGACAGAATCGGTTAAACCGTCTTCGAAAAAGCCGAAAGCGAAAAAAAACCCGTCCTATGGAAGGTACCGTTCTTAGCAATTCTTGGTAACTTTGTTTCCAGCCATTTGATAGGTCATACATAAAAAGCTAAACTAATCAAAATCGTTTGAGTCATTTTCGGGAAAAAATGAGCTTCAACATACATAACTATAGTTGCAGGTACCGTTAGTTTTCGAGCTGCAAAAAAAATCAATTTCAATTCTGTACAATATGTACCTTAAAAACTCGATATACCTTGTTTGAAAGAATTAAGCACACCCGTTTGGGCTTTTGTAGGTGTCTGTAGGTACATGCATATAGTCAGACGGAAAGGCAAACAAATAAGACAGACAGACGGACAGATTTTTTTGACCAACTTTTTTGGTCCTCGCTATCATCGTTCAAACTTTTTTTTTCCGACGAACTTGCAGTTTATGTATATTCGCATGTAAAAATTCCAGCGCATTTTAATTATTGACTTCTAAAGGAATACTTTTGATACCTTGGGTTTCATTATTTCAATTTTCATAAGGATCTCTAGTTGAGAGTTGAGACTAAAGAAATGTATAGCCTTTGTAACTCACAGATAATGTATAGCTTTCTTGTAGTTAAAGAATTTTAAAAACGGTTGAGTAGCTTAGGAGCGCAAGCCTTACAAATAAACGCACTTACTTTTCACATTTTTACTATAAGGCAAGTTATGCATTCGTAAAAAAAAATAATCTAACAATCAAACATGACATTATACTATGATAGAGAAGTCGAAAAAAGTGGTTTGATTTTTTGATTTTGATTTTTGATTTTAGCATTCTAGCTCTAAAACGAACGGTACCTGCCATACGATTTTTAGGGGAAAATAGATTTTTATCAAAAATGGCTCCTAAAATGTTGATAAAACATTGTGAATAATGTTTTCTGTGCAAACTTTATGTTTTGTTCGGAATATAGTTTTCAGGAAAAGTCTTATAACGGTACGTCCCATTTAAAATTTAGATAACATCTTTTGGGTGCTATAAATGATATAAATGTCCGTTTATGGCCGAATTAATAAAAATTTTTAAAAAAAATTTTATTATCATTTGTAGCCAAAAACTTAATTGCAGTTTTCATCAAAACATTTTATGTATCTATATTACATACAAAGTTTAATAAAAATCGGCGAAATTTTTTTTTTGATTAAATTAGAAAAAACTATATAATTTGGCCAAAACCTATTGGCTTTTTGTATGGGAGCCACCAATTAAAAAAATAAAATGCACGACTGGGTCGCACGAACTTGCTCTAATGAGTGACAGTGGTTTAGGGGCTTGAGATTTTGATAAAAATAAAAATTTCAAAATTCTTAAATAAATACTTAAACTAATTTGAGCTGAAAAAAAGTACGCCATTTTATTTCTTGGAAAACTATGAATTTATGAGAAAAAATTTATAAAAATCTGTGGAGCGGTTTTTGAGGAAAAAAGTTTTTTTTGAAAAACTTTTTGAAAAAAAATTTCAAAAAAAATTTAAAAACGCCAGTTCATAGGTATTCAGCAAATACATTTATTTAAAATTTTTAGAAAAAAATTTAATGAGCCGTTTTCAAAATATTAATTTTTTAAATTTTTTTTTAAAAAATGCTTTTAAAAATACAAAAAAATATTTTTCAAAAATATTGGTATGCAATACAAATTGCGCTACCTACAGCTATATGTGTGCGAAATTTCGAAAGAATCGGTTGAGTCGTTTTCGAGATAGTCGAAAGCAAAAAAAACGGTCCTATGGAAAGTACCGTTCTTAGCCATTTTTTAAAACTTTTTTTTCAGTCATATTATTGGTCGTACCTAAAAAGCAACACTGATTTTTACTTGCGATTATAGGTACTATAAGGCAAGTTATGGATTCGTGCAGAAAAAAAATTTCGAGATAACAATAACACATGACATTACGATGATGGAGAAGTCGAAAAAAGTGAGTCTGGGAATTCCGTCCGTCTGTCTGTCTGTCTGTCTGTCTGTCTGTTCGCGCTTCTAGAGCCTGAACGGATGGGCCGATTTGCTTCAAATTTGGTATCTAGGATTTATTTGGCCGTCCCTCGGAACATATTTTTACTTGCGATTATAGGTACTATAAGGCAAGTTATGCATTCGTCGAAAAAAAAAGTTTTGAGATAACAATCAAACATGACATTACGATGATAGCGAAGACGAAAAAAGATGGTCTAAAAATTCTGTCCGTCTGTATGTCTGTCTGTCTGTCTGTCTGTCTGTCTGTCTGTCTGTATGTAGACCTTAACCCAGACGGGTGGGCCGAATTGCTTCAAACTTGGTATATAGACTTTTTTAGGTATTGTACAGAAAGGAAATTGAAATTTTTTTTTTAGCTCAAAAAATAACGGTACCTGCCATACAACCGTTACGTTAAAGCTTATTTTTCTCAAAAACGGCTCTAACGATTTTTAATTAAAAAAATCAGTGTTGCTTTTTAGGTACGACCAATCATATGGCTGAAAAAAAAGTTTTAAAAAATGGCTAAGAATGGTACTTTCCATAGGACCGTTTTTTTTGCTTTCGACTATCTCGAAAACGACTCAACCGATTCTTTCGAAATTTCACACACATACAGCTGTAGGTAGCTCAATTTGTATTGCATACCAATATTTTTGAAAAATATTTTTTTGTATTTTTAAAAGCATTTTTAAAAAAAAAATTTAAAAAATTAATATTTTGAAAACTGCTTATTAAATTTTTTTTTTTAAATTTTAAATAAATGTATTTGCTGAATACCTATGAACTGGCGTTTTTGAATTTTTTTTGAAAATTTTTTTCAAAAAGTTTTTCAAAAAAACTTTTTTTCTCAAAAACCGCTCCACAGATTTTTCTAAATTTATTCTCATAAATTCAAATTTATCCAAGAAATAAAATGGCGTACTTTTTTTTCAGCTCAAATTAGTTTAAGTATTTATTTAAGAATTTTGAAAATTTTATTTTTATCAAAATCTCAAGCCCATAAACCACTGTCACTCGTTAGAGCAAGTTCGTGCGACCCAGTCGTGCATTTTATTTATTTTTGCTCTAGGCCCAAAAATAACGGCACCTGCCATACAATCGTGAAGAAAAAAATTGATTTTCTCAAAAACGGCTCTAACGATTTTGATAAAACTTTCAGGATGCTATTTTTGTAAGACAATCTATCTTTTGGTTAAAAAATATTTTTCGAAATTTGTCTTATAACGGTACCTCTCATAGAACCAGTATTTTCATATCAAATTATCGCGTAAACTATAAATTCGATTTCAATAAAATTTTGGGCACAGGAAGTCATTTATAATTTTATTAATATGGCATTTCAAATTTTTCAAAAACTTTTTTTTTTTGATTTTTTATAATTTTTTCAAAAAATTTTTTGGTTTTCGAAATATGTTGGAAACGGGTGTATTGATTTTTTTTTAAACTATTTTTTCAAATGTAAACTACAGGTTGCCATATATTTGCATACCCAAATAAATTTCAAAATATTTTTTGGAAAAGTTTTTCAAAAATAACCTTTTTAAAAAAAAACTGGTCGAACGATTTTCAATATTTTTTTTTCCTAGATTCACGTATAGCTTTGAAATTTTATTGTATACTTTGTTTTTCCGAGAAAACTCTTAAACTAATTTAAAAAATAAAAGAATTTTCGAAATTATTTAAATTTTTTTTAAATCCATATATGCAGCCACTAAGCAATTGCTTATCATAAGAGCAAGTTCGTGCGACCCAGTCGTGCATTTTATTTTAAATTGAAATCGTTAGAGCCGTTTTTGAGAAAAATAAGCTTTAACGTAACGGTTGTATGGCAGGTACCGTTATTTTTTGAGCTAAAAAAAAATTTCAATTTCCCCTCTGTACAATACTTAAAAAAGTCTATATACCAAGTTTGAAGCAATTCGGCCCACCCGTTTGGGCTGTAGGTGTCTATACATACAGACAGACAGACAGACAGACAGACAGACAGACAGACAGACAGACAGACAGACATACAGACGGACAGAATTTTTAGACCATCTTTTTTCGTCTTCGCTATCATCGTAATGTCATGTTTGATTGTTATCTCAAAACTTTTTTTTTCGACGAATGCATAACTTGCCTTATAGTACCTATAATCGCAAGTAAAAATAACTGACAAAAATGCAATGTCATCTGATACAGAGGTGAAAGGAACTATACCAAACAAAGTTTGTTTGAATTTGATACAACCGTTGACAATTTATGGCCATTTGCAAAAAAAATAAAATGCACGACTGGGTCGCACGAACTTGCTCTTATGATAAGCAATTATTGCTTAGTGGCTGCATATATGGATTTAAAAAAAAATTTAAATAATTTCGAAAATTCTTTTATTTTTTAAATTAGTTTAAGAGTTTTCTCGGAAAAACAAAGTATGCAATAAAATTTCGAAGCTATACGTAAATCTAGGAAAAAAAAATATTGAAAATCGTTCGACCAGTTTTTTTTTAAAAAGGTTATTTTTCAAAAACTTTTCCAAAAAATATTTTGAAATTTATTTGGGTATGCAAATATATGGCAATCTGTAGTTTACATTTGAAAAAATAATTTTAAAAAAAATCAATATACCCGTTTATAACATATTTCGAAAACCAAAAAAATTTTTGAAAAAATTATAAAAAATCAAAAAAAAAAGTTTTTGAAAAATTTGACATGCCATATTAATAAAATTATAAATGACTTCCTGTGGCCAAAATTTTATTGAAATCGAATGTATAGTTTACGAGAAAATTTGATTTGAAAATACTGGTTCTATGAGAGGTACCGTTATAAGACAAATTTTGAAAAATATTTTCCAACCAAAAGATAGATTGTTTTACAAAAATAGCATCCTGAAAGTTTTATCAAAATCGTTAGAGCCGTTTTTGAGAAAATCAATTTTTTTCTTCACGATTGTATGGCAGGTGCCGTTATTTTTGGGCCTGGAGCAAAAATAAAAAATACGTTCCGAGGGACGGCCAAATCAATCCTAGATACCAAATTTGAAGCAAATCGGCCCATCCGTTCAGGCTCTAGAAGCGCGAACAGACAGACAGACAGACAGACAGACAGACAGACAGACGGACGGAATTCCCAGACCCACTTTTTTCGACTTCTCCATCATCGTAATGTCATGTGTGATTGTTATCTCGAAATTTTTTTTCTGCACGAATCCATAACTTGCCTTATAGTACCTATAATCGCAAGTAAAAAGACGGTAAGACCAGATCTGCGTTATTAGCATTTTTTGCAAAAACTAAAAACGCAGTTCTATTAAGAAAACTAAAAGAATATAACACACAAAGTTTAATCAAAATCGTTAACGCCGTTTTTGAGCAAATTAGAAAAAACCAAAAAAAGTTGGCTAAGACTGAACGGCTCGTTGTATGGGAGCTACCATTTAGAAAGGCTTCACTAAAAAAAATTACAAAGCCATCCTATAGAACACTATAAAGAACGATAACAAACAAAGTTTGAGTCAATTCAATCAAGCCGTTGCGAACTTATGGTCATTTGAAAAAAGCCATTTAAACCTGATTTTCGTTACGATCATTTGAGCCAAAAAAAAAAAAAAAAAAACGCAGTTTTGTTAGAATTGCTTAAAGTTATCTAAATTTTGAGTTTAATCTAAAATCGTCTGAGCCGTTTTCGAGAAAATTCAAAAAACCGTTACTTGAAAGATACCAGTTACAGCCAGGCTAAAACGAAATAAATTTTTGTTTGTTATACGAATGCATAACTTGCCTTATAGTACCTATAATCGCAAGTAGAAACCTCAGCAACCGTTTTTCTTCAAACTGCTATATACCAAGTTTGAAGAAAATCCGTCAAGCCGTTTAGGCTGTGGCTGGACGTGAAAAAGCGCACAGACGCACATCCGCACACCCGCAAAGACAGACCGATGTACGGTATGGCGAAAACCACTTTTTAGGCTTCTTTTTCATCTTAATGTCATGTTTGATTAAAACCTCAATTCTTTTTTTCTGCACGAAACCAATACTTGCCCTAAAAAAAGACAATACACTATTATTAAAGATAATTTACTTACTGTATGTATGTATGTATGTATGTACGTTATGTTCAAATCGATCTGCAAGCTTAAAGTTGAATGTCACTGAGCTCATAGTAATTGCCCTGGCAGTAAAAAGTCTCAAATTTAGGCGTGGCACACGCCTTTTTTATTACGCCAGCATTTATTGCACATGGGCCACACAAAATTATTGTTTGCGCACGCATACACATACAAAAATATAGGGAATATGGTATCCAAAAGTTCGTTGAAAACGTACTCTAGCTCTCCCTTATGTTTTATTTTTTTTTATTTTGAAATATAAAAAATCAAATAAATTTTATTGAAATAAATTCCAATAAATACTACGAATAAATATTATTTTACAGTGGAACAAATCTTATAAATAGGCTACAAAAAATTCAGCTTAACGGTTTTAACATTTTTTTTCTTCTAAACCGTCTACATTATGGTCCTTTTAATTTAAATGAATATATATAAAAATCCATCCATCCTAACTCTAGAAATAAGGTCACACACAAAAATTAAATTGATTTTTATATATATAGATGTATATAGATTATTATTATTTACTTTTTAGCTTATTTTATAATAACAAAGAGAGCGTATTTTATAATAACAAAAATGTGTTAATCATCGTGCTGTTGCACCCACAGAGCGACCCAGTCGTTCATTTTATTTTATTACGGTGTGGGTGGCGAAACCGCGTCGATGGGTTCTACCTGACTTCAACTAAATCACTAAATATTTTGCTTTTTAAGAACTTTCAATTAAATATACCTTGGCTAAGAACAAATTTCCCTTTCTTTAATGGTTCAAAGATTGTAGAAGAATATTTTTTTCTAGCTGCCATTTGAATTTTCTTTCTTTTCTTGCAATTGATTTATATTAAGACTTCATACTTAGATGGAAGTATTAATCCAGAACATTGTGACTTTATTGTGGGCTAATAAGATACTGGATATTTAAAAATAATAACAAGTATAAAGTTAATCCTGTAATTCATTAGGTGACCTAAAAGTTGCCCTCCCGGCCAAACGGAAGAGAACAGACTCCCTCATACGATTTTTTTCTTGACTCAACCCAACCGTCACGCTCTTTTTGGCATGCCTAAGGTGAATCACCATGTATACAGAAGTGGCGTTAGGCGTGGGCGACCGCCTAAGGCCTAGCGGTGCAAAGGGCCTCGCGGCTCACAACCGGAAATAAATTTGGAAAAGTATGGCAAATCCACACGCCACAAGGTTTTTCTTTAAATACCTACATTAGAACTAATTATCAACTTAAAGATATTCTTCGGCGCACGAAATGAATTTGAATGATATAATAGCCCAGTCATTTTAGGCATTTTAAACCCCAATCTGCGGAAAAATTCCAATCAAGCTGAATTTTGGTACACACCTTTATTACGGCGTTGTTATGAAGATGTGAAAAATCGACATTGATATCGTGCCGGCAAAAAAAGTTATGAAGGTCAAAAGGTCACGAAAACCTAAAAAAACCGTTTTTCGCAAATATCTTGGTTTCTATAGCTACAATGATTTTAATGTGTATGACAAAATTGTAGAGCATAAAATTCTACAATTTCGTTAGTACAATCAATTTTGTATGTCGATTAGTTACCGAGATATGGCACTTCGAAAAACAGGTCATTTTTCAAAATTCGCCAAAAAATGAAGAATTCCACCTTATTTCTTCGGATATACCCGCGAAATCATGGAATATTGCTGTTTTTATGGCGTCTTGTTAAAATCACCAACTTTTTACACCCTCCAACGATTCGCGCTTGCCCACCAGGTACCAGGCCATGCCCATTACTATTGTCATTCCGCCGTAATTTTTATATATTACTTTGTTCTTAGTATACAGAGGCCAGGAAGAAAAAGGTCGGAAGTTAATCAAACTTTGAGATATTGTTCAGGAATATTGAATTAACATTTGACGAAGTTTTGGACCTCACCGGCCCTGTTGAAAAAGAGGAGGAGGGGAAACTGCAAACTTTTCGAGTTCGCTCCGGTTTTCGCTCTATAACTTTTTTTGCTTACGTTCTACGGCAAAAATGTACTAAACTTTTTTGTAGAGCGTTAAATTTACTAAAATATTGTTGGTACGAAAATAATTGTATGTCATTTCGTTACCGAGATACGGAAAAAGAGGAAAAGGGGGAATTGCAAAATGTTCGACTTTGCTCCGGTTTTCCCTCAATAACTTTTTTTCCTTACTTAATACGGCAAAAGTATGTAAGACCTTTTTTGTAAAGCATTAAATTTCCTACAATACAAATAGGGTGAAAATTGTTGTATGTCAATTGGTTACCAAGAAATGGAATTTGAAAAGGAGGGTGGAACAGCTTCATTTTTGACCTTCTATTCCATTCCATTCCATTTCTTCATAAAGAATTGACATAGGAGAACTTTTGAACTATTAAAATTGTAGAAAATTTAATGTTCTACAAGAAAATCAAAACGTTTTTTCCGTAAAATGTAAGGAAAAAAAGTAATTGGGGGAAAACCAGAGCAAATCAAAAATTTTGCAGTTCTACCCACCTTTTCTTATTCCATTTCTTGGTAACGAATTGACATACAACAATTTTCGCCCTATTTATATTGTAGGAAATTTAATGCTTTACAAAAAAGGTCTTGTATACTTTTGCCGTATTAAGTAAGGAACAAAAGTTATTGAGGGAAAACCGGAGCAAAGTCGAACATTTTGCAATTCCCCCTTTTCCTCTTTTTCCGTATCTCGGTAACGAAATGACATACAACTATTTTTGTACCAACAATATTTTAGTAAATTTAACGCTCTACAAAAAAGTCTAGTACTTTTTTGCCGTAGAACGTAAGCAAAAAAAGTTATAGAGCGAAAACCGGAGCGAACTCGAAAAGTTTGCAGTTTCCCCTCCTCCTCTTTTTCAACAGGGCCGGTGAGGTCCAAAACTTCGTCAAATGTTAATTCAATATTCCTGAACAATATCTCAAAGTTTGATTAACTTCCGACCTTTTTCTACCTGGCCACTGTATACTAAGAACAAAGTAATATATAAAAATTACGGCGGAGTGACAATAGTAATGGGCATGGCCTGGTAGCGTATTGCCAAACTGTATATCAGCACAGATTCCCATACTCTGTGCTGAACTAATTCCTGCTCAACAATTTCAGAATTATTTAAGAGCAAACTGTATACTGCCACAGAGTGATCTGTGCTCGCATGTAGTTTGCTTGAATATAATGAAGCAAACATAAAGCAAACTATGTGCTATTTCAGATCATTCTTTGGGCACGTTGATTTTCAGAATGCTCTGTGGCCATATAGAGATTGAATTTAAAATGTTAATAAGAAAACGTGTAGTCATGAAATTATTTTAGTTTATTAGTAGATATTAGGCTGAGTTCATTGGAGTTTTGGGTCATACCAACATATAACATACAAAATAAAAAATAGACATAAAATATTTTATATAAATGTGAATTCATTAAATGAAAAATACAAAAATGAACGTGTATATACTATACAGTGTGAATTTTTTAAGATGCAACAAAAGGCTGAAACGAGTAGGTTCGTTGGGTCGAGACAAAGTAAAAAATTGTTTGGGAGGGTGGTCTATTCCCATCCATTTAGGAAAGAGGGTACTTTAAATGAAAAAAAAACTTTTTAAAAATTAATGAAAGAACGTTCAATGATGAACTATATCTTTTTGAAAAATTATATGCTATTAGAAAGAAATTGTATTTTTTTAAGTCGATTTTTACTGCATCATCAATGCAATGAATGAAATTAATGAAATTTTATTTGTCAAAAACAACTAGCTAGAATTGAAAAAAAAAATGATGGCATATAATTGTTAAAAAAAAGATTTAGCTCAACATTGAACGTTCTTTCGTTAATTTTTAATAGGTTTTTTTCCATAGAAAATTTTCAAAAAAAAATGTCCCTCTTTCCTTAATGGAGGGAAATAGACCTCAGTCACATAAAATATTTTACTTGTCTAACTCAGGCCTTTTCTTGTATCACAAGTGTGATGTGTAGTGACATGAACAATATTATATAACAAAAATGAAATGGAATAGAATCAAAAATGTATGGTTATTCTCAAAAAAATTTAATGCTTTTTGGCGTTCGGTTGATTTGAATTTATATTCTTGCTGAGGTTATGATGTCTTTTTTTTTTGAAACCTCTCTTCCGCTTTGGATTCGTCGATTTCCGCCACTTACTCCTCGGTCTTTCTTCCTTCTTGCTATTGATGTTGGTTGTACACCAATTTTTTTCGATGAGCAAAATTTAACTCTATTTGCCGCAAAAGTTTTGGCTTGTTCTATGTTTTGTATTTTGTTACAAGTTTTGTTTAGCCGTTTAACAAGCATTAAATTGGAAACTGAACTGTCCGTCTCAAAAATATCAGCTAAACGATCAAAGTGTTTTCTTAATTCATTTACTTCCAGCTTTATTTTGTCTTGATTTTCTGATGGATTTTCCGAAGGAATAATGTGCACATTGGTTGAAGTTGTCGGTGACTCTGCTGGTAAAATTGTGTCTTGATAATCAGACATGTTTTGGAGAATTTAATTTTCATTTATTTCATCACTGTTTAGTTCAATACTTGAAAAAAAATCGTCAGATGGTATATGACCTAATGCAAGTAAGGCCAACTCCCTTCTATCATTTGAAGTGATGCGAGGAGATGTTTTGAAAAGAATGTTTAGTTTGCTCTCAAAAAAACACAAATGTTTGCAGTATTTTCCACATTTTCCTTCAGTACATTCACAACATGCAATGTCGGTGAAAACAGTGTATTCTTTATTATTGTCATGTGTGGATTGTACTTTGTATTCATTATCATTTACTTTATAAAATTCCGTGATCTCTGCTGCTTTCTTAAGGTATTTCATATAAACGATGTCTTTACTATGTCTAGAATGTGCAAAATCTAGTAAGCGAAGTTGATGATATAATTCAAAATGTTCTGCTATAAATTTAACGAGTGCACAGCTATTGAAAACTTTTGACCTTTGTAAAACCACGTCTTTAAAAATGCGAATTGAACTTTCGATGTAATTATTTGTATTATTGCCTCTAGTCAGCAAATTAATTCTATAACAAAGACACCATTCAGATCTTCTAGACCACAAGTTACTCATGTATTCAGTCAGCATTAAGTTTTTTGTTTCAGAACAAACTGAAATTAGGTTTATGTTGCTTTGAATGGCTCCTTCTTCATCCTCAGCATAAAGAACGGCTTGAAAAGCTTTCATTACTTGTCTTCTAGCATCTTTTTCTACATAATGTTCAGAAAGCCAAAGCCACCGCCATACAGCTTGGCCAACATGAAAGTGACAAAGTAACAAACATGATCTTGGAAACACGCATTTAAGAGCATTCCGTTCGGCATCACTGTCATCGGTCATTATAGTAGATGGTTGAAATCGTTTGTGTGTATCTTTTTCCAAAGCTTCTTTTATGGCTATGAAGGCAAGGGTATAGTTAGCTTCAGTCTCAGCTGTGTGCAGTACACAAGCTATTGGACAAGCACCGATTTTTAATGCACAAAAAATGAAGGTAACGCGCGTACATGTCTGATCACATGATCCGCTCGAGTCTATTATAGAATATTTCATCGGAATAGCCATTCTGAAATAATCTTTTCATAATCGGTGTTATTACAACAATTATCATAGGATCTTCTTTAATCACAAGAAAAACTCCCTTTTCAGATAGTATGGGTATTTTTTCCTTTAATACACCCAAAACATCAGAATCGGATCGTCCTCCCAAATTATTCTCACGCCATGTGTCGTAAAAATGTCTCACTGTTCGATAAGTTGGATTTTTTTGTGAATTTGCAATATTTCGTGAACCGTTTTCATCTAATTGTAGCAAATTTACCTCATGGTAATTTTTGGCTACTGTTGGAGTCATTCCTGCCTCGAAGTATTCATTATATGTGTCTCTTATATTGTCATCACAACGCAAGTATTTTAAAGCAGATGCAACGTTTATTTTGTGGGAGTGAAAAAAATTAATTTCGATCAGAACATTCAAACCTTGTTTTAACAAAATGTCATTTTTAATTGTGTTTCTATTTATTTTCTTGTATTTGAAATCGATTGTAGCTTGACAGTCTAAATTTCTGGATTTTCCTTCGAGTTTAGGAACTTTTTTATTAAATGACGAATGTTTACATGCATATTGCTTACGGAAAACTAAACGCTTTACTGATGGACAACTCTTTACAATCCAGTTAGTGTGTGAAAACGTAGAAAATTTTTGTACAAACCTCTTGCATTGTGCTTGTGGAGAATCACTTGTAGGGAATTTGCACTGGATTTTTGCAAAAAAAATTGGGACTTTCTTTAACATTATACTCAAATAAATTATAAACCGCGCACACTTCTGACAAAAATAATTTAAAACTCGATTCACACATTTTACTCTGTCTATTGGTTATGCACCGTATTGTCACAAATCAGAAAACAATGCTTCTTTCACAATTGAAAAAACCAACTGATTAGTAGCACGTATAGTAGTAAAACAAACAAAATTTGTTACCCACAAAAATAATAACGGTATAATAACGATAAGCGTAACGAAAAAGATATATATACACACACACATAGACTTAACTTACCTACACATGTATTTATATAATTCGGTAAAGCAGTGTAAAGGTATGTCAAAGTATCATCAGTTAGTAAAAAAAAAAAATAAACCAACTCACCCTACCTTAAATCTGCTTCATAGCCACAAAAGAAGTAACGCAAGCTACTCGAATCTCATTGACCTGTCTGTAGTCACAGGTACTTTGCTCTAAGCTCTGTGAGAAAAATGTGAGCAAAATGTATACTGACTCAGACGAACTAGGTTTGCTCTCACTCAGTATATATTCTGCTCTACATTTAACTAAGCAGAATGTTGTATGTTGTAGAGCGCTCGGTGCCTGTGCTGATATACACTTTGGCAATACGCGGCCTGGTACCTGGTGGGCAAGCGAAGATCGTTGGGGGGGTGTAAAAAGTTGGTGATTTTAACAAGAAGCCATAAAAACAACAATATTTCATGATTTCTCGGGTATATCCGAAGAAATAAGGTGGAATTCTTCATTTTTTGACATTTTTTGGCGAATTTTGAAAAATTACCTGTTTTTCGAAGTGCCATATCTCGTTAACTAAATGACATACAAAATTGATTGTACTAACGAAATTGTAGCAAATTTTATGTTCTACAATTTTGTCATACACATTAAAATCATTGGAGCTATAGAAACCAAGATATTTGCGAAAAATGGTTTTTTTTAGGTTTTCGTGACCTTTTGACCTTCATAACTTTTTTTGCCGGCACGATATCAATGTCGATTTTTCACATCTTCATTACAACGCCGTAATAAAGGTGTGTACCAAAATTCAGCTTGGTTGGCATTTTTCCGCAGATAAAACCTAAAATTACTGGGCTAATAATTGATATTTCGGATAAACTATACTTATTTTATGTTATAAAATTAATCAAATAATAAAAGTTAGCGAGAAAAATGCAGAAAAACGCACATATTTTATGATACATACTTAGAAAAATCTGCAGCAGTAAAGTGTTTTCTGATTTTGTACCTAACTTTCTAACACAGTTGACAATAAGAGTGATTTTAAGTGTAGGATACATACACATAAAGGCAGTGAATGAAGTTTACAAACACCCTATGTCTTTAAAATTGCCAACTGCTAAAAGCAATTGCAGCTTACTGCTGGAACACAATAGAAAAACGCAACCGGAACCGCAGCCGCAACCGTATCGCATGCCGTACGTACCTAATTAGAAATGTCCACAATGGAGTCGTACATACTCCACCTTTTTTTACAATTTCCACTGAAAAACATACATATATATGCATATAATAGATGATAAAACATATATCGCATCATGTGTAGTCTTTTTTATACATTTGTATCCTGACCTAATTTCTAAAAGGATTTTATTAGCACGTTGCTCTTTTTTTTTGTATGGAATGTCAAAAATACGCACGTATTTATTAAAAGTTGGCCAACTCGTCCGTCGCCGTTTGCGGCTGCGTTTGCGGATCCGTCTCGTTGTGTTCACAACATTGAATTCGTGTGTATTCAATATTTTGACATGCGATACGGCTGCGTTCGCGGATCCGACTCCGGCTCCATTGTGTTCCAGCAGTTACTCTGTAGGTAGGTATTTGTATCCACATCCACATAACCTATGAAGTTTACTTTTGCTTTTTCATCATATAGCTAGCTACCAGACTAGTTCTTTACCTTCCTACTCATTGTTTTTATTTTATGGGTTGTTGCAGTGCAGTTCAAAAGCTAAAAACAAAAAAAAAAACAACCAAAAAAATACTTACATATCCGTATCCGAAAAAAATACAAATTTAACCTTCTTGCTCTTCAAACTCGCAGATAGTCGTCTACTTATACTTTATAATATACAGGGTGATTCACGAGCGTTGTGCCAAAAAGCTAGAGCGTGTAGGTTGAGTTGAGACAAGAAAAAAATCGTATGGGAGGGGGGAGGTCTATTCCCCCCCGTTTAGCCAGGAGGGGCAATTTTCTGAAAAATTGCCTTATTTTATTAAAAAAAACTATTAAAAATCAACGGCTTCGTTTACAACACCGTGTTATACCTTTTTGGAAAGCCAAAAACTACTTCTTTCATTTCGTTTTTAAATTAAATTGTTTTAACGAATAGTTCAAAAAACATAAATTTTCAAACTCAAAATTGTGAAAAAAAAAATTTGAAAAAATTATTTTAAAACTATTTTTTTTCAAAATTTTACGTAATAAAGTATAATTTTTGTTCTTAGAATTCAACGCTCCCATTAATCTTTAATCCAACACTGAAAACCGTATGGCTCTGCGACTTTTTGTTGCCAAGGTATTCAAAAATAACCGAACCTACTTCTTCACAAAAACAAGAAAACCTAGCCTTACGGGATTGGCACAAGTGATCATTTAGCCAATTTTTTCGTGTTTTTTTGAATACCTTGGCAACAAAAAATCGTAGAGCCATACAGTTTTCAGTGTTGGATTAAGATTATGAGAGCGTTGAATTCTGAGAACAAAAATTATACTTAATTACGTAAAATTTTTAAAAAAAATTAGTTTTAAAATTATTTTTTCAAATTTTTTTTCAAAATTTTGAGTTTGAAAATTTATGTTTTTTAAACTATTAGTTAAAACAATTAAATTTAAAAACGAAACGAAAGAAAAAATGTTTGGCTTTCCAAAAAGGTATAACACGGTGTTGCAAACGAAGCCGTTGATTTTTAATATTTTTTTTACAAAATAAGTCAATTTTTCAGAAAATTGCCCCTCCCGGCTAAACGGAGGGGAATAGACCCCCCCTCCCATACGATTTTTTTCTTGTCCCAACTTAACCTACACGCTCTAGCTTTTTGTCACAACGCTCGTGAATCACCCTGTATATAGTATATTATACTATATGTATATATATAGCTATGCTTCAACTACATATCTAAACCGTTTTAGAAAAAGCAAAAACTACCGTAAACTTATTTTTGTGCGTGTGTATGTGTATGGTATGTATGAACGAACAATAACTTTCAAACGCTTTAGAATTGTATTTGTCTAGTTATTACTTATATTGGGCCCTATCATGGTAACCGATCGGAGAAAAATTGTCTCTAATTCGGGCGAAATGTACGAATTTTGTATCATGGTACCTCTCCGATTGATAAATCGGACACACATCCGAAAAATAATAAAGCATGCGTTGAAAATGTCAAAATGACAATGACGCACAGCGAATTCATGCGATGCATAGCTTTTTTATATTTGTATTTCTCTCGATTGTCTCCGACAGCAAATTACTTGCGGACCTTTGTCGGATGGTAATAAAAAAATACAAACTATTTAATTTCTTGTGTATTTGTTCTTTTTTATTCTTTTTCCTTTGTTTGAGGCTTGCTGCTTGTGTTATGTATTTCATCCCCTAAAAATACAGCTGCGCTGTGCAGTTTTATTCGACTACAAAGGAGGTTCATACTTTGTTTTTTTGTTTTCCTCATGCCATGGTATGCGCGTCGGTACGCATTTGTATTTCTCTTCCGATTCGGTTACCATGAACACAATAAATGCTCCGATCAGAATATTTTCCCGGTCGGAGGATTCTCCGATCGGTTACCATGATAGGGCCCAATATGAGTCAAGAAAGACTTTCGCAGTTTTATCTATTGAAGCAGATATAGAATCTCAGTTAAATTACGAACCAATTATTAAGGAGTTCAGTAAAACCAAAAGCTGAAAATTTCTGTTTGATTTTTTTTTTTTTCATTTTTGTTTATTGTTGCAAAGAAGTATGTACGAGTACAAGTAAAAATTTAAGTTTGTTTCTTATTGAATGAAAAACAATTTAACTTCAAGTGATTTTTACTTGCGATTATAGGTACTATAAGGCAAGTTATGCATTCGTAAGAAAAAAAAAAATTCTAACAATCCAACATGACATTACGATGATCGAGAAGTTGAAAAAAGTGGGTCCGATAATTCTGTCTGTCTGTCTGTTTGTCCGTGTGTCTGTCTGTCTGTATAGTAACCTACAGCCTACGTCATACAGAGGGATTTTCGGAATTAGCATTCTAGCTCCAAAACTAACGGTACCTGCCATACGAATTTCTGTGAAAAATTAATTTTGCTCAAAAACGGCTCCTACGATTTTGATAAAACTTTCTGAATTGTGTTTTCTGTGAAAACTTTATGTTTTGGTCGGAATAGATTTTTCAGGAAAAGTCTTATAACGGTACCTCCCATAGGACCGGTTTTTTGAAATCCGATTTTCTCGTAAGCCACTTGACGGATTTCGATGAAATTTTTAATGTAGAAGCCCTTTTATAAAAGAAATAATATAAATTCTTAAATTTTAAAAAAATTTTTTTTGAGTTTTAAAAAAAAAAATCGAAAAAATTTTTTTTCCAAAAACGATTCAATCTATATTTTTTTAATTTTATTTTTTTGATAAAATCTACAAAGTGCTAGAAGTTGGCATGCTCAAAACAAATTTGGAACATATTTTCGAAAAGTTTTTCAAAAAAAAACTGTTTTTTGAAAAAACTGGTCCAACGATTTTGAAAAAAATTTTCTGAAAAATTCAAAAACGTAAAAGAAACCTGATGGCTTACTTCATTTTCTCCAGAAAACATTTTAGGTATTGATTTTTGTGATTTATAAAATTTCATATGATTTTTTCAACGCTTTTTTTCCCAAAATCTCAAGCACCCAAAACCATTTTAACACATTAGAGCAAGTTCGTACGACCCAGCCGTGCACTTTATTTATTTTATATTCGCTTCTTCTTTTACCATCAGAGGGCCTGGCGAAATGTACCTCGCCCACACTAAATTTAGGTCTTGCGCCGCCACTGCATGTATATCTATAAAATTTAAGCTTTCAAGCTCCAAAATTGCGACCTCCTCAGAGTGTAAATGCGAACGAATATCGCTAAATCGACTCCACTTTTAATTCTGAGTAAAAATATAGATATATATTTGTCTATATTATTTTTTCTCCTATACTCCACACTAAATACTGTAGCTTGAATTTGAACTTTATTAAATTGTTAATTTATTTAAATTTTACTAATTGTTGTATAGACTATAAGGCCAATTAGAACATTCGAAACACATACAATAATTCAAATAAATGAGATAATGGAAGCTTTCCCATTTTTGAAATTGGCACAAACCCAATATACTTACTTTATATTGTTATGTTTTTTTTTAGTTAACTGTTATAATATTAAAAAAAAAAAAGATTCATACGATGATATTTTAAAATATAGTTCTTTATTCTCTCATCATCTTGTTTCGTTTAACCTTTTAGATTTTATCATTTTAATTAATTTAAAATAAAATGTTCGACGAAGGTTTAAAAATAAAAACTGTGAAGTGATCTTGTTTTATTTTAAAATTTATTTTTTTCGTTAAAAATGCAGCCCATAAGTATAATTTAAAAATGTTTCTTGTTGTTGTTTTTTTCCTGTGTAATTAACAATAATCACTCAAAATGTATTCTTCACCTTTGTTTTTGTTTCTTTTAATTATAAATAATAATGATGAGTGCGAATTTTCCAGTAACAAATAAAATGTTCAAATACAAAAAGAAGGAAATATTTACTCTTTTTTATACGTATGCTTACAAAATTAACAGAAACGATTTTGTGTAGATTTTTATTTTATAATATGATCACTTGTAAACATTTGCTTTTTAAACATAGAATAATACAAACAACGAATTGGAAATCATTTGTAATATAAATTTCTCACAGAATGAAATATCTGGTTTCTTCATTTTATTTCATGATTTTCTTATAACAGTTATATGGATTTTATATTTTTTGTTTTTTATTCGACGTATTTTTTTTAACACAGTAACATATTATATTTTTTTTAAATTTTTTTGCATAAGTGTTTTTTTTTAATTCGTCTCAGACAATTTTCGTTTGCTTATATATTTTGGTTACATCGTTTTATTTTTATCCAGTTCGGGACCTTAACTGATCAACATGTTAATCCTGAAAACTGAACCTGTTAATTTACTTTAAATTTGTTTTTATCTGTTAAGAGTGAAGATTTTTATTATATTTAATTATTAAATGTATTATATTAATTTTCCTTTGCTTTTTTTAACTCCTAGTGTTATATTTTCCTTAATTTAGCTGTATTTGACTTGTTCAAAGAACATACATATATTCTGCTGCTATAGTTGGTAAAATCATTCCCATTCCGTTGTTCCGGGCGGTTTTGAAGTTAGATCGAAGAGAACCCTCGAAATACCGTCCAATTTGGTTATTTCACGCACAATGTTTTCCAGTACCTGTTGCCAAATATAAAGTTTGATGAATTATTTTTTTTAAACCAGGAGAAGTTAAATTGTTATTTATTTTTATTGAAATATTCAGTTTCGTCATTGGGTTTAAAAAAAAAATCTATATAATAAAATTGTTACAGGTCGATATCTGTACAGTACATTGAAGATATACATAGAAGAAAAACTTATTAAGGGAATTTCTTTTATAGCCACAGAAGCCAAAACAATCGTTTTTAGAATTTTCTCCTGTCTGTCTGTGTCTGTAGTTTTGGACGCGTATTAAAAAGTCGACACCTTGCGGCTAAACTAAGCGAACTAGCGATTTGAAAAATGCATATTCGTGATCTAGAAAGTGCCAGTTCTAAAAAAAGCAAAAAAAAAAGTTGGTACAAAAGTTTTTTCCAAAACTTTGCATAAAATTAACAAAAGAACATTTTTATGCATTCATTAATTCATACTCGAACACTATTCACAGCTTTTTCCTGAATGAAAAAAGAAAAACGCCTAATATAAAATGTTGGTTAGATTTAAAGTGTCAATGGACTTACAAAAACCGAATTATCTGCAGAATCGATGAGGATATTAATTTTCATTTCATTTTTTATCGATTCGAAAAGTTATCGACGAAGTTACAGGAAAGGGGGTCGACCTCTGTTCTGTTATTATCGCATCGAAAAAAATAATCGAAGAACGCTGTGAATTGAAACAAAACTCATTTTACCGCATCATCTTGATTCTGTAAGAATGACAGTCGACTAATTTATTGGATGAAACTGTATTGGGTACTTCTCCACTAACTGGGCAATTCAGTGTCTCGCTTTTATTTAAATTTTTTTAAACGCAATATTTTTAAAATACTAAAATTTTGATGTTAAATATCTATAAATAAATAAGGAATTATCTACGTACATGTTATAAAATTTAAGATAATATTTCTCTCATCATTTTTTATTGATTTTCTAAATACCGAAAAAACAGTCCCCTGGCCACCAATTCAATAACCATGTTTCAATAAACTATTTCAAATGCAAGTATAATTGTAAGTAAATTGTTAAGTAATATTATTTCATACACTTGTAGGTAAGGTAGTTCATGTATTTACAAACTTCTTTTCTCAGTTATAATATTGATTATGATTTATGAATAATTGTATAAAACTGAGCTAAAGTTTGTCCACAAATTTTGAGTACCGTGCCATGGTTTACCAATAAAATCTTTGTACTTTTGCGCGCAATGATTTGTATGAAATGGAGTCACCAGTGTTAAGTTTGTAGCGCGAACTATTCAAGCGGCCTTCCACGCAAAAACTAGTTCGAATCAACGTCCTCTGGTTAGTTCCTTTTTTATTTTATTTTTGATATCGAATTTATTACTGTTTGATTTAATTTCTTTAATGAATACTAAACGCTAAGAATGTCAATGAATTAGAATAATTCAGTAATATTTACGATATCATGTGTAATTTCCTGCTTTAAACAAGCTACTTTCACTATTTCATTAAAAATAGTCCCTTGAGTTTGAGTAAAGACAGAGATTTTATTAAGTTATGTTAACTAAATTGTTGGTTATAAATTGTTTTTATCTCAGTTCATGAAAGAATACAAATTACTTTATTGGATAATTTGAGCAATAAAATCTTTGAGACATTTTTTCAGCCAAAATGACCCTGTTAGTAGAGAAATGCCCAATACGGATTAAACCCTAAAATAATTGTGACACTATTTAAATAATAAGAGGTTTAAATAAATTAAACATTTGTTTTATTATATTGACATACAAGAACACCAAAGTTAAATTGACCAAAGCCAACCTCAACATCAAATTCAACAAAATATGTCTCAAAAAATAAACAGTACCTAAGTACGCACAAATAACAATAAATAATAATCCTAACGCAATATACAGCGAATACATCTGGTATTTTGTTTTTTAAGTGCGTTATGAAGCCTTTATGCCTGATAAAATATTGTGCAAGGGAATTTCTTTCTCATCAAAAAACTTTTCAAGAGTATAAAATATGTTTTGTCCTTTTGTATCTGTCTCTAAATTTCTCGCAAATAATAGTTCTTGGCATATTTTGTCATCTTTAATAAACCTCACGTAAGACAACAACAATGCTTCATTACTTGGTAAAGTTGACTCGTCCAGCTGAATCGAACATTTACTAGTTTTCAGATAGTTGCTCAGCGACTCTTCAATATTTTCAGCCATTTTATCAACTGGTCTCTGCACAGAACTGTTGCTCAAAGGAATTTTTCAGATAATACTCGTATCTGCCGCTGGTTCATGGAGTACCGTAGTCATTTCTTCTTTTATAGCCGGTAAAATAAATTCTTCTCCGATGGTGTGCTGTTTACCGGTTTGAGCAATCAACAGAGAGATATTGTATGAAGCTTGAAGTCCGTCATCGTCCTGCTTAGCAGCCACCGAAAAAAGTTTTGACGCACTTGGCTGAGTATTGTGCTTCTTCTCCAGGTCTTGAAAAAAGGCTGCATTTTTGACCTTCTTATCTGGATGCATTTTATATTTTATAAAATATAAAATGGTACCTAGTTAGGTTTTGTTTTGTTTTCTTTGGTCATGTGGCCTTCCCAAGCCAAAACCAACAAGAGTAGAAAACCCCAACTATGTACCTGTTTTTAAGAATCGCGATCCCGAAATTCATTCATGGATTAGCACTTGATTAACAAACTGTTCATAAGGATCATAAAGATTTTTTTTCAATTCAACAACTGCAGCTCAGGCACAGTTCAGCTTTATTTCAGCTATGGTGAGCTAGATGACATTTGACTAGCTCAGAATATGAGCTGAGCTTTGAGCTGAGTGCGGCTCAATTTTGATATTTTCTTTTACGAATGTTAATATTTGAAAACCCTGGTAACCTCTTTACAATTTTAAATATTCGCTTTTACTTTTATTATTGTGATTTGTTGACCGCAACAATATAATATTTAGTTGTTATATAATAATCATACAAGGTATGTTGTGTAGTATGTAGGTTTAATTTAAAGATAATTTTAAAATATTAAGTAGATAAAATTACAAATCAGCTATCGCCCCCTAAACCACTTCAAGACCCACATTTTTTTTCTGGGCTACTTGCCTCCCCCCTCCAGGCCTCCAGCGACCACAAGGGGGCACTATCGCCCACTTTGAGAAAGACTGCTCTAGACCAAACCGATGCTACCACTTATTCGTAAGATTTTCTTAACTCATTTTGCACCAGGGTTCCCCGCACAAAAAATCGTTCTGAAAGTGTGTATTCCGATTATTTTTCTTTAGAACCTTATCCCTCCAAAGCAATGCAATGAAATTCGCCTCAAAGTGGTTTTGCCGAAATTCTTACAGTGGAGCTAATAATTAGTTTTCATACATACCCCTCATTGCCCCATTCACAGCAATTTCAGGTTTCAATTTAAGCAATTGCAGCTCCTATTAAGCCAATGCTTCGCTATGGCCATCAACAAGGCGCAAGGCCAGAAACTTCGAGCTGAAGCCGGTGTCAACCTTATAGGGCGAACTGTTTCTCAAGCAGACAACTACATTTGTGTTGCTTGCTCACGCTGCGCTGTATTGAGCAAGCAACTTTCGGACACACGCTATTTATGTCGAATCAGGCATTGAAAATATCTTTACAAGAAACCTGGAAGCTTGCTGTGACTATGTCATACGAAAAATTAAGAGGGTAATTCTAATTTTAAGAATTATGTTGAAACTTTTCCGAACAAGATCTGGAGTGTTTGCGGAGTTTAGCAGAAGTGCACAACGTATCTTTGGACTAAGAAGAGAATAGAAAAGAATGGAAAAAAGCTTTTACAACTTGATAGCAACAATTGATGAAGATATTTATTTAAGTAATCGAAACAGAGCTGTTGCATCCGAATCACGCGTAACCTACAAAAATCTTTAACACACTTTAGGCGCTGGTAACTGCTTTAAAGTGCAGATGTCAATTGACGATATTAGCCATATCTTTCGAACGTGAACGGAAATGCCCAAACTAAATTTTATGCCCTACAGAGTAAACCTACAGATAAATTGCACTATTTGCAACCTCAATGAAAGAGAAGACATTGTGCACTTCCTAGGAAAATTTCCTATTCTTCAAGAATTCCGCAGAATATATTTTCCGAAGAATGTCATCACTATTAATGAAACACGACATTCTCAATGGGTCATATGGATGGAAAAACCTCGCAAGTTATTGCAGGAACGCTTTGCTGTAAAAGAAAAGTTTTACTTAAAAACACAAATTCAAAACAATAATAATGTATCTCATTTCTAATATACATAGCTTGTTTTTAAGGATACATTTTGGATACAAATTTATTTTATCTACTTAAAAGCAGTTATTTATTTGTTAAGAAACGTTCAATCTGGCAGACTGCACTCAAGCCATGGTATATTTTTTGTATGTATTATAAGTATAACAGTAACTGTAAGCCCAAAATTCTATTGGAATAAAAATATGTAATAATAATAATAATAATAATAACAAATGAAATGGTGGTTCCGTCAAATATGACAAAGGTGTCATCGACGTATCTTGAGTATGAGATTATTTTATGTTTTTATGGGTTTAGTTTGGTTGTGTTAAGTTGACACCCAGCTTGTGAAATTTTTTATCGAAATTGATGCAGTTCATCTGCCCATCGTTAGCCCACGTTTGCCCACCTTCCTTTTTAAAAATATTGACAAAATAAAACTTTTGAATTTCGTGAAGTTGGCACCCCACTTGTAAAATTTTTTATCGAAATTGATGCAGTTCGTTTGTCCGTCGTTAGCCCACGTTTGCCCGCCAAAAATTTTAGTTTGCCCACCTTCCCTTTTGAAAATATTGACAAAATAAAATTTTGAATTTCGTGAAGTGGGGTGCCAACTTGTGAAATTTTTTGTCGAAATTGATGCAGTTCGTTTAGCCATCGTTGGCCCACGTTTGCCCACCAAAAATTTGCGGTTGTCCACGTTGGGATTTGAAAATACAGTCGAAGTTCGATAACTCGAACCATCAATTTCCAAACAAATAATTCGAGCTATCAAGACTTCGAGTTATCAAGTAAAACACAAAATTAATATAAAAGTACGTCATATTTATTTGCGAATAAAAAAGAACACTGCACTGTTAACATCGACGTCATATTCTTAACACTTTTTATTTGGTTTTTTTTTTTCAGAAGACGCTTATACTATGTTTTTTTTTTGTAAGACTTTGAAACGTATTATAATACATATGTCAACCTAATAATGTGTGTTCTAACACCGAAACATGACATCTTTTACTCACACTTAACATATCACAACTTTCAAAACAATCATAATGTATACAAGGTCATAAAACATTATACAAACACAGTGCCCACAAACGCAATGCATTATGAATTGATCTTGTTAAAACATACAGAATTTGGGAAGTCCCCAAGTATGGGATTTATATGGCGACTTATGACGCGAAATAATGGGGCCTATCATGCTAACCGATCGGAGAGAAATTTAATCAGATTCGGACGAAATTTACGAATTTTGTATCATGGTCGCCGTTCCGCTTTATTAACCGGACATTTTTCCGAAAAAAATTGAAGCATGCGTTTAAATGTAAAAAGCACAGCGACGCACATTGAAATCATGCGATCCAGCGTCTATTTGATTTGTGTTTCTTTCTATTCTCTCCGACAGCAAATCACATGCGAAACTTTGTCGGATGGTAATAAAAAAAAATACATATTTTCAAATAAAAAGGAATGAAACTATTTAATTTCTTGTGTATTTGTTTTGTGATTTTCTTTTCTTTGTTTGAGGTTCTCTTTTTGTATTAATATATTGTATCCCTTAAAAATACGACTGTTCTGTGCAGGATTATTCCACCACAAAAACGGTTCATACTTAATTTATTTTTTTCTTTTCCTTATGCCATGTCTGCGCGTCGATACGCATTTTTATTTCTCTTCCGATTCGGATATCATGATATCATGCTCTGATCGGAACTTTTCTCCGATATTTTAATGGTTCTTTTACAAAAAAATGCTCACTTGAGGTAGCTAGCTGCGTTCCACCCCTTAAGCATTTCCCCCGTAACACTCGTCTTGCTAGGAACACTCATCAGTTTACACTTGAGCCCAATTTCGGACGTACCGTGAAATATAGGGATTCTTTCTTTAGCCGTACAACACGAATGTGGAATGAATTGTGATTTTTTTCAATGCTTTTTTATCAAAATCTCAAGCCCCAAGACCATTTTAACACATTAGAAGAAGTTCGTACGACCCAGCCGTGCAATTTATTTTAAATATACATAATGCAGCCAATATTCTCAAAATGGAAGGTGGGCAAACGAAAATTTTTGGTGGGCAAACGTGGGCTAACGATGGGCAAACGAACTGCACCAAAAAATTGATTTTTACTTTTTTTTCGTCTTTCAACCAAAATTTAGAACTTTGATTAGTTCCGAAAATTTTTGGTTGGCAAACACGGGCTAACAATGGGCAAACGAACTGCATCAATTTCGATAAAAAAAAATTTCACAAGAAGGGGGCTAACTTCACACAGCCGTTGAGTGTTGATAGGATGAATTGGTTTTCATAATAATTTAGGTAGATGTCTGCATTATTCCGCTTAGGGTTGATCCCATTGCAAGTTCTTCTGTTTTTGTATACAAACTCCAATGTGATGACTGCAACAAATTTTATGTTGGTCAAACCGGGCACACCTTTTATGAGAGGTTCAAAGAACATAAGCTTTATCAAATCAGTCAAATTTTGCCGAGCATATCATCGACGAAATCCATAACTACACAGACTTCGACAAAAATTGGACCCCTCTGCACGTCTGCAAGAAAGGGCGAATACTCGACGCAACAGAAGAATTTAAAATTTACACAGCTTTCAAACTCGAACAAAATAATTTACTAAACGATAAACTTACATATTACATACATTAAAAACGAACCCACTTTACGACACTGCCATCAACAAGAACAACAACAATAGATAAAATTTAATTTCAAACAAATAAACTATCATAACAACTACAACAAAAAGAAGAGCCACGTACCTGCATGAAAAACCGCAACGCAACATCAAACTTCAAACAACACCATAGAAGCAAGCGCAACACAATACAGTCCGTCCTACACGTACTCTTGATAAGGGGAATATTCCCGAAACGCGTCGTCCGCCGTTCATTTAAAAAACAAAACAAAGTTGTGAAATTTATTTTAATCTATATACAGGGTGTCCCAAAAGTCAACGTCAAAACGAAAACGGGTGATAGGGTAGGTGGTGACAGTTATCAGAAAAATAATAAAAAAAATCGTTGCCATGTATTTTGTGAGTTAGAGGCATTCGAAAAAAAAATCGAAAAAATGCTAACCCTCTGACGGCCTTTCAAGTGCCGTGATTACAAATCTTAATTTTTCTCAATTTTTTTTTCTGTTATGGAACCTCGAATAACCCCGCTAACAATTGCATTATAAAATTTCAACACACCTGCATCAGTTTTGAAGAAAATATCACCACCCAACTAAATACTTAACATTCTTACATGACCCTAATTCAATGGGCTGTAGTGTAAAAAAAAATGTACTACGAAATTTTGGCAAGTTAACTTAAAAGTTGGCGTGTTCAATTCTTCTTCCAAAATGGTATAAGATTTTTGAGAATATTCCATAAATAACGAAAAAAAAATGTTTTTCTCAAATAAACAGGTTTTAAGATAATTTTTTTAATTCATTAAAAAAAATTTGAATGTACTCCAGGCTTCCTCGTCTAAGTTTAAGTTCGAGGTTAGTGACCGTTATTATTTAGAAGTAACTACTAGCAGGGCTATCAGATTGTGATTCATTTCTTGTCGTTTAGTAAAACTGATCCGGTCCTTGGAATATTTGTGTTGTCCTTTGGATTTAAGTGCGTTATAATCTCACTTAATAACATCACGATGCCATCTTTGTACACTGCGCAGGAATATGCGAACATGCACCTTATTTATGGAGAATGCAGAAGCAATGCTAGTGCTGTAGCTAGACTTTACCATGAGAAATATCAAATGCTGAGCGTTATCCGGATTATCGGGTTTTTGTGAATTTGTACCAGTCATTCTCAGAAGGTCGATTTCCATACCAAAGAACTAGTGAAGGCAGGCCCCTCATGCCATACGAGAACCAAGTGCTACAAGAAGTCAACCTAGACCCAAGTACCTCAGTACGTGGAATTCAAACAAGAACAGGAGTTCCCAAAAGTACAGCACATCGCATTTTGAAGAAAAATGAGCTCCATGCATACCTTGGTCAACGAGCGGAAGAGTTGCATTTTGTCGAACGATACTACAACAATACAGGGAAGATCCGCGATTCTTGGACAAAATTCTGTGGTCCGATGAATCAACATTTAAAAAGAATGGATACATGAACCTTCACAATTTGCACGAGTGGCATCGGCATGTAGAAAATCCACATTTGATACGGGAAGACAAATCGCAGTATGGCTTCAAAGTTAAAAAAGAAGAAGAAAAAGTCTACTCAAAACCAATCCAAAATTTAGCAGAGCTGCGCCAAAAATCACGGAGGCTGTTGCAGACATCAACTCAAGAAGATTCGCTCGTCTTATAAAACGATCTTATTTAAGCCGATGTAGATCTTGCATTGCTGTTGGAGGCAAACAATTTGAACATTTGTTATAGTTATAACTAATCGAAATAAACGTTTTGGCCCCGCCACCGCAGCCATTGCGGTCACTTCTATATGAAGATACAACGCAATCACGGTAATTCCTCGCACGCATTCCACAATACAACGGCTGCTTCCAAATGACGTCTTTTGGAGCCACTGTTATCCAAGAACGTGGTTACAATCCCACCTTTAAGGTAATGTCGTCAGAAAAACTTTCACATTGAGCGTGTTTCTTTATTTTTTCTGGATAAGGAATAGGAAAGACAGAAAAGATCAAATATCTATCCAGAATATCCAGAATAGAATAAATAAAGAAACAGAACTTGAATAAAAAGAATAAACAATAGCTGACAGTGAACTGCATCAGTCAAACTAGAGAATATTCCATTTAAACCACCTCTTCACTTGGAATGAAAAGAATGCGTTCCAAATATTCCAGATTGAATAAAGAAACAAGGAAATAGTTTATCCGGAATATTCCATTGAATAAAGAAATGCAAAAAGGGCGTTCCATATATTCCGAATATACGGAATGAATAAAGAAACACACCCATTATGTCCAGTGTGGATAAATTGTCACATTTTACTTCTACTATTCAGATTCAAGGACAAATCCACCATCGTGTGGGAGCTTTTGTGCTGCGATTGAACGAGCATCATAAGTTCCTTCAGATTTATTTCCTTGGAAATTCAAATGAGGAACTCGATCAGAGTTGTGCTATTTTTCGTGCTGTGAAACGGGAGATCGTCGAACAATTGCAACAACTCCTACACGAACGCAATGCGTTGGTTCAAGTGTTCAGAACTGCATTGGAAGCGCTGCCTTCTGATCATTATCAGCGCAGACAAAAGACACAATTGACGAGGTAGCAGTGCTAATTGCTGGCGAAAATGTTCAATCACGCGACATAGTCCTCAAGCGACGTGATAATGGACGCGTCATGGAGACCCACCGGTCATACGGCGCATTACAATATCTGCTTATGTTTTGGGGAGGCGATGATGGCTACCATTTTAAAATGGTAACCCCATTCTTCGGTTAGTTCCTCAGTTTTCCGACATATCTTTTTCATCAACAATAGAAAGTGCAAGACATAATTGGCAGTACAAAATTTAAGCCCGATGATGGACAAAAGTCCGAAACGCGCGTCGCTTTTAAATTAATTATTTTAACAAATATATGTTGTGATATTTATTAAATTATAAATAATAATAAAATAAAATATTAATTAATATCTAGTTTTCATTATTTCATTAATGAGATTATCTTTCAGGCCATGAAACAAACAAGAAAGTCAGCAGCATGAACTTCTATGCATATCGCTTCATGATTGGCCAGGATGCCGATAATAATCTATTAAGATATCGCCGATTGTTTCAACAGTATTGCGTCGATATGTACGTTAAGATAGAAACAGAACGCCTCAATTTCATCCGATTCAATCAAAATAAATTGCGTTCGGAAGAGTAAATTCACTTGAAAGATGCCATACATTTGGATGGAGATGCAGCAGCAGCAAACATCGGCCGGTTGACTATTCTTCCAGCAACATATGTTGGAAGTCCGAGGCATATGCACGAATATGCGCAGGATGCAATGACATATGTGCGGCATTACGGACTCCCCGACTTATTCATAACGTTTACCTGCAATCCAAAATGGCCAGAAATTACGCAGCTCTTACTTTGCGGACAAACTTCGAGCGACCGCCACGATATCACTGCACGAGTTTTCAAACAAAAACTGAAAATGATCATTGACTTCATCACTAAACACAATATTTTTGGACAGCCCACTGCTTTGGTTGATTGAGAAAATTCGACCGTACCCTATCGATTCAATCATTAGCGCCAAAATACCCAATCAAGAAGCCGACCCGGAATTGTTTGAACTCGTTACTACGCAGATGATTCATGGGCTTTGCAAAAACCACAATCCAGATTCGCCTTGCATGGTCGAAAATAAATGTTTTAAGCGATTTCCACATTCCCTCCTGGCAGAGACATCACTAGCAACGATGGATACCCATTGTATCGGCGGCGATCAACAGATGACAATAGCAGAACAGTCGCAATGAAAGTGAAAGGGAAGATGTCTTGGTGGACAACACTTGGATTGTTCCATATAGTCCTCTTCTCTCTAAAGTATTTAAAACGCACATATACTTTGAATACTGCAATTCGGTGAAGTCCATGAAGTACGTTTGCAAGTACGTCAACAAAGGAAGCGACATGGCGGTGCCCAGATAAGAATGACGTGCTATCAATTAGGACGTTATAAGAGTTGCAATGAGGCAATTTGGAGCATCTGTTCCTTTCCGATACACGAACGCCATCCGACCGTTCAACATTTGGCGGTCATCTTGGAGAATGGTCAGCGCGTACATTTCAGGGAAGAGAATGCTACTCAGCGAGACGAACGGGCACCAGCAACAACGTTTACGAGTTTCTTCTTCGCCAGAACGCTGCTCTACTCGGAAATGCCTCGCTATTATATTTGGAATGCGTCGTACAAAAAATTTCAACGTCGAAAACAAGGGCAAGCTGTTGCCGGATATGCGGATGTGTATTCAACTGATGCGCTTGGTCGTATCTATACTGTTCATCCAACTTCGTACGAGAACCTGTGGACTGTTGATGGTGTGTTGTGTGCCACATTTAGAGAAGCCTGTCAGCGGATGAATTTTCTTGCCAACGACAATCATTGGGGCGCAACACTTGCCGATGCTACAGTTTCTGCGCCTACCATCTCAATAAGTTTTCCATCGAACCCTCTTATTTTGTGCGACAAATACAAGGACAAAATGGCTGACGATATTTTGCATCGAGTTCAAAGATCAACATCAAATCCCGAACTTCATATGAACTATGAGATCCGCAACGAGGCGCTGATATTGGTCGAAGACCTGTGTATGCTCATGTGCAGCAACCTGTTGAGTAAACTGGAAATGCTAACCCCCAATCGCTCAATGAACGATGCATTCAATCGAGAATTGCAAGGCAAGCGAGAATTTGATCGAGACGCTTTGACAGACAGTTCACACAAATGTCCCACTGCTCAATCCCGAGCAAAAGAACCTGTACGACTCATTGATGAAGGCGATTGACGACGGTAACGGTGTCATATTCTTCCCGGATGCATATGGTGGAACTGGCAAAACGTTTCTCCTTTCGTTGATTTTGGCTTCAATTCGGCCAAGATCCGACATCGCGCTTGCGGTTGCCTCTTCTGGAATAGCGGCCACGTTGTTGGAAGGTGGTCGCACAGCACATTCAGCGTTAAAATTGCCACTGAAACTGCAGTTGAATGATGAGCTAACATGCAATATTTCAAGAAATTTTGCTATGGCACAAGTGTTGAAAACTTGCAAAACTTGGCACACAAGTGAGCATTGGAGGCTATTGATCGAACAATGAAAGATTAACGGAACAATGTGGGACGCTTTGGAGGAGCAATGATATTGCTAGCCGGTGATTTCCGTCAAATTTTACCAGTGATCCCGCGATCAACGCCTGCAGATGAACTCAACGCTTGCTTAAAATTATCGTATTTCTGGCGATACGTAAAGAAGCTGACGACGAACATGCGAGTTGCGTTGCAGAACGATCCATTTACTGATGATTTTCCAAAACAACTGCTGGCAATTGGAAATGGTCGAATTACCGTTGATGCTGCAACTGGCCTGATTTCGTTCCCGCTGAATTTTTGTCAATTCACATCATCGAAGGAAGAACTCATCAGCAAAGTGTTCCCTAACATCGGTTACAATTATTTTAACCACGATTGGCTCAGTGAACGCGCGATATTAGCTGCAAAAAATAAGGACGTCGATGATTTGAATTTCATCATTCAAAATAAAATTGTAGCCCCACTACATTCGTTCAAATCGGTGGATCGCGTAACAAATGATCACGAAGCAACAAACTATCCATTTGAATTTTTGAATTCCTTGGATGTTCCCGGTCTACCACCGCACTATTTGCAACTCAAAGTCGGCTCTGTCATCATAATGCTGCGCAATCTGAACCAACCAAAACTATGTAATGGAACAAGGTCGACGGTGAAGAAACTCATGAACAACGTCATCCAAGCGACGATGATCAAAGGCAAGTTCAAAGGCGAAGAAGTTCTCATTCCAAGAATTCCTATGATACCGACCGACTTGCCGTTCGAGTTTAAGCGTATTCAGTTTCCCGTTCGACCCGCATTCGCCATGACAATTAACAAATCGCAAGGTCAATCGTTGCAAGTGTGTGGCCTTAATCTTGAATTCCCTTGCTTTTCACATGGACAACTACGTGGCGTGTTCGCGAGTCGCAAAAGCCATCTGCATTGTTGGTTTATGCGCCGGACAACAAAACAAGCAGATCTTTAAAACTAAAAACGCGATGCAAAACTTGTTGTGAAATGTAATAGCCATGTGTACTTGGTACCCGTTTCCTTGAAAATGTCATTGTCTGACATTTCGCTGGATTCAGGCTTAAAGAATTCTTGCTACACCAGATAGCAAATCTGTCGATGTCGGCTTGCAATTCTACGCGGTCATTAGCTGAGTTAATAGATTTGAAAATTTTCATATCATCAGCGAAAACAAGGATCTCACTAGAATGAATACACGAAGTTACGTCATTTATAGCTAGTATAAACAGTAACGGACCAAGATGGCTGCCTTGTGGGACTACTGATTTTGCTGGGAGAGGGTTAGAAATCGAATTTCTGAACTTAACTATATATGATCTGTTTCGGAGATATAAATATATCCAATTAACAAATCCTACAGGGAAACCTAAAGCTTTCAATTTGAAAATGATGATTTCATGCGAGAGTTGGTCAAAAGGTTTTGAGAAATCTGTGTAGATACAATCCAGCTCATGTCGACTCTCTAATGCCCTTGAGCAATTGTTCGATCAGGGCACAGTACAAATCATCAAGGTTAGAATCAAAAATCATATTAAAAAAGGATTCGATTCAAAAATGTCTACAGGGTTGGTTTTGTTGGATATTGAGAAAGCTTTTGATACTGTATGGCATGAAGCCCTATTACATAAAATGAAGATGTTTAAATTCCCATTATATCTGATCAAATTAATACAAAGCTTTTTGAAAGATAGATTTTTTTCTGTATTCATAGGAAATTGTAGTTCAGATTATCTAGACATCCCTTTTGGAGTTGTCCAAGGATCAGTTTTGGGTCCTATTCTCTTCAACATTTTTGTAGCTGACTTTAAGGTAACATGTAACAATACACTTTGGGCAATGTTTGCAGACGATACTCTTCCTGTGTAAACCCAGTATCTATTATGTTTAACCTGCAAAAATCACTTAAAGATATTGAAAACTACTTTAATAAATGGAAAATCAAAGCCAATGCAGCTAAATCCCAAGCCGTTTTCTTCACACGTCGTAGAGCAAGCAATTATTTACCATCAACTTGTCTTAAATTTTACAATACTGATATACAATGGGAAAATGAATGTAAATACATGGGTTTAACTTTAGATAAGAAGTTGACTTTTCAAAATCAAACCGCAGTTACTATCAAACAAATTAATATGTATATTATTAGAATACGGTATCCATTTATAAACCGAAATTTAAAACTAAGTAAAGCAAACAAACTTATATTGTTTAAAACAATATTCCAACCTATCATATTATATGGAGTACCTGTATGGTATGATTGTGCGGACTGTCATAAAAATAAACTACAAATTATGCAAAACAAAATACTTCAAATTATATTAAAATTTCCTAAACGTTTTTCCACATTAAGATTACATGAAAGAGCTAATGTCAACCTTGTTGCGCTACAAAATATGCATCAGATTTTATGTATAAATGCCAATTCTCGGACAATAGTCTATAGCCCAGTAATTTTAGGTTTTATCTGCGGAAAAATTCCAATCAAGCTGAATTTTGGTACACACCTTTATTACGGCGTTGTTATGAAGATGTAAAAATCGACATTGATATCGCGCCGGCAAAAAAAGTTATGAAGGTCAAAAGGTCAAGAAAACCTAAAAAAACCGTTTTTCGCAAATATCTCGGTTTCTATAACTCCAATGATTTTAACGTGTATGACAATTGTAGAGCATAACATTTGCTACAATTTCGTTAGAACAACAATTTTGTATGTCGATTAGTTACCGAGATATGGCACTTCGAAAAACAGGTCATTTTTCAAAATTCGCCAAAAAATGAAGAATTCCACCTTATTTCTTCGGATATACCCGCGAAATCATGGAATATTGCTGTTTTTATGGCTTCTTGTTAAAATCACCAACTTTTTACACCCTCCAACGATTCGCGCTTGCCCACCAGGTACCAGGCCATGCCCATTACTATTGTCATTCCGCCGTAATTTTTATATATTACTTTGTTCTTAGTATACAGTGGCCAGGAAGAAAAAGGTCGGAAGTTAATCAAACTTTGAGATATTGTTCAGGAATATTGAATTAACATTTGACGAAGTTTTGGACCTCACCGGCCCTGTTGAAAAAGAGGAGGAGGGGAAACTGCAAACTTTTCGAGTTCGCTCCGGTTTTCGCTCTATAACTTTTTTTGCTTACGTTCTACGGCAAAAATGTACTAAACTTTTTTGTAGAGCGTTAAATTTACTAAAATATTGTTGGTAGAAAAATAGTTGTATGTCATTTCGTTACCGATATACGGAAAAAGAGGAAAAGGGGGAATTGCAAAATGTTCGACTTTGCTCCGGTTTTCCCTCAATAACTTTTTTTCCTTACTTAATACGGCAAAAGTATACAAGACCTTTTTTGTAAAGCATTCAATTTCCTACAATATAAAATTGTTGTATGTCAATTCTTTACAAAGAAATGGAATAAGAAAAGGTGGGTGGAACTGCAAAATTTTTGATTTGCTCTGGTTTTCCCCCAATAACTTTTTTTCCTTACATTTTACGGAAAAAACGTTTTGATTTTCTTGTAGAGCATTAAATTTTCTACAATTTTAATAGTTCAAAAGTTCTTCTTTGTCAATTCTTTATGAAGAAATGGAATGGAATGGAATGGAAGGTCAAAAATGAAGCAAATTTGCTCTACAATTTTGTCATACACGTTAAAATCATTGGAGTTATAGAAACCGAGATATTTGCGAAAAACGGTTTTTTTTTTAGGTTTTCGTGACCTTTTGACCTTCATAACTTTTTTTGCCGGCACGATATCAATGTCGATTTTTCACATCTTCATAACAACGCCGTATTAAAGGTGTGTACCAAAATTCAGCTTGATTGGAATTTTTCCGCAGATTGGGGTTTAAAATGCCTAAAATGACTGGGCTACTAATTCAAGAACTGAGTGCAATTTAGACATTAAGTATTACATAAGGGTTTTATTTTGTAGAATTTTTATTAATGTTATGAATGATATGAATTTTAATTTAATGTTATATAACCTCACACTTTTTCTTTATTATAAACCTAAAAAAACCGTTTTTCGCAAATATCTCGGTTTCTATAACTCCAATGATTTTAACGTGTATGACAATTGTAGAGCATAACATTTGCTACAATTTCGTTAGAACAACAATTTTGTATGTCGATTAGTTACCGAGATATGGCACTTCGAAAAACAGGTCATTTTTCAAAATTCGCCAAAAAATGAAGAATTCCACCTTATTTCTTCGGATATACCCGCGAAATCATGGAATATTGCTGTTTTTATGGCTTCTTGTTAAAATCACCAACTTTTTACACCCTCCAACGATTCGCGCTTGCCCACCAGGTACCAGGCCATGCCCATTACTATTGTCATTCCGCCGTAATTTTTATATATTACTTTGTTCTTAGTATACAGTGGCCAGGAAGAAAAAGGTCGGAAGTTAATCAAACTTTGAGATATTGTTCAGGAATATTGAATTAACATTTGACGAAGTTTTGGACCTCACCGGCCCTGTTGAAAAAGAGGAGGAGGGGAAACTGCAAACTTTTCGAGTTCGCTCCGGTTTTCGCTCTATAACTTTTTTTGCTTACGTTCTACGGCAAAAATGTACTAAACTTTTTTGTAGAGCGTTAAATTTACTAAAATATTGTTGGTAGAAAAATAGTTGTATGTCATTTCGTTACCGATATACGGAAATAGAGGAAAAGGGGGAATTGCAAAATGTTCGACTTTGCTCCGGTTTTCCCTCAATAACTTTTTTTCCTTACTTAATACGGCAAAAGTATACAAGACCTTTTTTGTAAAGCATTCAATTTCCTACAATATAAAATTGTTGTATGTCAATTCTTTACAAAGAAATGGAATAAGAAAAGGTGGGTGGAACTGCAAAATTTTTGATTTGCTCTGGTTTTCCCCCAATAACTTTTTTTCCTTACATTTTACGGAAAAAACGTTTTGATTTTCTTGTAGAGCATTAAATTTTCTACAATTTTAATAGTTCAAAAGTTCTTCTTTGTCAATTCTTTATGAAGAAATGGAATGGAATGGAATGGAAGGTCAAAAATGAAGCAAATTTGCTCGACAATTTTGTCATACACGTTAAAATCATTGGAGTTATAGAAACCGAGATATTTGCGAAAAACGGTTTTTTTTTTAGGTTTTCGTGACCTTTTGACCTTCATAACTTTTTTTGCCGGCACGATATCAATGTCGATTTTTCACATCTTCATAACAACGCCGTATTAAAGGTGTGTACCAAAATTCAGCTTGATTGGAATTTTTCCGCAGATTGGGGTTTAAAATGCCTAAAATGACTGGGCTACTAATTCAAGAACTGAGTGCAATTTAGACATTAAGTATTACATAAGGGTTTTATTTTGTAGAATTTTTATTAATGTTATGAATGATATGAATTTTAATTTAATGTTATATAACCTCACACTTTTTCTTTATTATATAAAAACAAATTGAAGCTGAAAAGACCAAATGTTAAGTTCTAAAACTCTTAAGTATATTATTTAAATGCAAAACTTCACTTGATCTACAATAAAAATACTACTACTACTACTACTACTACTAAAGGTTAATAAGTTTGTGACAGTAGACCGCTTCTGCATGAAGCCGTGTTGTTGATGGCAGATTAAACGTTATGCTATCACAAACTACTTGTTCGAAAAGCTTTGGAATAGAAGACAGTTTAGAAATCGGTCTGTAGTTGGTGATATCGGACTTATTACCCTTTTTGAAGACGGGAGTAATGAATGAATCTTTCCACACTTGAGGAACTTTGCCGGATTTAAGGGATAGCTTGAAAAGGAATTGCAAGGGAGAAGCTAAAACGGAGGAACATTTTTTTAAATGTTATAGGAGGAATGCCATCAGGACCGGGAGAGTAATCATCTTTCAGCAATGAAAATTGGCAACTCTGCTGTTAAAGTGTATAGTTCAACTTTCAAAACGATCCTAACAATTTTCAATTTTTTAATATTTTAAACTTAAAAATAAAACTTTAAAAGTGTATTCATCAAATATATTGGTTAAATTATCTAAAAATATTTTAAAAATAACAGGTAATCATAGATTTTAAGCCTGAAAAACAAAATCTAAGCCAAATCTCGAGTCACATGACCGATTATAAAAGGAAAATTTGCGAAGCATCACCGGAAGAAAATACGTCATCTCAAAACATCAGAATATCAAAAGTTCTTAAACAACATAAAACAATGTCAATATCCCAATCAGATTTCCAACAAATAAAATCCATTATCGACAACACTGCATAGCGAGCTCCCTTTAGCCATCGCTCATCTGGCAACTAAGGACGATATCAATAAACTCAACAAGGAGTTGAATCAGCTGCGACAGCAGAACCATGAATTGTCTGAGAGAGTTCACCAATTCGAAATGCGGTGTAGTTTACTTGAAGAGGAGCTGGAGCTTCAAAGTCAGGAAATCAAGGGAAAAAACATAATATTCTCGATTCCAAGTGACAACTCTGACCCACAACAACGGGTCCAAACTATAACCAAACTTTTGTTGGATAACGAAGCACCCCCAAATGCCGGCAGCTATAAAACTTTGCGAGCACAACAACTCAATGAAATTAAAACTTAACACAGGGTCAAACGAAACCGCATTGAAAATGTTAAGAAATGTTTCAAAATTAAAAGGCACAGGCACATATATCCAACGAGACCTCAGTAAACAATCGCAACTTAAGCCCCGAATCCTACTTGGCTACAGACAATTGATTAAAACAAGCAAACCAACCGAAGTAGTTTTAATAAAAAACAACAAAATGATAATTGGAGAAAAAACATTTTATTTAAATAATAATAATATCCTTCAATATCAAAACAAGAACGGAGACATAGAACTTCAAAATATGTTTGGTTATCTCAACTTTGGAGCTGTCACAAATGTCAAGGAAAAGATGCTGTCACTCGAACGTCAAAATCAATGGACTAGATTAAATGGACCAGTTTCACCAGGGATGGTACCTGAAAACCCGAATAGTAGTAGATTCATAAGAAACTGAGAATTGGAAGCCGTCAGTCCTACTTACATTATTTATAACAACATTTTAGCATACAATATTTCGGGTTTAAATAACAACATTTTATTTGCAGAATTTTTCAGTTACGTTAAGAGTTTTGATATATTTTTCTTATTTGAAACGCACATTATACCAGAAAATGTCCGTAAATTCAAAATAAAAACATCACTTTTAAATACTTACGATTTCGATGAATGCGAGGGATCTACAGTAGTTAAATGCTTAAACCATAATAATATGTATATTGTTCCATATTATATAAATTGTAACAAGTGGGCCAACGATTTTGAAAAACTACATAGCATAATGCAATTTTAAGCAAACAAAAGCGTTCTATTGATTGGCGACTGGAATGCAGGACTCAGCAATTCACAAGTTACCTTAATCCAAAACATTTTAAACCCAGCGATAACTAATAGCAACAGGACATCAAAAGATAATATTCGCAATAAAAATGGTTCAGATATACTGGAGATGTTACAAATGTACGATTCTATAATTTTAAATGGATGCACAGAAGGAGATGTTGAAGGACATTATACATTCGTTGGAGGTCAAGGAAAATCCGTCATCGATTTTTGCGCCGTTAATAATGAGTGGATTGAACGAATTCAAAAATTCGAAGTGCATTGTAAAACCTACTCAAGTCACATGCCTATTATCGTGGAGTTTTCAAGTGAATCTACTACCCAACACATCGATCTTAAATTACTACCACGACTTAAATGGAAAAACGAAAATACACTTTCTTATCAACATAACTTGAACAACTTACTTCTAACCAATGATATGAGGACTGAGTCTGCAGAAGAACTATCCAACCAACTCACAGAATGTATAAGAATTTCAACATCAAGCAAAATTATAAGCTGCTTTTCATCATTCAAAGAAAAATGGTTTGATAAAGATTGCATGAAAGCTCGAAACAAATCTTTCGCACTTTTACGAGTCATGCGAACTTCAAATAATTATGATGTCAGAAATTGGTACCTTGAAGCAAATACACAATACAAAAATCTTTGTGTTGCAAAGAAAGCGGAATACGATTATATACAAGCGTTAAGTCTAGGAGAAACCAATAGCTCGCAGGAATTCTGGAAGATAGCAAGGGAGATTAATGAAATGAACTACAAAATAGGTGCCGGGGTATCTGCTGAAAGTCTCGCTAGTCACTTTAAACTTCTTCTTCTGAACGATACTGACCTCATCTTTTCCTACGCAGAACCATCTGTTATCGTAGAATCTTTGGACTCCGATATAACAGTTGCCGAAATACAAGCTGTAATAACAAAAGCAAAGAATGGAAAGGCACCAGGTGAAGATGGGATTCCATACGAATTCTTCAAAAATGCATCTCCAACACTTATAAATCACCTTAAAATACTTTATAACAAAGTTTTTTCAAATGCTGAAATACCATCTTCGTTTAAAAAATCCATAATCTTCCCTATACACAAAAAAGGTGGACATTGCTGAAAATTATAGAGGCATTTCATTTATGAATGTTTCTGTCAAAATATTTTGTGGTGTACTTGTGGAGAGATTGAAAAAATGGGTGGAAACTAACAAAATTCTAACCGACCTTCAATCTGGTTTTAGAAAAAACTTTTCAACAGTTGATCACATATTTACACTTTCGTCGATCATTAAAGCGTTTCAGGCCAGAAATAAGAAAGTGTATACGTTCTTTGTGGACTTCAAACCAGCCTTTGACTTAGTAAACAGAAGTGCTCTCTTTTATAAACTATCACAACTGGGCCTATCTACAAAGTTTATTAAAGTTATAAAAGAAATGTACTCTGAAACTAAAGCCTCAGTATGGGACGGCACGACCTTTTCAGAATGGTTTGGTACAAGTACTATTGTAAAACAAGGTTGCCTTCTCAGTGCATTGCTGTTCTCATTATTTATCAATGACATAGTAGAAGATCTACCAGGAGGAATAAGGATTGCTAATTCTGTTATCAATGTTTTATTGTATGCCGATGACCTCGTTCTACTTTCCGAATCATCAGAAAACCTGCAGTTGATGATCAACCGGTTAGCAATCTACTGCAAGAAATGGGGACTTACAATTAATACCGAAAAATCTAAAATTATGGTTTTCTCACGATCTGCACAAGGAGAATATCGAAGGAGATGGTACTTCAATGAGAATCTTCTAGAAATCGCGAAAGGGATTAAATACTTAGGAGTAAAACTGAATCCAACGTTGGATTTTAACAAACACCTCGTTGAGAAAGCCAACACCTCTCAAAGCTTACTGAACATGTCTTGGAAAAACGTATTTTCAAACAAACAAATTAATCTGTCAGTTAAATATAAAATATTTGATTCAGTAGTAAAATCAACTCTCTGCTACGCTTCACAAGTTTGGGGTGCAAATGAGTATGAAGCTATTGAGGAATTCCATAGAAACTTTTTAAAAAAACTCTTTAACCTACCTCAGAATACACCTAGCTACGCACTTTACATAGAAACTGGACTTCCAAAACTTCTTGCAAGTACTCTTAAGTCACAGGCTGATTTTATAATTAAGACATGTGCACACCAGGACTCCAGACTAACGAAAAAATTGCTTTTGTATGAACTAAGGAACAAAGACTGGTGGTTTGCTAGATGGAAAAATCTTGGCAATGACTGTGAAGAGGAACTACTTATCGATCTTAGTAATTTATCCCATTTAAAAAATCAACTTTACCAAATAATTCGGAAGAAAGAAGACTCAATACGGAATGCATTTATTCAAAAAGCTCGTGAATCTGAAAGTAGACTTTTATACTGTCAGCTCAATTATGATCTCGGTGATAGAAACTACTTCCATGATTTGCTAAACTACAGCGAAATCTCTTTAATCTTCAAAGCAAGATGTGAGCTTCTCGGTCTAAATGGTACCCCTTATAATGGAAGCTTTAATCAATTTTGTTCGCTATGTAACTCAAGGTCGAAGGAAGATTGCTTTCACATATTTAGTATATGTCCCATATTAAAACCACAAAGACAAGCTTTCTTTGGAAAAAATACACTATCAATGTCAGATACAATCAATATTTTAAACGAGTGCGACTGGAAAAAGTTAAGTAACTATTTGAAAGCCATCTTAAAGTATAGAATGTTATTAGTACAAGAATTAGTTTGATTTTTAAGCTCATTAATTTAAATCGTTGTACATATGTAATTAAAGTTTAAATTTGTTTGACTATATTGTTAGGTATATTATTGCTAACCAGGCTGACGGCTAAGCCATAGCTTTAAAATTCATAATAGAGTGTAAATTGTTAAACTATAAACCATAAATAAATGAATTACTTTCTTACTTACTTACTTACTTACTTACAATGAAATAAGTGCTTGAAATTAAGTGAATAAGAAGCGTCTTCGTCATTACTGTTATTAAGTAAATTGCTGCTCATATCAAAATATATATCTAATGGAGGACGGTAATAGTCTACGTTAGAAATGGCAGAGGTAGATTCTACCACTACCGTACTAACAGTGTCAGAAGAAAAGACTAAATCGAGAATTCGATTTCTACAATTATTAATACAGCTTACTTGCTGTAAGTTAGTAGAGGTTATGTTGTCAAAAAGAAGAAGTTCCTGTTGCGAAGAAGTTAAGGAAGCTTCTAAATAGGACTCGTCTTCTGAAGGGGTCCAAGTAATGTTAGGTAAATTGAAGTCACCGAACAATAAAATATTGCTATTTAAACTGGCAATATCAATAATATGATCAAGGATTAACGACAGCTCGGCAAAAACTGAAGCAGAACTTTTCGGTGGAATATAAACATTAATAATAAAAAGATCATTTGATTAAAAAGAAACCTTAACACAAATGAGTTCAATTGAAACATTAAAGGGTAAAGAGACAAGGCAAGATGAGATACAATTACGAACAGCAATCAATACACCAACGCCCACTTCCTTCGGCTTATCCACATGACGATCCTTTCTAAAAACAGAAAACTCATCGTCGAAAATGTCTGTGTCCAAAAATGAACTATTGAGCCATGTTTCTGTGAAAGCAAAGATATCGTGTGGAAAAGCTTGAGAGTTCTTAAAAACTTCAGCAGTTTTGCTGCGTATCCCTCTTACATTTTGGTAGAAGAGTTATCTTTTTAAGTTTTTTGGAGCTGATACCTTAGCAACTCGATTATTGAGATTTTTTGATCGAACTACAAATTCTTTGACAAGTGTACCGGGAGGCCAAAACTTTTTGTCGCAGAGAGGACCGACAAATGCTGGAGGAGTAGTTATCCTGAAAGATGACACAAAACTGTCAGGCTTACTGATTTTATTGCATTTTAGAGCTGACGCACTCGAGATTCAGTTATTAACAAAAAGATGTTGAATTATGTCATTGGGTTGGAGTTCAGGGTCAAGTCGGGATACAAATACTAATTTTGGCTTAGGAACAGATTCTATTTTTTTGGGAGGTTCAGAATCTTTGATATTATAGGTATTAGTATTAGTATTAGAACAACTTGAAACACTTTTCGGTACAGAGCAAGATGGGGTATAGGGCTGGCTAAAACAATGGGAACCGCACCAGCCGGTGAATCGTATTCGGGACTAGAGTTGTTGGTAGTGGTAATAACTACTTCTTGAAGGGGAGGAGGCAGTGGCATACTTATTGGAATGACTTTCCTTAAATTTGGGCACTTTGGGTCTGGGGACGGAGTTTTCGATGAAGATGACCCTTAACGACCCCTTTTCTTGTCCTTTTTCAGAGCAGACTTGGTAAGCCCAGAAACTCAGTGCCGTTGTCTAGCATTGGATTAGCATCGAGCGGTCCCTTCTTCTTCCCTTCGCCTTCTTATACACAGTCTATCATGACTCCAGTTGGCACATTCAAATGTGTACACACGCATTGGAGGTATCAACTGAACTCATAATAGTAGACAAATGTATTAATAGTTGCATGTAGATTTCCAGGGGCGGATTGGGAACATACTGACATGAAGGCATAATTACTCATGATAATGTGATTTTTATGAAGTTTTCTTGGTATCTGATATGTGATTATTATAGATTAATTGTTCGTTATTGGTTTTCCACTATATGTTTATTTATCTTAATGGCGGGTAATTTTAGGGTCGATTACAGCAACATTCGGGGGCTTAGAAAGAATTTCTACGCCGCATATGTCCATACTGCTACATACAGGCCAGCTGTTTTGGCATTAAGTGAAACCCAAATAGGTGATAGTTCTGATCCGTTAGAATTTAACCTACACGGCTTCAGCTTAGTGCCATTATTCTTTTCCTATCACGGATTAACCGTATACGTTAGAAATGACGTTGCTTACCAGCTTCTACCACAATATGGTCAGTGTTCAAACACAGACTTCAATTTCATGTGGTTTAAATTCACCGTACAAAAGCACGTCATCCATACATGTTTTATTTATAGAAGCCCAAATCTGGACAGTAACTCGACTCTTATCGAATTCGATGCACTGTCTGGTGTCTGACTCCATCCAAAGAATTGTTTCCCTTTATCCTCGCACTGAAATCGTTGTTACGGGCGATTTTAATGTCTACAATTCTTCGTGGCTTCGCTATTCTGGTCAGGCAACACCCGAAGGAAGGTATGCTGAGTTCTTCGCTGAGTCAAACAACTTGGCTCAGCTTGTCGACGAGCCAACACGAATCCCTGACATTGCAGGTCATTCCGCATACACCCTAGACTTGTTTCTTACCTCTCATCCTGATAAATACACGATAAATGTATTATCGCCCCTAGGCACGTCGGATCATTGTATCATATCAGCAATTTTCTCGTGTTCCAACAGTACAGTTAAAGAAAACATCCCTAAGATAACCGTATGGTGATACGAGCAGGCCAACTGGGACGGTCTCAATAATTTCTTCAGAAACTTCAACTGGTCCACTATGCTTCCTCGATAGTGACGTAGACTCCAGCGCTGATATGATAACAAACATTATTCTCTGCGGGATGAGACATTTTGTTCCGAACAGAACAAAAAGTATTTAACCAAAAGAGAATTCATGGTTCGACTTGAGCTGCAAAGAGGTTATCAAGGAGAGAGAAGTAAGCTTCCAATGTCATAAGGCCAACCCTTCTGAGGAAAACCGGAAAAAGTTCAAACAAGCTAGAAAGACCTGTAATGCTCACATTCAAAGAACCAAATTTTTGTATGAACAAAATATAAGGCAAAAAATACTACAATGTCCCAATGGTAGTAAAAATGTTTGGTCATTCGTAAAAAATGTACGTAACTCTACCACGTCTTCGGTTCTGACGCTCGTCGATAATAACACTCCTGTGGTACGCTCCCAAGCGAAAGCAGATTTATTTGCAGCAAAGTTTGCTGCTAATTCAACGCTACCCCAGTGTGATATGACTCTTCCTGTACTTGAGAACGTGAATGGTTTTATGGGAAAAATCTTCTTTCGCACTCGTACAGTTGCAAGAGTACTAAAAAATCTCAACATACACAAATCCGCTGGCCCGGATAGTATTTCTCCCATAGTTCTGAAGAGGTGTGCTTCCACGCTGGCAAAACCACTGCGTAAGCTTTTCCATCTTTCCTATTCTACAGGTCTCTTTCCGAGCGGATGGAAAACAGCATTTGTCCAGCCCATCCCAAAAAAAGGCGTATCTTCATCCCCCTCAAACTACCGCCCATCAAGAAATATCTTGAGAAACGGAAACTTCTTAATGACCGGCAGTACGGTTTTCGTAGCAATAAGTCCACTGGTGATATGATGGTATATCTCACCGAACAGTGAAACCAATCTTTACATCGTTTTGGAGAAAGTAAGATTATTGCACTTGATATTTCAAAGGCATTTGATAGAGTTTAGCATGAAGCTCTTTTATCGAAAATGCGTGCATTTGACATCGATGAACCCCTCGTTCGATGGATTAGAAATTACCTTTCGGACCGTTCAATTCACGTTGTTTTGGACGGTTTTCAGTCTGCTACCCACAAAATAAATGCTGGTGTGCGGCTCCGTTCTGTCTCCGACACTCTTTCTTATCTTTATAAATGATCTCTTGTCTAATACTTCTAATCCACTAAATTGTTTTGCTGACGACTGCACCCTCAGCTTTTCATACTCCTTTCCACATTCACATCCATGTCCTTCGGATGTGGAACTGCAACGGTGTCATATGATAAGCTCATTAAATTCCGATCTTGACAGCATTGTCCAATGGGGAATTATCAACCGCGTGGAACTTAATGCTTCGAAAACTCAATGCTGTCTTCTGTCGTTAAAGCATAACCTACCCCCTATGCCACTGTCCATGTGTGGCACTTGCATCGAGGAAACCGATCAGCTTTGCATTCTAGGTATGTGCATCACAAATCATCTTCTGTGGAACGATCACATATTTGACGTCGCCAAAAATGCCGCAAATTGCTTAGGTTTCCTTAATCGATGCAAGATTTTTCCCCTTCTGATCTGGCTATAATCTACAAGGCATTCATTCGCCCGAAGCTAGAGTACAATTCTCATATCTGGATAGGATTCAAAAAAGAGCATTAAAATTGATAGGTGAAAGAACCATTACCAAAACATTTGTTTCACTCGAACATCGCCGTAATGTTTCTTGCCTCACCTTGTTTTATCGGTACTTCTATAAACAGTGCTCCAGTGAAATAGACAGTTGCGTTCCTCTCTTGAAACAAAATTTCCCGTAACACCCGCACCGCGAGGAACGCCCATCAATTTACCCTCGAGCCTAACTTCGGACGTACTGTTAAGTATAGAGACTCTTTTTTTAGCCGCACTACAAGAATGTGGAATGCTTTACCCGGCTCGACTTTTCCCTCCCATTGTACCAAGGAAGAAGTTGAGCTGAGTGGAAGTATTGTTGTTAGACGGCTAATAAATTAATAATATTTCTCGCGTTAAACGGCGGTATTAATTAAAAGTTGTATTTTTATATTGTAGAATACGGTGGTGTTTTCATTGATCAATTATTGAAGATCATATCAAAATCATTTATTGTTTAATAAACTGAAAACATTATTTTAATTTTGTCATTGAAAATATTAAATTAAAAGAACGGTTGTGCGAACTCCACCGGTAAACCTCTCTCGAGCGCGTGTGTACTAGTGTTGAGTCTTGAGTGAAATGTCTAATTGTGCAGATTGTAAAAAAACTACTCGTCAATCAGAGTATGTCATGTGTAAAAGAGGATGTTGCCAGGCGTTTCATTTTAAATGTTTGAATCTGTCAAATTATGAGGTGAAAGCTCTGCAAGCTTCTAAATGTGTTGTAATTTTGTGCGAACATTGCCAAGAAAAAATTAAATCATTGCAAACTGTCCTGGATAATTTAAATTAGATAAAAAATGATCTTGCTTCCTTTGATAAAAAAGTGGAAAGAGTATTGGAAAGTGGTGTTAAGAGCTTCAATGTTTCACAAGAGTGACCACCACGAAAGCCAAACTGCTCCTCTATTAAAATATTGTTCTTCTCAAGATAATTGACTAGTTGATTCGCTACAAAGCGTTCTAATATTTTTTCATCTGAACTAAGCACGTTTACTGGACGGAACTCTTCACATTTATTGGTATTGCACACTTTTGCTATAGGTATTATCACAGACTGCTTCCAAGAACTTGGGAAAATACCGGTTTCTAATGAACTGTTTATAATTTTAAGTAAAATAGGACCGATTATTTCTAACGAATGGTAAATCATATCACAGCTTAATCCATTAAAGTCTTTCTTTTTATTGCACTTTCTTATTATATCATAGATTGTATTAATATCACAGTAATTGAAGTAAAATCTAGCAGGTACAGGTGTAGATATACAGTTATATTGCACATTTGGAATCGATTTATTTATTTCATCAACACTTTCCACAAAGTAGGTATTGAATTTGTTTGCTATCGATTTGGCTGAAGAAACTTTAACTTGACCAAACATAATTGATGCAAAACTGCTTTCTTTATTCTGATTTAAAATCATTGATTTAATGACCCTCCAAATTTTTTTTTGATCCCCACCTTTTGAAATAATTTGACTTTCTATATAACTGTTTTTTGCTGTAACAATTGCGGTTTTAAAACTATTTCTCTTTTTTTTATAATAATTCCAAAGAACTTGATCATTGGAATAAGCTGCTCGATTATATGCTGCTATTTTATTTTGTCTTAGTCTATCTAGTTCACCCGTAAACCAAGGCACTGAATTTTCACCTCGCACTATCTTTTTCACAGTCATTTTTTGCAAACATTCAACAATTTTCAAATGAAACAAAGCGGACAAGTTCTCTAAGTTCTCGTTAAAATATAAGTCACTGAAATTCACCGGGCTAAGTAAGTTATTCATAACGTCTGTTTTGTAGTTCACGAATGTTATAGTTCTTTTATTGCAACTGTCATGTTTCTTACTATTATTAATTTCGATTCGAATAGTTTCATGATCAGAAATCTTTTCATTATTGTCCATAATAACTTTCAAATTACTCCTCTCTACACTTGTAAGTACGTAGTCAACTAAGGTCTTTGAACTATTTGTTATTCTTTTAGGCTGTGTTACGAGTAATTTCATTCCATGATCCGCGATAATACTGCGCATTGAGCTTTCATTGGGACTATAAGTCAACATATCGATATTAAAATCACCTGCCACAATAACATTAAGCTCATCTTCCATTTGTTGCATCCACCAGTTAGTATAAAATGATTTAAATAGACTTACCGGAGTACTTGGCGATCTGTATAAAACGACTACAGCCCATTTAATATTGTTTATCCAAATATATAATTTCATGCACCAAATAGCTTCATTAATTTTTGACATGGTAATCATATTTACTTGTAAACATCTTTTTGAATAAACAATAACACCTCCTGTATGACGCGAATGCGATTCACAAACTGTATGTACATAGTTATTTATTTTTATTTCAGAAGCTTCAATATCACTTGTAATATGGTTTCACTCAAAAAAATCAAGTCAGGCTTATGCTTTTTTATTAATAACTCGAGTTCCGATTTATTGCATAGAAGTCCTTGTATATTTAAATAATAAAGAATGGTTGAATTTGAATTTGATGATTCTTTTGTTTGCTACAACCAACGCCGTTTTTCAATAGAAAGCTTTCTTTTGAAAACTTCACAACTTTGGTCAAATGCGTGATGATTTGTATCCAAGCCAACATTAAGGTCAGCATTGTACCGTGTACAATTCACACATTTCAATACATCGGATTGACAATCCAAACCATCTCCTTCATGCTCCTCGCCACACTTAGAACACACTTTCTTTTGCCGACAGTCTTTTGCAATGTGGTTAAAACCCAGACATTTACAACATCGTTTAACATAAACTGCATCACTAACATCACATCTATCCCAACCTAAACTTACAGACCCAATTTTTATTATCTCATTGAAACTTTCGCAATCCAACTCCACAACTGCAGTAAAAGAGTTATATCTTTTATTCTTATTTTTCCAAATTGCCTTCACATTTAATTCTTTATCTTTTAAGAGTGCATTTTGTTTCTTAAGGCAATTTATTATTTCATTTTCATTCATCTCTTCCGAAAAATTATAAATGCGAATCCGAGGCTTCCCGGCCATTTTATTCACACTATAAGATGCGCCAAGTTTTGATTGAACGTCACCTTTAAATTTTTCAACCGAATTATCGTTATCACAAGCAACAATAATAGCTCCACTATTAAGCTTTTTAATTCCCGAAATCTGAATACCGCATTCCTCAGGTTTTAAATTCGATTTCAAATCAGCTTCCGTTTTGTCCGCACTTTGAGGATTATTTGGTTTCACTACTACCGCACTTTGTTTTTTAATAACTTCAGCGAACGATTTTTGCTTATTATCGGAGACAACCGCCTCCTTTACTTTTTTATCTCTTAACACCACTTTCCAATACTCTTTCCACTTTTTTATCAAAGGAAGCAAGATCATTTTTTATCTCATTTAAATTATCCAAGACAGTTTGCAATGATTTAATTTTTTCTTGGCAATAATCGCATAAAATTACAACACATTTAGAAGCTTGCAGAGCTTTCACCTCATAATTTGACAGATTCAAACATTTAAAATGAAACGCCTGGCAACATCCTCCTTTACAGATGACATACTCTGATTGACGAGTAGTTTTTTTACAATCTGCACAATTAGACATTTCACTCAAGAGTCAACACTAGTACACACGCGCTCGAGAGAGGTTTACCGGTGGAGTTCGCACAACCGTTCTTTTAATTTAATATTTTCAATGACAAAATTAAAATAATGTTTTCAGTTTATTAAACAATAAATGATTTTGATATGATCTTCAATAATTGATCAATGAAAACACCACCGTATTCTACAATATAAAAATACAACTTTTAATTAATACCGCCGTTTAACGCGAGAAATATTATTAATTTATTAGCCGTCTAACAACAATACTTCCACTCAGCTCAACTTCTTCCTTGGTACATTGGTTTTGAATGTCTGTATATCGCAATGGGAGGGAAAAGTCGAGCCGCACTACAAGAATGTGGAATGCTTTACCCGGCTCGACTTTTCCCTCCCATTGCGATATACAGACATTCAAAACCAATGTACCAAGGAAGAAGTTGAGCTGAGTGGAAGTATTGTTGTTAGACGGCTAATAAATTAATAAGATTTCTCGCGTTAAACGGCGCGGCGGTATTAATTAAAAGTTGTATTTTTATATTGTAGAATACGGTGGTGTTTTCATTGATCAATTATTGAAGATCATATCAAAATCATTTATTGTTTAATAAACTGAAAACATTATTTTAATTTTGTCATTGAAAATATTAAATTAAAAGAACGGTTGTGCGAACTCCACCGGTAAACCTCTCTCGAGCGCGTGTGTACTAGTGTTGAGTCTTGAGTGAAATGTCTAATTGTGCAGATTGTAAAAAAACTACTTGTCAATCACAGTATGTCATCTGTAAAGGAGGATGTTGCCAGGCGTTTCATTTTAAATGTTTGAATCTGTCAAATTATGAGGTGAAAGCTCTGCAAGCTTCTAAATGTGTTGTAATTTTATGCGAACATTGCCAAGAAAAAATTAAATCATTGCAAACTGTCTTGGATAATTTAAATGAGATAAAAAATGATCTTGCTTCCTTTGATAAAAAAGTGGAAAGAGTATTGGAAAGTGGTGTTAAGAGCTTCAATGAAAAGAATGTTATAGCTGAAATAAAAAAAGTAAAGGAGGCGGTTGTCTCCGATAATAAGCAAAAATCGTTCGCTGAAGTTATTAAAAAACAAAGTGCGGTAGTAGTTAAACCAAATAATCCTCAAAGTGCGGACAAAACGGAAGCTGATTTGAAATCGAATTTAAAACCTGAGGAATGCGGTATTCAGATTTCGGGAATTAAAAAGCTTAATAGTGGAGCTATTATTGTTGCTTGTGATAACGATAATTCGGTTGAAAAATTTAAAGGTGACGTTCAATCAAAACTTGGCGCATCTTATAGTGTGAATAAAATGGCCGGGAAGCCTCGGATTCGCATTTATAATTTTTCGGAAGAGATGAATGAAAATGAAATAATAAATTGCCTTAAGAAACAAAATGCACTCTTAAAAGATAAAGAATTAAATGTGAAGGCAATTTGGAAAAATAAGAATAAAAGATATAACTCTTTTACTGCAGTTGTGGAGTTAGATTGCGAAAGTTTCAATGAGATAATAAAAATTGGGTCTGTAAGTTTAGGTTGGGATAGATGTGATGTTAGTGATGCAGTTTATGTTAAACGATGTTATAAATGTCTGGGTTTTAACCACATTGCAAAAGACTGTCGGCAAAAGAAAGTGTGTTCTGAGTGTGGCGAGGAGCATGAAGGAGATGGTTTGGATAGTCAATCCGATGTATTGAAATGTGTGAATTGTACATGGTACAATGCTGACCTTAATGTTGGCTTGGATACAAATCATCACGCATTTGACCAAAGTTGTGAAGTTTTCAAAAGAAAGCTTTCTATTGAAAAACGGCGTTGGTTGTAGCAAACAAAAGAATCATCAAATTCAAATTCAACCATTCTTTATTATTTAAATATACAAGGACTTCTATGCAATAAATCGGAATTCGAGTTATTAATAAAAAAGCATAAGCCTGACTTGATTTTTTTGAGTGAAACCCATATTACAAGGGATATTGAAGCTTCTGAAATAAAAATAAATAACTATGTACATACAGTTTGTGAATCGCATTCGCGTCATACAGGAGGTGTTATTGTTTATTCAAAAAGATGTTTACAAGTAAATATGATTACCATGTCAAAAATTAATGAAGCTATTTGGTGCATGAAATTATATATTTGGATAAACAATATTAAATGGGCTGTAGTCGTTTTATACAGATCGCCAAGTACTCCGGTAAGTCTATTTAAATCATTTTATACTAACTGGTGGATGCAACAAATGGAAGATGAGCTTAATGTTATTGTGGCAGGTGATTTTAATATCGATATGTTGACTTCTAGTCCCAATGAAAGCTCAATGCACAGTATTATCGCGGATCATGGAATGAAATTTCTCGTAACACAGCCTACAAGAATAACAAATAGTTCAAAGACCTTAGTTGACCACGTACTTACAAGTGTAGAGAGGAGTAATTTGAAAGTTATTATGGACAATAATGAAAAGATTTCTGATCATGAAACTATTCGAATCGAAATTAATAATAGTAAGAAACATGACAGAACTATAACATTCGTGAACTACAAAACAGACGTTATGAATAACTTACTTAGCTCGGTGAATTTCAGTGACTTATATTTTAACGAGAACTTAGAGAACTTGTCCGCTTTGTTTCATTAGAATATTGTTGAATGTTTGCAAAAAATGACTGTAAAAAAGATAGTGCGAGGTGAAAATTCAGTGCCTTGGTTTACGGGTGAACTAGATAGACTAAGACAAAATAAAATAGCAGCATATAATCGAGCAGCTTATTCCAATGATCAAGTTCTTTGGAATTATTATACAACAAAGAGAAATAGTTTTAAAACCGCAATTGTTGTAGCAAAAAACAGATATATAGAAAGTCAAATTATTTCAAAAGGTGGGGATCAAAAAAAAATTTGGAGGGTCATTAAATCAATGATTTTAAATCAGAATAAAGAAAGCAGTTTTGCATCAATTATGTTTGGTCAAGTTAAAGTTTCTTCAGCTAAATCGATAGCAAACAAATTCAATACCTACTTTGTGGAAAGTGTTGATGAAATAAATAAATCGATTCCAAATGTGCAATATAACTGTATATCTACACCTGTACCTGCTAGATTTTACTTCAATTACTGTGATATTAATACAATCTATGATATAATACGAAAGTGCAATAAAAAGAAAGACTTTAATGGATTAAGCTGTGATATGATTTACCATTCGTTAGAAATAATCGGTCCTATTTTACTTAAAATTATAAACAGTTCATTAGAAACCGGTATTTTCCCAAGTTCTTGGAAGCAGTCTGTGATAATACCTATAGCAAAAGTGTGCAATACCAATAAATGTGAAGAGTTCCGTCCAGTAAACATGCTTAGTTCAGATGAAAAAATATTAGAACGCTTTGTAGCGAATCAACTAGTCAATTATCTTGAGAAGAACAATATTTTAATAGAGGAGCAGTCTGGCTTTCGTGGTGGTCACTCTTGTGAAACAGCGCTTAATTTTTTAGTTTTTTACTGGAAGAAGGCCGTTGACGACGGTAATTCTGTTATTGTCGTGTTTTTGGATCTAAAAAGAGCATTTGAAACCATTGATAGAAATATCTTGTTGAGAAAACTCTGGGAGTACGGCATTTAAGGCAAAGAACTGGATTGGTTTCGTTCATATCTAACGGGAAGAACGCAAAAAACTAAAGTCAATAATGAATTTTCAGAGGCAGTGGAAGTTACGTTAGGAGTACCTCAAGGATCTGTACTAGGAGTGTATCTGTTTTTAATATATATAAACGATATCAAACACAATTTAAAGTACTGCAAAGTAAAAATGTTCGCTGATGATACACTCATTTACCTTAGTGGAAAGAACCTAGATGAAATGATCGTGCATTTAAATGAAGATCTTGTTAATATAAGTCAGTGGTTAAAAGTTAAAAAACTCAAGCTAAACGTTAGCAAAACAAAATGTATGAGCTTTAATTGCAGATCTAACATCTCGGTTTTTATGGACAATGAGCAAATCGAATTCGTCAAATGTTTTAAATACCTCGGAGTTGTTTTGGACAGTGATTTGAAATTTAAAGAACATGCTGATTATATTTGTAAGAAAATTTCAAAAAAAACTAATTATTTAAAAAGATTGAGGAGTGTTGTGAACATGAGAATAGCCTTACTCTTATACAATTCACTAGTGTTACCACATTTCACTTACTGTTCTACGCTCTTGTATACGTGTTCAAATGAAATAAAGAAGAAAAGGCAACAACTTTAGACTGGAAAGATTCAACAGAAGCAGCACACAAAACTCACTAATGTACAGAGGACTTCTATTTTTTAATAGTCTACCTGAAGAACTAAAAAGTCAACATCGATTACAAACATTTAAACATTATTTAAATTTAATTTTATATATTAGCCGTCAACATATTTTCAACATATTTTCAAATACCTAATTTTGTAAATTTCATATATTTATTTTGTAAAAGTTTTCTAAACTAATAAACAAATACTACTACTACTATGTGCATCGGCACCTCCTTTTATCTCCTATCCACATTTCCCGAACGCTCGCACTGTGTTGACTCATATTAAGGGTATTAATAACCCCTTGTGTGCGGGCTCAATAAAAAAAAAAAAAGTAGAGGGGTTTCTGGGGGGCAGGGATGAAAGATGAGGAGAGTCAGGTTCTAACAGCTCTGTTGACGTTGATTTGTTTGCAGTTTCAATTGGGGAAGGAAATGAGATTAAGTTAGCTGCAACTGATTTTAAATATCTAATGCAATTTTGAAAGCTCAAAATTGCAATTAAACAAAGATGACTAAAATGACGCGTACCAAAGCCAAAGAAAAAAACACAAAACAATGAAATAATTAAGTTCGGCAATTAATCGACAAAATAAAGTGCTGTTATTTGTTTATCACAAAGCGTTGCAGTGACCTAATCATTTATGTTTAAATAAAATTAATTTTAATCAATTTAATTTCAATTGTTTAATTCTTTCTTAACAGAGGCTCGACTTTCGAAAGAAGCATTTAATCAATTTAAGGCGGAACGAAGTTCGCCGGGTCAGCTAGTCAAAAAATTTATTTAAGTTTTTTCTTTCAATTGTTAGTATTGACCGATTTGTAGACATGTTGATAGTTTTGTCAGTGGTTAAAGATTTGTTCTTTAATTTTTTTGTATACTTCACGTAATAAGTCACGTTTAGTTTGAATATGGCAGGAGTTGACTGGGGAGATTATAAGCAGCATTGCCCCCTTTATCAGCATGCTCGTTCTCGAGAATCCTAACATGTCCGGGTACCCACATAAGCTTTATTTGTAGATTTAATTTCTTATATTATTTGTAATCACTGTGTTGTTATTGGGGTTTCGTATTGCATGTATAACTGCCAGACTGTCAGAACATATAATAAAGTGACCGGGCATTTTTGAAGTTAGGATAATAGTTTTCAAGATTGCAGATACCTCGGCGGTGAAGATAGAAGCAATATTGTTCAAAACTAACAAGGATAGTAGATAACTGCTTCGATAGTTGATGGGAATGCTGTGCTGTGTTGAATTTTAGAGCCGTCAGTAAAAACAAATTTTCAGCCGCTGGATCTTAAAAACGCTGTGATGTCTTGGAAAAGTGATCGGTACGAGTAGTTGGGGGTAATGATTTATAAATATTTTTCCATGTGCATAATACAAGAGCTTTCAGTAAATAACGATGGTAGATAAGCTGGGCAATGTTTCTCATTCTTTATGGTAGGAATCTCCATTGAGTTGGGCTCTTGGAATGGCAACCGATAATGCTGATAGAATACATACAGTACATTTCGCCTTCCTCAGTTAATGTAATGTCGTCATTAATGATTGAAGCTTGGACAGTTTTATATATAGTTTCGCTTTGGTTTATAATATACTCGTACGTTCTTCCAACAGGGGAAGTGCGGCTTGCATTACGTTGCGTATTGGGCTGGTGGGAAACGCAATAATGCTCCTACTCACAGCCTGGTGATATGGGCCTTTTACTATGTTGATTGTAGTTTTAGGTGAGTTTTCATACATAAGAAGACCAAAATCAAGTTTACTGAGAACAAGCGATCTAGTTACATTACACAGAGTGTTTGAAAGGGCATAAAATTTCTCACAACATACGAGTAGATAGTTGACAATGTTAGTCCTTGGAGCTTGGCTCTTTTTGAGTTTTATGCAGTGGTTCTTAAAATTGTATCTAGCATTCAAGCTTATACCTAGTATACTTAAATTGTTTTCATTTTTTATGTTACAGTTGTAAAAACTGAAAGAAAAATGTTGGCAAGATTTTTTGTGACAAACATGAAGTGTTTTGCATTTATCGACTGATAGTTTAGCTCCGGAATATCTGTGAGGACTTTAGAAAAAAGATTTTAGTGTTATACTAGACTATTGTAAAGCCATAAAATGTATACATCGTCAGCTTAAATGCAATGATCCAGTTGCGAATATTTTGAGATGATATTACTGACCTCATCAAAGGCAATTAAAATAGGAAAACTGACAACGGAGATCCTTGTGGAATACCATTGTGGGTAAGAGCATGAAAAACAGTTGTTTGTTTTGATACGCATTTTTCTATTTGACAAGAAAGATTTGATGTAGTTATATATCTTCGGACCAACACTGATTTTGTCTAAGACTGTCAAAGGCCTTTTCGGAGTCTAACGATAAAATATGAACTGAAAGTGCTTTTGTTGTCATGTGGAGTAGGGCGTTACCACAGCCTTTGTTCGCTTTAAAAGCAACTTGATTCAATCTTATGAGATTCCTAGATTCTAGAAACCAAAGCAGTCTTTTAGGAACGATTTTTTCCAGAACTTTTGAAGCACTTCGGGCAATGGAAGAATTTTTGCCAGTTTCCAGATTTGTGGAATAATTCCTGTGATGGGTATATTGTTGCAAGGCATTTAAAGTCTGGCCTTCGCTGTGTATGGGAAATTTTTGACCATCGGGTATGAGACCCAGTCTCTTCCAGGTGTTTTATCTTTGAGTTTCGCGAAGCAGCTTTTTAATTCTATCTTACTTAATTAAAGTGGTGCAGACAGTCCATTGTGGACCACGGCCTCAACCAACAATCCTCGACAGCTAGGCCGGTCCCTAGCCAGTTGCCTCCAGTTGCGCGCACCAAGTTGGTTGAGGTCGTTCTCCACTTGATCGCGACACCTTAGATGGGGTCTTCCAGAACTGCGTCGGTCCTCCGGGTTGGAATTGAAGACCCGTCGGGGAGGAGCGTTTTCGTCGATATGCTCCACATGGTCAATACAATAGTGTTTGTAATGTTTTTAATAAAATTCTGGATCTTGTCTTCTTTACGGACTCAGTAAACTCTGACATAGCTGCAACTCCTGCTAACACTATATTATTAAACGAAGATAGACATCATCCTGCGTTAAATATATCTTTGAATCTAACTATGTGTAATGTATCCACAAAAGCGAATGCTAAACTTGAGTTTGATTTAAAAAAATGTAATTTTGATCTTCTTGTCAGTTTGTTGTGTAATGTAAACTGGAATCAATTGTTTCATAGTTGTAATGTGAATGAGATGTGCTTAAAATTCTATAGCCTGCTTTTCGATTGCTTTTTTAAAACAACGCCCCTACGGAATAACTATATTGAATCTAATAATCCACCATGGTTCGACCATCGCATAAATAACTTAAAAAATAAAAGAAATAAGGCTTGGCTAAATTTTAGTAAATCTAAAGATGATGAGGATTATAGAATCTACTCTGAACTTAAAAATATGTTCTCTGATTATTCGAATGCCTTATATTCAAACTATATATTGAAAAGTGAAAGTGAATTGAAGCATAGCCCAAAAAACTTTTGGAATTTCGTTAATAGCAAAAGAAATACTGACGGCTATCCTAACTCTATGTCATTCAAAAATATAACTAGTCATGACTCCCGTGAAGTATCAAACATGTTTGCTAGCTTTTTCAAAGATGCTTATTTGGTTAGCAGTTCTAATGAACCCGTGAATAATTTCTGTCCGCAACTAAATTACTCACATCTTAAATCTATAAATTTTGCTATTCAAGAAGATTCAATTGTTCAGAATATTTTTGAGCTTTTTCAGCCCTGGTCCAGATGGTGTACCGTCTTGTGTTTTATATTTATTATTTAATAAATCTCTTAAAGTTTTCAGTCTTCCCCATTTTGTGGAAAAGTGCGTATATAAGACCAATTTATAAAAAGGACCAAAAAATGATATTGGCAACTACCGCCCTATCGCTAAACTATCAGTCATTCCAAAATTGTTTGAGTTTCTTATATGTAATGTCTTGTCGTTTAACTGCAAATCTATTATTAGTGACAGTCAACATGGTTTCGTGCAAAATAAGTCTACTTCACTTGTCTCACTTCACTTAATTTTGTATTGACTCATTTGAAAAGCAGAAGCAGGTAGATTGTATATTTACCGATTTCAGTAAGGCTTTTGACAAATTGTGTCACAAAACTTTATTAATTAAACTTAAAGTCTTGCGTTTCAATGAATGTTTTATAATGTGGATCGCTTCTTACTTAGAAAATAGAAGTTATGCCGTTTTTTTCCGTAGTGAGTGTTCCGAACAATTTTATGTAAATTCAGGTGTTCCACAAGGAAAGCCACTTAGGTCCGTTATTGTTCACTTTGAATATAAACGATGTGACCTCGATTATTAAAAACTCTTCTCTTCTCATTTATGCCGACGATATAAAAATCTTTAATGAAATATCTTCAATTAATGACTGTCTACAACTTCAAGAAGATCTCGAAAACTTCTGGGAATGGTGCAATAAAAATCGCTTATTTTTAAATGTTGATAAGTGTAAAACAATGAGTTTTACACGCAAAAAGAAAATAATATCGTATAATTACATGTTTGACTCTTGTCTCTAAACTAAACCGTCCGTTTTCTCTGACTTGGGGATTATACTTGACTCAAAACTAACATTCACATATAACTATGACTATATTATCAATAAAGCCAATAAAATTTTAGGTTTCGTTAAAAGATTCTCTCGAGATTTCTATGATCCATACGTCTTTTATATGTATCATTTGTTAGGCCTTTACTCGAATATGGCTGTATTGTATAGTCACCATACCTTGACGGAGCAGGGAGAGTTCTCCATAGTCATCCTGCAAAATCGAACGAGTTTAGCAGGGATGCCAAGAAGTGAAAAGGCTCTGTATAACTCGTTCCTGTTCACGCTGTCATAGGCGACTTTAAAATCGATAAAGAGGTGGTGAGTATCCATCTCGAATTCTTGGGACTTTTCCAAAATCTGTCGAAGTGTAAAAATTTGGTTAACGGTTGACTTACCGGGCCTGAAACCACACTGATAGGGGCCAATCAGATCACATGCGAAAGGATTCAGACGTTCACACAGAATGATGGACAAGATTTTATAGGCGACATTAAGTAGACTTATACTTCTGTAGTTGGCGCAGTTTAGAGTATCTCCTTTCTTGTGGATAGGGCACACAATGCTGAGGTTCCATTCGTCAGGCGTACTTTCATCACCAGATTGTACAGATGAGTGTATGCTCCTCACCAAGTCATCTCCCGATGCTTTGAAGAGTTCAGCCTTAAGGCCATACGCTCCAGCAGCATTGTTGAATTTTAGTTTTGATATTGCTACCCGAACTTCTTCTTGGTCGGGTGGAAGGAGGTTTTGTTTATCATCGTCCAAATCGAATGAATCATTCTGCCTGACAGCCATTAGTTGGTTTTTTTTTTATAATGCACTCGCACTCAAGGGGATATGAATAGCCTTTTAATGATTTAATTTAACGAAGGAATAGAAAGATAGGAAAGAAAGGTGGTACAGTGGTTTGAGATTTTTAGGTGACAATTATCTCAAGGAAATTCCACGGGTCTACAGGCTTCCGCTGGGGCTTTATAACCCTTGGACGAATGTTTTACCCTTTGCTAGAAGTCTCGCACATTGCTTCTGCCGTAGCACCCCTCAAAAGATTCAACCATTCGTTTTTCCACTTCTTTTTTTTCTTTTCTGAAAAGCCGATCTTCCTCCCTCCTCTTTTGCTGGTATACCGCACGGGAAGCACTCTTGGCAGCTCTGGTTCTGGCATTCAGAACTGCATGATAGGCTTCGTCTTTGGCCAAGTGTGCGACTCTATCAATTTTATAAATATTTCAATGAGCTTAGATTGAGGAACCAAAGAGTTGAGAACATGAGGCCTATAGTGCATCTTTTTTTTATGTTGTTCGTCTTTTGACTGATTTGACCACTAAAAAGGCTGCTATAGTGTAAGGGTTGGTAACTTCGCGATCTTGATCCAAAACACACATGATGGAATGGGGAGTGTAACTACAGGTAAGACAATGAATTTCTTGCCAAATTTTGGATGGAGAAGAAGATGGACTAATGGAAGATGTAATTTCTCTGAACTTATTGGCTTTGTTTATTTTCACTTCCCTGCCGATTTTTGCGTTTTTTAAAACAGATAAGGTTTAGTTGGGTAGGGTGTTTTTTTTTAAGAGATTGTATGTTTTGTTTATAGTTGTACGCAGGAAATAAGGCACAGCATTCCACCATGATGCTGTATGACGTTGAGTTTTTGGAGACATTTAGGGAATGCAGAGGTTCGAAGTGATGGGTTTAGTAAGGGGCTGATTCTTGATTTATATTGGATGATGTTTTTACGGACGATAAATCGTTCAAAATGTTGTTTTGGAAACTAGCTCAATTAGCTTAATCGGTTTTAAACTTAAGAGAGGCGGTTTTGTTTTGTTTTGTGTTTTTGAACGTTTGATTAAAAACTATATTTGAAATCATAAGGAAATAGTCACTGTTGTAGAGATCATTTAAATTTAGGGGGCAAGTGGTAATGTCGATGTGTGTGACAATCAGACGCGTAGAGAAGAGAGTAGTGAAGACGTCGTTGAGAATTATAAGGTTTAAATTCATTGAAAACCTTTCCCAGATTGCACCTCTAGCATTAGTTATAAAGAGCATCACCTGTTATAATAACTGGAATGTTTAACTGATTGAATATATTTACAAGGAAACTATTGGAAAATATTGGTCGGGGTGTATATAATATGCATAATATAGTGAATTTGGTTGCAAGTTGTATTTTTATTGCTAGAGATAATATATTTGAGTTTATACTTGTTACCTTTTGCCCAATATACCCTTTTTATCAGAATGGAAATGCCTTGTTTGGCTGTGGTATTTCTATCAAAGTTGTGGAAGTAACATGTTTACAGGGTGTCTTCTAATTTGTAGGCAATATTTGTTTAGCATTTTTCCTGTCCATGCTAATTTTTGGACTTTCGGGCCAAGTTTTTCCAGAAAATATAAACATAACGTTTTAATTATTTATTTTTAATGAACGTTACAATTGTTAAAATTAAAGGCAAAGACAAGTACATATGAAGAAAAACGCACTGATGTTTTGATACTTGGGAAACCTGCTGCATGTAAAAATTGGAAGAAGGGTGTTATTGCCTTAAGCTGCAAAGGTTATGAATAAAAACGCTTTTTTTTGGGTTGAAGTAATTTTTATTTTAAGTTTGTACTAAAAAGAGAAAAACCAATACATTTTATGAACTGGAGAAAACATGCAGAAGGTAAAAAAGGGTTTTCTGATTTTGTGACTCAGAGTCAAACATCAGTTTACAATAAGAGTTGTTTTCATTGGTTTATTCGGAAGTTGTCGATTTGGATTAAGTTCTGCTTATTCTTGGCTTGTAAATGTAGATATTTCAAAAAACGTATCTTATTAGCTTTCGGCTTGGCATTACAAATGAAATTGATGAATTAATTTCGTTTTCCTTCAAAACTAAATCTTAAGTCTGTGATATAAATTGAATTCAAATTATAAGTTTCTCGGTAGTAAGGTAAAATGATACCATATCTCTGTAAATTGTGCAATCTAGTTTTAAGAAAAAATGTTATAAGATTTGGCTACAATAAAATCAAAATCAAATCAAATTTCGTTTTCAAATCTTCATTTGTGTTAGTGAAGTTTTGACAAATAGTCAAACAAACCACTGAAAATGACTCAACTGTTGTTACAAACTTAGGTACAAATTCAGAAAACCCTTTTTTACCTGCTGCAGATTTTCCCAAGTACAGAAAATATATGGGTTTTTCGTTTTTTAGTAAACAAATAAAATAAAAATTACCTTTACCAAAAAAAAAACACTTTTTTATTCCTAACATTTTTAGCTGGCAATAAGACCCTTTTTTCTTATTTTTACCTGCAGCAGGATTTTTCAAGTATCATAAAATCTAAGCGTTTTTGTTATTTGCACTTGTTTATTCAAAAAATATTAAAAAGATATGTTCATAACGCATTTTCTGGAGAAAATTGACCTGAAAGTCAAAAAATTAGCACAGGCAGGAAAAATGGAACGAGCTTGAAAATGAGTATCTTAAACTGAGAGAAGCTATGAAGGTTATTTAAACGCATTTATAAAGGCAATTGTTTCTTCTAAAAATAAAGTCATAAACTAAGTTTAGTACTAACATCGCAATTATCCCCAAAAAATAATATTAAAATTGTTCTTTAGTCCAGTCTACAGGCAATTTTAAGTGGAAAACGTTTAGAAATTAATGAATCTTATGGATTTTGTTGACGGGTAGTAAACTAACATTTTCAAATTTTTCGACCTTGCTCCGCTTTTCTCTCAATCATATTCAACTTTTTGTAGAGCATATTTTCCGACAATTTTGTTAGTACAAACATTTTTGTATGTCAATTTTGTTTCGGACATATGGCGCTTCGAAAAACAGCTCATTTTTCAAAATTCACCAACAAATCTCAAAAAATGAAGAATTCCACCTTATTTCGGATATACCCGAATAATCATGAAATGTTGTTGTATTTATCGTTCCTCGTTAAAATCACTAGCTTTTGACACTCCCCTAACCTTCACCGCTTGCCAACCACGGGTCAGGTCATACCCATTATTATTGTCATCCCGCCGTAATTTTAATATATCATTTTGTTCTTAGATCAGTCGGCACTCAATTATGGGTAGAACAAAGTCGGAAGTTTTTTTTTTTTTTTTTTTTTTTTAGATTAGATAGATATTTATTGTAGCGAAATATTCTTATACATAACAAAATGGATTAAATATCATTAAAGCTTGGCAAAAAGCCGTCTGCCTGATTGACTATACATTTTAATTACACGTTACATAACATTTTTAAATTATAATAACAAAATATACAAGTTAAGCTATACAATTAGTGATTTTCAAAAATCACCTCTATGGATATTATTCCAGTAATTTAAAGCTAATTTGCAATAATTAAAAAGACTGATAACGTCCATATCGTTGAGTAAAACCACATCCTGATCCTCCGACAAAAAGTCTCTTCCAAAAACGTCTCTTCTTAATTCTCTCAGGGTGGGACATCTTCCGACGAAATGGATTATATCCTCTCCTTCATTTAAATTGCAAATTTCACAAATAATCGGTAGATCATTTCTATGAGGCATAAAATTTAAGTTTAGAAGCTCGCCGCGTAGCTTAACCATTGTTGAAATTCGTTCGATGCTGTTTTCATCCCTGAAGTAGTTTTTATCCCCCAAGTTGTAGTTAAGTTTGTTATAAACTTGTCTGTACAATGACCCAGCTGCTTCCGCTTCAAACTCCCCTCTGCAACGTTCATCCACCTTTTGAATTATCTCATAGAATTGGCTCTTACAACTTCCGGTTGTACCGTTATTGATGTTAAACACCACACCGCATCCTTCCGCCAGTTCTCGCCACTCCTCGTACCAGCTGCTCTTATCTTGCAAGGCTTTAAGCGCTACAATTTTCGGTAGTCGTTTTTCTTGCATGTGAAGGACTTTATCCAAGTAGTCTGCTTGTAGCTTTAGGGTCTTGACGAATAAGGGAGACAGCCCCGTTTCCAACATGATCACATAGTTTGGAGTGTTTTGTGCCAGGCGAAATGTCCTCTTTACATAGTACGTTAAAAGTTTCTCCACAGTATTGTACTTCTTACCACCCCATACTTGCGCCCCATAGAAGAGAATAGACTCAGACACTGCTTCAAATACCTTAAACTTAGTGCTGTGGGCTATGTTTTTATTTAAGAAACATCTTCTCCAGGTAATGTTTAGAGCTATTTTTGCTTTTCCAATTTTTCTTTTAGGTGACGTTCCATACTACGGTTTTTTGAAAAATGTACTCCTAGGTATTTATATTCGCTTACTACCTCAATATTGGCGACATAATACGTCCATTTTTCGTTAGCTGCATTTCTTCCTCCCCCTTTTTTGAAAACCATCACCTTCGACTTTTCTAAATTAACAACTAGTCCCCATAAACTGCAGTATTCATACAACCTGTTTATCATGAGTTGTAAAGATGTGGATGAATATGCGAACATGACAATGTCATCTGCAAAAAGGAGGGCCTTAATTAGCAATCCCGCAAATCTTACTCCACCAGGTAGAGCATCAACTATGTCCTCAATAAATAGCGAAAATAACACAGGGCTTAATGTACATCCCTGTCTTAGCCCCGACCTTGTTTCAAACTTGTTCGATAGTTCTTCTCCATTCCATACCAAAGCGTTAGTTTTTTCATAGAGATCCTGCAGTGTACGACCAAATTTTTGCGATAATCCCAAGTAATACAGCTTATAAAGTAAGGCACTTCTGTCGACTGTATCGAACGCAGCCTTAAAATCAACAAAGAAAACATACAGCTTTTGGCTTTGTTCAAGGAAGTATTCTGCCATGCTCCTCAAAACAAATATGGTGTCCATTGTTGAGTAACCCGGTCGAAACCCTGCTTGGAACTCCTTCAGTAGGTTGTTTGTGCTTACCCACGTTACAAGACGCTTTTGTAAAATCGCAGTGAAAATTTTATATGTCGCATTCAAAAAGGATATGCCTCTATAGTTTGCTGGATCAGATGTGCAACCTTTTTTGAAAATCGGGAAAAGAATTGAGTCGTGGAACTGCTCCGGGGGGCTACCATAATCCACTATATTTTTAAATAGTCGCGTTAGACAGTTTTTCAACTCGTTCGTTCCATATTTATAAAATTCCACCGGTATCCCATCAGTTCCAGATGCTTTGCCATCTTTCATGCGACTAAGTCCTAGATCTACTTCTTGCCAACTGATTGGAAGGTCCACAATATCATTTTGAGTTCCTGGTGTTGCATAATGCCATCTTGGAACATTTAAGACTGGGTTTAGGAGTTTTTGAAAGTGGTTATACAAAATGTCTGGGCTTAATTTCGAGTGAATGATGAAGTTTTTCCCATTCAGCTTCCATGCAAGCTTCCAGAATTCGGCTGAATTTCTGCAATTCGCCAATATTTTGGTCTCACTTTCATTATGTTGTATTTTTTTTAGCTTGCAAATGTCCTTATAAATTTTATTTGATGCAATATACTGCTCTCTGTAGGCACCATCGTTGGAGTTTCTAAAAACTCTAAGCAATTAAAAAGATGTTTTGCGCGCCCTTTGGCATTCTAGATCAAACCACGGTTCCTCCCGACGTTCAAGTTTATTTCCTCTGTTTTCATGCACAGGGTATGAAGATTTTATAAGCTCCTCCAAAATGTTGAAATTCATTTCGTGTTCATTTTGTAATTTGGAGTCCAGAAGCTCTCTGTATTTTGTTGCCTTTGTGTCCTTCCATTTAAGCTTGGGAAGGAGCCGTATGGTTCTTATTTCCTCTTGTAAAACAACCTGCTGTTGGAAGGTGACAATTATTGGAAAATTATCCGAAAAAGGAACATCTTTTACCTCGAGATCTATAACATATAGTTTCCAATCTCCCCCAAGAAGACTGTAATCGATGACAGATGATCCTTGCCCACCGGCAAACGTATAATTTCCTAATATGTCGCTTATAACGGGTGATTTTTTAAGAGGTTTAGAACTTAAAAAAAAAAAAAACACAAAAAATTCGAAAAAATGAATGAAATGTTTATTTGAATCGATAGTTTGAACCTTGCAATTTAATGTTTAAAGATAATTTCATGCAAATGTTAACCGCGGCTGCGTCTCAGGTAGCCCATCCGTTGAGTCCAATTTTGGCATACTCTTTCACACATATCGGCCGGTATCTCACGAATGAATGCATAGATGTTGGCTTCCAGTGCGTCAATCGAAGCGGGCTTGTCCCTATAGACATTAGCCTTGACATACCCCCACAAAAAATAGTCTAATGGTGTCAAATCGCACGATCTAGGCGGCCAATTGACCGGCCCGAAACGTGAAATTAACTGTTCACCAAACTCGCCTCGCAATTGCGCCATTGTTTCGCGTGCTGTGTGTAACAGTAACGCTGCGATTCGCATCATCTTTGAAGAAATATGGCCCAATAATGCCGCCGGCCCATAAACCGCACCAAACAGTGGCTTTTTCGGGATGCATTGGTAGCTGTTGCAATGCTTCTGGCTGATTTTCACTCCAAATGCGGCAATTTTGCTTATTTACGTACCCATTCAACCAAAAATGAGCCTCATCGCTGAACACAATTTTTCGATATTTCGACATTTCGAACCGAGCACGAATTTTGATAGTAAAATTCAATAATTTGCCAGCGTTGTTCATTTGTAAGACGATCCATGGTTAAATTGCAAACCAAACTGAAGCTGTTTGACAGTGACACAAGGTACTAAACACACGTCAGCTGTCAAAACCAGTGTTGCCAAAACCAAACCAGCTAAAAAATCACCCGTCTAGTTCCGTTTTAGATTCGAAGACCATAAGAATAGCAGAACTCTAATAACTTCTTTTCCCTTGCGTTGCATATTAAGTCTTTTGAGTGCCTGATAATACCATCGAATGCGTTTACACTTCCTGTCTCCTGCCCAACTCTAGCGTTTAGGTCTCCGATAAGAAGCACATTAACGTTATCCACCAAAGTTATCAGTTCGGACATTTTCTCGAAGTCTGCCTCCCAATTATTACAATTTAGGTATGACGGAAATAGCCAAAACTTCTTATTGTTCATCTGGAGATCCACATACATCATCCCATTGCGCTCTTGGAACTCACATTTGATGCTTTCGAGCTGTTTTCTAAAGCCAAAATAACAGCCTCCACTTGCTCTGCCTCTTGACTGTGTTCTAGTTGCTGGAACCCACATAAAATTGAAATTTAATAGCTTATTTTCGACCAAATCATAGCTATTTTTTGTCAAAAAAGTCTCATACAAAAATATAAATTCGAAACTATTGGCAAAAGTATAAAAGTCGCTAAATAATGACTTGTTTATTAGACCTGCAACGTTGTAAGATAATGGAAGTTAATGAAACTTAAAGAATCCATTTCAACTTAATTTTTTTTTTTTGTATTAAATTGTTTATTTATTCATTACTTACATATGTAAAGGTGTACAATAATAAAAATACATTAAAGAAGAAAAACACCAAAATATTAAAACAAATAAAGTAATAGAACTCATAGAGTGTTCTTCAAAAAACCAAAACTACGAAAACATTATATGTACTACCCGCATATGAAAAAAAAAAAAAAATTGGTTACACTCTGTAGCGAAGCAAAAGCTAACGCTAGTATCGAATGCACCAGATAAAACTATAATATTAATAATTTATTAGTGTGTGTGAGGCTACAAACATATTTTAAACATATTTTTAGATATTAATTTTTTTTTTTTTTTTTTTTTTTTTTTTTTTTTTTTTTTTTTTTTTATAGACTTTTTTTTTTATAGAGTTTCTTTGATAGGTGTCAAAAATAAAAAGCCAAGATTTTATTTTGGCGAGAAAAACATGTAATTGTCTTAAGCGTCGGATGGAATCAGGTAACTTGTTATAAATTGTGGGAGCCACTACTGTAAAGAATCTTTTGTTGAAATGAATTTTTTTATGAGGCGGAACATTCACACAATTGACGTAATTAATACGTAAACTATGTAAATCATTCCTTCTTATAGATAGATGTCCACTTCTAATAAAAAATATCTTAAGAACCTTATAGTAGTAGAGATGCCTTACTGGAAGAATTTTTAGACCCTGAAACAAAACAAAACTAGGGTGCAACCTATTTTTTCTACAAATAATTCGCACAATATGCTTTTGCAAAATAATTAGTGGATTTATTTTATTTGAACATGCACCACCCCAACACGTTAAGCCATACTGAATTTTGGAATGAACGATACCATAGTAGACCATAATCAACACTAGTTTAGAACAGTATAAATTTAAGTTATAAAAATGCCTAGAACAACACAGCAAGTACTTTTTTAAAGAGTCAGTATGGTCCGTCCAGCTAAGTTTGTTATCTAATGTAACACCCAAATACTTAAAAGAAGTGACAAAATCAATCCGAAAGCAGAATTTCGAGCAAGGAATATCTGAAAAAAAATGAATAATCACTGCTTACAGAATCACACGAATTATTTCTCAAACTAAATTTACGGCAGTCACAAGAATGATAGAAAATATCACAATCTAACAGAGGAGAACCTGACAAATTAAAGTACATCGCTTTCGTCTTACTACTTAAAACCATTTTATGTACCGAAAACCAACGCCTTAAAAGTTCCAGATCAGCGTTGATGTTAGCAGAAAGGTCAAGGGGAGATTTACAACCATAGGAAAAGGCAATGTCATCAGCAAATGCTGTGGGTTTACCACTAAAATTTTGATCAAAGATAGAATTTATGAAAATTAGAAAAAGCAAAGGACCCAAGACTGAACCTTGAGGAACGCCAATAGTTATGTTGCAGAGTTCACTATAGCAAGTATTTATTTTTACCATTTGTTTACGGTTAGTTAAATAAGATTCAAGCCAATTATAAACAAAACCACGCATTCCTGCTTTATACAGCTTACCTAACAGAATATTATGATCAACTAAATCAAATGCTTTAGTTAGATCAATAAAAAGCCCAGCAGTAAAAAGACTATCAAAAAGACGGTTCAAAATTTAATTGACCACATTCCATTCACCTCTAAGATTTCCTTTATCTTTTGCCAATTCATTTATATAATAATCCTCTTTACGCTTTTTGATATCGATTGAAATATCTTTACAGATTACTTTATAGTTAGCTTTAAGAATATTGTTATTGGGGTATTTTTTGCATTTAAGTTGAAGCTTATTTTTTTGCTTAATTCGATTCAATAGATATTCTGTCATCCACTCTTTCAATCGCTTAGATTTACTTGATCTGGTTATATAAGAAGTACGGCTAGTAACATGGCAACCAAGCATATCTATGAAGTTATCAAAGGCTATAAAAGGATTCCGTTAATTATAAACTTTGTCCCAAAACTCAAAGCGAAGTAGAACGTTTAGCTTGATAAAATCAACTTTTTTAAATGGTGTGGAGATATTTGTATTGTCGATGTTGTTAGCAATATCTAGAAAATGAAGACTAGTCATACAATGATCAGTTATACCAAAATCTGCAATAGAACTCACTAAATTGAAATCACAAACTCGACTTTTTCTTGAAAATATATGGTCAATGCATGTACGAGAGTTATTAGGAATTCGTGTAGGTACACTTATACCACAATCAAAACCATGGCTAGCCAATAAGGATAAATAACTATCCACTAAATTAGATTTAGAGAGAAGGTCTCTCTTTACAGTTGGGAAACAATAAAAAATCACACAAAAATACCGAAATCACAGTTCTTAAAAATTTTACAATTCTGCTTAACAGACAACAATTATTTCAAACATGACACCAAACTATATAGCCAAACATTCGGCATGCCTATGGGGAACCCACTATCACCTACTATTGCGGATATAGTGTTGGATCATCTTCTGGACGAAACAATTGACAAACTGAAAAAATCCAACACTAAAATAAAATTCATCCTAAAATATGTGGATGAACATTGTCGCGATAATAAAAAGAAATGACACGGAGGAAATACTAAAAACACTAAGCAACTACCACACAAAACTCAAATTCACAGTTGAAAACCACAATTCATTGCCCTTCCTAGATATAAAATTAATAAAACAAAACGATAAAATATCATTTGATTGGTATGCCAAGCCGATTGCATCAGGCAGAATGATAAATTTTATGTCTTCTCAACCTACAAAATAAACACAGCAACAAACTTTATTAATAAAGTATTTTACATGGACAACAAAAACATCACAAAAATAAGGACGATTTAACAAATGAATAATTTCCCAAATACAATAATAAATGAGCTTATAAATAACAAACTTCAAAAAACACTCAACAAAAATCAGCAACAATCGTCAAAACAAAAATCTGACAACCCTAGATATTACCCTCTCACCTACGTCCCACGCCTCACGGATAACCCCACACTTAACAACACCTTTCCAATAGACAAAGACAATTTTCTCACACAAAGCTAACTCCACACTTTACACAATATTCACAAATGAGGCATTGAGAGCAGAAGTGGCGTGACCTTATAGGAAACACATAAGGGTTACGCCACTTCTGCTCTCAATGACTCAAATACCAAACCAAAAAAAGAGAAAAATGAAAAACACAACGTCATTTATGAAATCCCGTGCAAAGGAAAAAATTAAAAACCGATGCAAAATGATTTACATTGGCACAACAAAAAGAAAATTAGAAGCGAGACTGTCAGAACATGAAGCTGACATTAGAAAAAAGAGAACAGCTACAACACTCTCACAACATATGAACGACAATGATCACACAGCTGACTTCGAAAACGTCAAAATTTTAGACAAGGAGAATCGCACTTCCACCCGCTACACGTTGGAGTCTTTGCATTCAACAAAAAATTAACATTACGATGAACCACCAAGAAGATATCGATAACTCCATATATAGCGTTGCCATTCAATGTAAATTTATGTAATAATTCTTTAAAAAAGTAAGTTTAAAAATAATACTTTAATATTATTTCTTAAACATTTTCAACTTCCATATACATACATATATCTATTAAAACTGTCTTATTGTCTTTTGTGATTTGAATGTTCAGCAAAATACAAAAATCCCCTGAAGAAGCCGGAAAATAACTGGCGAAACGTAGGGTCGGTACACCAAGATGAATTAGTTTTATTTATTAATTGCATCCAACACCAACACCAAAGATCATTAAGCCCAATCAATCAAAAACTCAGAAACTTTGGGATGTTGTTCAGGGATAGTTACTTAACATTGGACAAAGTTTTAGACCTCGAGGGCCCTGTGGAAAAGATGAGAAGGGGGAACGGCAGGGAACGGTTTTCACGGTTTTTCGGTTTGATAACATCTTATAAATCGATGAACACCGGCTGCACAAAAACGGTGGGTGGTTGGCGATAGTGTGGCGGAGGAAAAAATTGTCAAAAATTGTGGTTGGTTGGGTTGTCATAAATGGTGGGTGGGCTCTTGGTGGCTGTAGGTGGGATGGGTTGTTTGGTGGTGGGGGATTTGGTATGAGGGAGGACAAAATTGTCAAAAATGGTAGGTGGTTGGCGGCGGTCCAGGGGGGGGGGTGATATGGTGGTGAAGTGTCAAAAATGGGTAAGTGTGGATGGGGACGAAAAATTTTCAAAAATGGTGGGTGTTTGGTTGGGTAGTTTAAAATGGTGGGCGGTTGGTTGGTGGCTGTAAGTAGGATGATTGGTTATTTGTTTTGGTGGTTGTAGGTGGGGCGGGAGATACAACCTACACGTGAACTGTTTTTTGAACTGGTTATCACGTACATTTATCATCCGTAAACCGACTTTTAAGAGCAGAAGATTTCCTACAACTTTAATACTATAATTTATTGTTGAATGTCAATTCGTTACTAAGATATGGAAAAAGGGGAGGAGGGGAACTGCGAAATTTTCAACATTGCTACGGTTTTTCCTCAACAAATTTTTTTCCTTACGTCTACGGGAAAAATATTTTCAACTTGTGTGTTAAGCGTTGAATTTCCAAGAACTTTGTTAGAAGCATGGTGGAGAAATTTGCAGTTCCCTCCTCCGCTCCTCTTTTAGCACAGAGCCCTCGACGCCAAAAACATAGCAAAATGTTAGTTAACTATCCCTGAACAAAATCCCCAAGTTTCATTAACTTCTGACCTTTTTCCGACCTGTCGACTGGACTACCTACTGTACAACGATTTTTTTTCTTCAATATAACCCAGACTCATGCCCTAAAATATTGCCTGTATAGTTTGCGGATATTTGGTTTAGAAAGGTTAGGGAGTGGGTTTCTTGAAGAGAAATAACAGCTGGGGAAAACTCTTTAATTAGGATAATTAGTTCGTTGTAGTTGGTGATATTTCATATTCCATCGAACGATGTTGAATATTCATATTCTGTTCTACTCGTGTGCATGGTTGGGGTAATTTTTTTGTTTATACTTTTATAGCGCAATAACGTTCGGTGAAAATTGCCAAAGTAAGATAATAGATATCGCGTTAGAAAAAAATGCGGCTCAAGTAAATGAAACAAAATGTAAGTACCATATTTATGAAATTCAATAAAACTTACATGAATTGGCAGTTGAACTGAGCCTGGAATAGCTGGCACACCAGTCATGAAATCGTTCGTTATAAAAGGCCGTAATACAACTGATCGACAGCACGATGGTATTCGGTTTGCTGGATCACGATCAAAATGGAGCGGAATTAACACAACAGGCATCTGTGAGATTTTCCTATTTAATCCAGCTTGTTGGATAATCTAAAAAGGATATAACCATTTAAAAACAAATTCAATAGCGAAACGAATTAAAAAACAACTTACATTAGTAGCAATTGCATCGGCCTGTCGCAATTGCTTTAGCACATAACGATTTAGATTTGTATGCGTTATATCATGGAATTGAAAACGAACCTGTCCACCGAATACATAACAAACTCGATTGATATTATGTAAAATTCGTGGGATAAGTTTGGCCAAAAACATTATATCGTTCCAATTTGGTTCAGTGTCACTAGATAGACCTAAAACGTAGCTGTAACTTCTTTTGTCACCTTAAAAAGAAATGCAAATCAGTTCGTCAAAGAACAATTTGGCATAGAAAAGAAAACCGGTACTTGCCTTGCACTCCAACTGAACGGATTGGCAAGACAGTCGCTTGTATTTGGGAATTTGATGAAATCCGTAGAAGTTCTCTTCGTTCTTCTTCGGACGTTGAGCCAGTCACTCGATTTATTAAAGCGTGATTTTTTTCTAATTTACTTTTGTAATCTACTATCACTCGTGCTATAACCTGGAATATTTAATTAAAAACGACTGAATTATTTGAATCAGGGGTCTTTGAATTCTTACCTGTGTTTCAGAGAAATCCTTTTCAATGTACGGTTCGTCAGCACACAAGATTCTTATGGCTAAACCAGGACCGGGGAATGGATGCCTTTCAACCAGTGTTGCTGGTAGTCCAAGATTATAGCCCAAGGTCCTCACTTCATCTTTATGAAAATCACTGAGCGGCTCAACTACTCGACCTGCATTTCTAAGTTCTCTGTAGATACAAATAAAGTTTAGTTCGTAAACTGCATTTAAGAAATACTTCATTTTGTAGAACAAATCTTATTTTTGAAAAAATAGAAAAAGACCATGTCGATGAATTATTTCGGTTAAACGTCATGCGAAAGTTTAAATTTTTAAAACTATTAAAACTGAGATCTGTGCAAGAGATGTATTTTAAAAATTCTGCACTATTCAGTCGGTTAAAGAAACTATGTTGTCAATCGTATCGTTCAAAACACCAACAGTGAAAGAGTTTTATCAAAACCTTTACATATATATATATATATATATATATATATATATATAACTGCAGTTTCAGACACGCGGAGAAAAGCTCATTTGCGAAACGTACATTATACAACTCATAAGATCACCATTGTGTCACAGGGAACGAGGTTAAATGTTTGTGTTTGTTCGGCATTTTCTTCCTTTTGCAATCAAACATTAAAAATATCTTTGGTCAAAACAGGTTTTTCGAGAGCAAAAACAGGTCACAGTTATTTTGCAAAACTTTTTGAAAACACATTCCAATTTTTTTGAGTATGCCAACTGCTAGGTGCTAGCACTTTGTAGTTTTTATCAGGAAAATAAAAATTAAAAAAAATTGAGCAAACTGTTTTTGAAAAAACCTAAACTGAAAACGAAATTTAATTTTTTTTTAAATTTTAAGAATTCATGTTATTTCGCCTACAAAAAGGCTCTTATCGTAATGTAATGTAATGTTATGTTTGTTTAATTGCGATTATAGGTACTATATAAGGCAAGTTATGCATTCGTAAAAAAAAAATCGATGATAGAAAAGCCTAAACAAGTGGGTCCAATAATTGTCTGTCTGTCTGTCCGTTCGTCCGTTTTTGAGTAAACTTTATGTTTTGGTTGCAACAGATTTTGCAGGAAGTCATTGGTTGTCGATGCAAAAATACAACCAACAATTCTTACAACAACAATATCTCTAGAAAACGAACAAGATCAGAGTGAAGAAAATCATCAGGCAGCAAGTACCATTACAAAAAAAAAAATACACCTAGAAAGACTTTCAATGGATCTGCTCTGCATGCACCACACCAAAGACAAAAGAACAACAAAATTCAATACAAAAGTTTCTGGTACAACAAAACACATGCCAAGTAGCTCTTCAAAAAACACTTAATTCAAAAACACTTAATATACAAACTGTGCATGACTAAAACAGCCCACAAAAACTGAACCTAGAACTAATAAAACTCACAACCACAGCTTTTCTAAAGGGCTTTCCAATAAGAGGTGTTATTTTGAATAGCGCGATTTCGGTAGTTGTCACTTTTGAAGCAGTAATTTTTTGACATTTGACAAGTACGCCATTGATAAAAGTGGAACGATACACGCTTCAACAACGCATTGAAATTATTAAAATACACTATAAAAAAAGAAGAGAGGTGTCAAGGGACACCCGGATGGAACGAAGTTCCTTTCGATTAAGTAGTGAAGGAATTGTAATACAATTTTATTTTTTTTAAGTTATAATAATATTTATTATTAGCCTTTACCCGCGGCTTCGCTCGCGTTTCAGATGATCAAGAAGTAGACTGTAGCTTGAGGAGTCGTCTATCGTAATCTAGCTTCTTCTTCTTTTATAGCTTTATAATTCCATACCTACATTTAACCGTGATAAAAAGAAGCCTATGTGCTATACCAGATAATAATCTAGCTCTGTGCCAAATTTCATTAAGATCCGTTCAGCCATTCTGGCGTGATTGGAAAAATTAAAACAAATCTATCCCACGGGAACCATATTTGACCGGGATAAAAAGTAGCCAATATGCTATTCCAGACTATAATCTATCTCTGTGCTAAATTTCATTCAGATCCGTTCAGCCATTCTTGTGCGATTTCAAAAATTAAAACATATCTATCCCACGGGAACCATACATTTTACCGGGATAAAAAGTAGCCAATATGCTATTCCAGACTATAATCTATCTCTGTGCTAAATTTCATTCCGATCCGTTTAGCCGTTCTGGTGTGATTTCAAAAATTAAAACAAATCTATCCCACGGGAACCATAAATTGTACAGGGACAGAAAGTAGCCAATATGCTATTCCAGACTATAATCTATCCCTGTGCTAAATTTCATTCAGATCCGTTCAGCCATTTTTGTGTAATTTCAAAAACTAAAACAAATCTATCCCACGGGAACCATACATTTAACAGGGATAGAAAGTAGGCAATATTCTATTCCAGACTATAATCTATCTCTGTGCTAAATTTCATTCAGATGAGTTCAGTCATTCTTGTGTAATTTCAAAAACTAAAACAAATCTATCCCACGGGAACCATACATTTAACAGGGATAGAAAGTAGCCAATATGCTATTCCAGACTATAATCTATCTCTGTGCTAAATTTCATTCAGATCCGTTTAGCCATTCTGGTGTAATTTCAAAAATTAAAACAAATCTATCCCACGGGAACCATACATTTTACCGGGATAAAAAGTAGCCAATATGCTATTCCAGACTATAATCTATCTCTGTGCTAAATTTCATTTAGATCCGTTCGGCCATTCTGGTGTGATTTCAAAAATTAAAACAAATCTATCCCACGAGAACCATACATTTTACCAGGATAAAAAGTAACCAATATGCTTTTCCAGACTATAATCTATCTCTGTGCTAAATTTCATTCAGATCCGTTCAGCCATTCTGGTGTGATTTCAAAAATTAAAACAAATCTATCCTACGGGAACCATACATTTTACCGGGGTAAAAAGTAACCAATATGCTATTCCAGACTATAATCTATCTCTGTGCCAAATTTTATCCAGATCCGTTTAGCCATTCTGGCGTTAGTTAGCAACAAACATCCAAACATCCAAACATCGTAACTTTCACATTTATAATATTACTAGCTGACCCACCCGGCTTCGCTCGGTTAGACAAATCTTACTTTCATACGGATTAAATGAATTACAATTTAAAAACTGACAGGAAACACATTTTTAACTTAAAACACACATGAGTGTAGTTAAGAAATATTTAATTTTAAATACAATATTTATAATCAAAAAGTTTTTTACTTGCGATTATAGGTACTATAAGGGAAGTTATGCATTCGTCTTGAAAAAAAAGTTAAAAATTCTGTCCGTCTGTATTTTTGTCTGTCTGTATGTATAGACACCTACAGCCCAAACGGGTGGGCCGAAATGCTTCAAACTTGGTATATAGAGTTTTTTAGGTATTGTACAGAGGGGAAATTGAAATTTTATTTAGCTCAAAAATAACGGTACCTGTCATATACCGTTACGCTAAAGCTTATTCTTCTCAAAAACGACTCTAAAGATTTCGATTTAAAAAAATCAGTATTGCTTTTTAGGTACGACCAATTATATGGCTGAAAAAAAGTTTTAAAAAATGTCTAACAACGGTAGGTACTTTCCATAGGACCGTTTTTTTTTCGACTATCTCGAAAACGATTCAACCGATTCTTTCGAAATTTCACACATATATAGTTGTAGGTAACTCAATTTGTACTGCATACCAATATTTTTGAAAAATATTTTTTTGTATTTTTAAAAGCATCTACAAAAAAAAATTTTAAATTAATATTTTGCAAACTGCTTATTAATTGTATTTGCTGAATACCTAAGAAATGGAGTGTTTGAATTTTTTTTGAAATTTTTTTTTCAAAAAAAACTTTTTTTTTAAAAACCGCTACACAGGTTTTTATAAGTTTACTCATAAATTCAAATTTATATAAGAAATAAAATGGTGTACTTTTTTCAGCTCAAATTAGTTTAAGTATTTATTTAAGAATTTTGAAAATTTTATTTTTATCAAAATGTCAAGCCCCTAGACCACTGTCACAAATTAGAGCAAGTTCGTGCGACCCAGTCGTGCATTTTATTTGTTGATGCGCCCGGCGGAACTGGAAAAATGTTCTTGATTTAATTAATATTAGCAGCAACACGTGCTCAAAGTGGAATTGCGTTAGCTCTCGCATCTACCGGAATTGCTGCAACACTGTTGGAAGGTGGAAGAACAGCACACTGAGCACTGAAGCTTTCGTTAAACCTGCGAATCAAAGAAAATCCTGTTTGCAGCATTTCAAAGCAATCAGTCATGGCAAAAGTGGTGATATAGCAAGCGGATTTCCCAAATCACTTCCCGTGATTCTGAAACCAACAGCGGCGTATGAATAAATCTCATGTCTCAGGCATCGTTTTTTTCTGTATGTGCAAACCATTCCATTGAGTGTGAATATGCAAGTGTTCTTTGGATTTGCCTGGGCATGCCGCCTCATCATTTGAGTTCTAAAGTTGGATCTGTCATCTTAATGATACGAAACCTTTATGCCCCGAAACTGTGCAATGGAACCCAACTGATTGTGAAGAAGCTGATGAACAATGTGATAGTGGCAAGGATTTTGAAAGGACCGTTCAAAGGAAAATAATGCCAAATTCCGCGAATTTCCTTTTCAACTGATTTGCTGTCAGCTATTATAATGTGGCGTGTTTCCTAGTTGGGAAACCATCCTCACTCTTCAGAAAACAAATTATTGTGTATCATGCAGCCTTAAACTCAATTCAATCATTTTTCTTATATAATTTATTAATTAATTTAACAATTTTTTAAATGAACCATTTGCATTACTCAAGAGCTTTTTGATAAACAACGTTTTTTGTTTTCCCATTTAATGCATAAATAAACAATAAGGACGGTTTACCCACTCGCGAACATCCAACATAAAGTTGTCCGTGAGAAAAAATTGGAAAAATGTTTGCCTAAATTCCCCTGCTAACAATATCAATGCACCACCAAATAAACGTTGGTTTCCTCGTTAATCTTTTAACGTTCGATTAAGGGCTTCCAATAATTTCTTGTGAATCATCGTGCACTTATCCCAAATGATTATTTTACATTGCTGTAAAACCTTTGCCATTCCAGATGTTTTTGAAATATTACATGTTTGAAATTCATTTACTTACATGTCAATGGCAATTTTAATGCAGAGTGAGCTGTTCGACCACCGTCTAACAAAGTTTGCGCAATCCCAGACGACGCAAGCGCTAATGATATTTTATTTTCAGATCGAATCGTAGCTAAGATCCAAGTTCTGGTTTGAATAAATATTTCGCATTCGATGTAATATTTCTTCGGTCATTTCATCCCGATGATTTGTCCAAAATCGCAGATTTCAAACTTATTCCAATTTTATTAAAATTAAATTGACACATTGAAAAAAAAAATAATTTTCTATAATTACGGGAAAAATACTTTATGTGTCGACAAAAATGCTAGATCAAAAAGAACCACGCTACCGCTTTACAGAATTTTGACCAAACTTCACAGAAACCTTTGCAGGCATCCTCAGAAGATGCTACCAAAAGATTTGTTAGTATTTTGACAAAATGCAATAAAACTGCAGTTGTTGCAAATTATTTTTCCGAAGTTTGGCCGGAAACCTTCGTCGACATACTCAGAAGACCCTACAAAAAATGCTGTTATTAATATGACGAAATGCACTAAAAATGCATTTTGCGGTTTGCCCTTTACCGAAATTTGACCAATCTTCACAAAAAGACCTTCCTCAATAGGATAGCTAACTTTATAAAAAAACATTAAAAAATTCTGCCCAGCCATTCTCGAGTTTATCGACCCCGAACATAAGGCAACTTATTTTTATATATTAGACTAGCTGACCCACCCGGCTTCGCTCGGTTAGACAAATCTTACTTTCATACGGATTAAATGAATTACAATTTAAAAACTGACAGGAAACACATTTTTAACTTAAAACACACATGAGTGTAGTTAAGAAATATTTAATTTTAAATACAATATTTATAATCAAAAAGTTTTTTACTTGCGATTATAGGTACTATAAGGGAAGTTATGCATTCGTCTTGAAAAAAAAGTTAAAAATTCTGTCTGTCTGTATTTTTGTCTGTCTGTATGTATAGACACCTACAGCCCAAACGGGTGGGCCGAAATGCTTCAAACTTGGTATATAGAGTTTTTTAGGTATTGTACAGAGGGGAAATTGAAATTTTATTTAGCTCAAAAATAACGGTACCTGCCATATACCGTTACGCTAAAGCTTATTCTTCTCAAAAACGACTCTAAAGATTTCGATTTAAAAAAATCAGTATTGCTTTTTAGGTACGACCAATTATATGGCTGAAAAAAAGTTTTAAAAAATGTCTAACAACGGTAGGTACTTTCCATAGGACCGTTTTTTTTTCGACTATCTCGAAAACGATTCAACCGATTCTTTCGAAATTTCACACATATATAGTTGTAGGTAACTCAATTTGTACTGCATACCAATATTTTTGAAAAATATTTTTTTGTATTTTTAAAAGCATCTACAAAAAAAAATTTTAAATTAATATTTTGCAAACTGCTTATTAATTGTATTTGCTGAATACCTAAGAAATGGAGTGTTTGAATTTTTTTTGAAATTTTTTTTTCAAAAAAAACTTTTTTTTTAAAAACCGCTACACAGGTTTTTATAAGTTTACTCATAAATTCAAATTTATATAAGAAATAAAATGGTGTACTTTTTTTCAGCTCAAATTAGTTTAAGTATTTATTTAAGAATTTTGAAAATTTTATTTTTATCAAAATGTCAAGCCCCTAGACCACTGTCACAAATTAGAGCAAGTTCGTGCGACCCAGTCGTGCATTTTATTTGTTGATGCGCCCGGCGGAACTGGAAAAATGTTCTTGATTTAATTAATATTAGCAGCAACACGTGCTCAAAGTGGAATTGCGTTAGCTCTCGCATCTACCGGAATTGCTGCAACACTGTTGGAAGGTGGAAGAACAGCACACTGAGCACTGAAGCTTTCGTTAAACCTGCGAATCAAAGAAAATCCTGTTTGCAGCATTTCAAAGCAATCAGTCATGGCAAAAGTGGTGATATAGCAAGCGGATTTCCCAAATCACTTCCCGTGATTCTGAAACCAACAGCGGCGTATGAATAAATCTCATGTCTCAGGCATCGTTTTTTTCTGTATGTGCAAACCATTCCATTGAGTGTGAATATGCAAGTGTTCTTTGGATTTGCCTGGGCATGCCGCCTCATCATTTGAGTTCTAAAGTTGGATCTGTCATCTTAATGATACGAAACCTTTATGCCCCGAAACTGTGCAATGGAACCCAACTGATTGTGAAGAAGCTGATGAACAATGTGATAGTGGCAAGGATTTTGAAAGGACCGTTCAAAGGAAAATAATGCCAAATTCCGCGAATTTCCTTTTCAACTGATTTGCTGTCAGCTATTATAATGTGGCGTGTTTCCTAGTTGGGAAACCATCCTCACTCTTCAGAAAACAAATTATTGTGTATCATGCAGCCTTAAACTCAATTCAATCATTTTTCTTATATAATTTATTAATTAATTTAACAATTTTTTAAATGAACCATTTGCATTACTCAAGAGCTTTTTGATAAACAACGTTTTTTGTTTTCCCATTTAATGCATAAATAAACAATAAGGACGGTTTACCCACTCGCGAACATCCAACATAAAGTTGTCCGTGAGAAAAAATTGGAAAAATGTTTGCCTAAATTCCCCTGCTAACAATATCAATGCACCACCAAATAAACGTTGGTTTCCTCGTTAATCTTTTAACGTTCGATTAAGGGCTTCCAATAATTTCTTGTGAATCATCGTGCACTTATCCCAAATGATTATTTTACATTGCTGTAAAACCTTTGCCATTCCAGATGTTTTTGAAATATTACATGTTTGAAATTCATTTACTTACATGTCAATGGCAATTTTAATGCAGAGTGAGCTGTTCGACCACCGTCTAACAAAGTTTGCGCAATCCCAGACGACGCAAGCGCTAATGATATTTTATTTTCAGATCGAATCGTAGCTAAGATCCAAGTTCTGGTTTGAATAAATATTTCGCATTCGATGTAATATTTCTTCGGTCATTTCATCCCGATGATTTGTCCAAAATCGCAGATTTCAAACTTATTCCAATTTTATTATAATTAAATTGACACATTGAAAAAAAAAAATAATTTTCTATAATTACGGGAAAAATACTTTATGTGTCGACAAAAATGCTAGATCAAAAAGAACCACGCTACCGCTTTACAGAATTTTGACCAAACTTCACAGAAACCTTTGCAGGCATCCTCAGAAGATGCTACCAAAAGATTTGTTAGTATTTTGACAAAATGCAATAAAACTGCAGTTGTTGCAAATTATTTTTCCGAAGTCGACATACTCAGAAGACCCTACAAAAAATGCTGTTATTAATATGACGAAATGCACTAAAAATGCATTTTGCGGTTTGCCCTTTACCGAAATTTGACCAATCTTCACAAAAAGACCTTCCTCAATAGGATAGCTAACTTTATAAAAAAACATTAAAAAATTCTGCCCAGCCATTCTCGAGTTTATCGACCCCGAACATAAGGCAACTTATTTTTATATATTAGATATAGTAGGATTTATTATGTACAAAAAACCTGTATATGTATACTCAACAAAAATAATCGTCGCAACACCACACTGTTCAATGCGAAATAGAAATGAAAATATCTGGCTTGCTTTCTATAAGAGAGAGAGAGAGAGAGAGAGAGAGACAGAGAAACATGCGCACGCCGCACAGCTTACAATAGCTTACTACAGCAAAATCTGTCGTGACAACTTTTCGTCAGAATTTTTTCCGTCTAGCCCCCTTTCACAACGCGCGATAAGGAACTTCGTTCCAATAGTACAAACGTCATTACACCATATTTTGCATAAAGACTTGAGTCTTAATGCTTATAAAGTTCAGTTAACACAAGAACTCAAGCCGGCCGATCATCAACAACGTCGTGTCTTTGCTGATTAGGTCCTTAAAATACATGAAAATGATCCGGAGTTTCATCGAAAAAATATATTGACTGATGAGGCGACGACGGTAAGATTTACCGCAACAAAAGCTATTCCTTCTGTGTGGTTCTTAAAACCTTTTCTGATCGTATTGTTTTGGTCACGGTCTGACTCTTAAAACATACGATCGCTGTGATTTTGTTTACTTTTTTTTTATTCGACGAACCCCCCCAGCTGACTAGCCGGACATTTCGTCATTAACGAATTTTCTTTGCGCGGTGCTGGTTGAACATTTGTTTATAATCGTTTTGCTTTCTTTTGTTGATTAATTAATATTGGATTCGAAATATAATCCGAAGTCCCTACGCGGTTTATAAGTTTGACTTCTAAATCTAATTTTTCTCATCCTAAACTAACTTCAAATTCGGGTTTCTAATATAAATAATATTGCAACAGTGTCGCCCAACGTGGCAGCGGTTTTTTTTTGAGAAATTAGTGTTCGTGTGTGTGGTATTGTTTTGTTTTCGTTCTTTTGTTATATTAATAATTCTAAAAAAAGGTTTTTCTAACAAAGTGTTTCTTTTTATATAGATAAAAAGAAGTGAAGCAGTTTTGTTTGCAACAGTCTACGATTTACAGCCACTCCTTGCCTTTCATATTTTTTTCAAGACACCCCTGTCCAGTTTACATAATCAGGAAGCAGTTTCAGTCCAAGCAGCAGGTATACACATTAATATTTCATTTCTTTTAGGTATCAGTAGATTGTAGATTTTTTGCATTTGTTGCTGGCCTAGAATAATTTTTGATTCAATATAGCCAGGGCCGTCGCGTTTGCAAATTAAGTAGTGTAGTAGTAATTTTTTATATCGCATTTAATTTACTTTTTTTGTTATTAAGTTTTTTTTTTACTTTTTTTTTATTTATTATTTCCATTTCTTTTAATTTGTTTTTTTATTTTATAATTTCATTATTACTGGATTGGGTTTGATTCTTTTTCTTGGGGTTTAATTTCTTTTGATTTTAACTTATATTATTTTTTTTTTTAATTATATTCGTTTGAGTTTTTAGATTCATTCCGTTTTATTTTTTCTTGATAAGTTTTTTTTTGGAATAATCCAGTTTCTTTTTTCTTTTCTTAAATTTTTTTTTGCGATTTTTAGTTCTTTTTCGGAATTTTTGTTTTGTAAATTTCTTTTAACATGGAGGTTAATGGGTGAGCGCAAAACGAACTTGCTTATGAAATGGAGTGGAGAGGATTAAAGGTAGGATCCGTAGACGATATGAGGAAAGTGCTTCGGGTCGCCATTTAGTTTTGAAGAGGACCGAGAAGCGTTCGAGCAAAAGTTATCATAAATAGGGAAACTTTTAGAAAACCCCAAGGAATATTTAAAGATTTTAGCTAAAGTAGAATGGGGATAAGGTAGATTAGATACATCGGTTCCACGGAGGTAGGAAGATGGAAATGAAGAGGAGAAAGAACAGGGATTTAACAATAATCAGGGACAGCAGTATATTTCTAAGGTTGAAAATCAGCGTTCAGCTGAACCTCAAAATAGCAGGTCGGTACAAACTCCTGCTAGTATATCGACGGGCATGGAAGTCGAAGATACAAGTGTTGAGATTAATAGGGATAGTTTGAGACGAAGTAGTCAGATGGTAGAGAGTTTGTATAAATCGTGAGCGATTTGAGAATTGTCAAAATGGGATGTTAAATTCACTGGCGAGCGCTGTGGTGCCTCAGTGAACGCCTTTTTAGAAAGAGTAAAAGAGATCTCAGTTATTTAGAGCAGCGTTAGATTTATTAGTAGGGAAAACACTTATTTGATATAGGGCAATTAGGGTTTCGGTAAATTCGTGGCAGGAACTTATCAGAGAGTTGAAGCTGGAGTTCTTACCACCGAATTACGAAGATTCGTTGTTAGAAGAGATTAGGCATCGCACGCATGAAAAGATGAGTCAATCGGCGTCTATGTGGCGACGATGAAAAACTTGTTCGGTAGGCTTTCTTAAGGAATATCAGAACGGAGGAAACTGTCAATGATTCAGCGGAACTTGACACCTTTCTACCAGACGCAACTTGGTTTGGCTAGACCAAATTGCGTTTCTGATTAGTAACGTTAGGTAGAGATTTAGAGGCAGTTAGGGCCAACGTGGAATCTTATGTTCCACTCCCCAGTGTTAGGAATAGGACGTTGCTAGAACCGGATCTAGCATACGTAGGTTTAGAAACAGTTTCGGTTGTTACTGAGAGCAACCAAACTGATCGACAGGCCCCCATCTCAAATCAGCCGCAGATAAGAAACCAAAACCCATTCTCTAGGAACTCCCAAGTTGGTAGTAAAAGATCTGATCCAGTTGTTAGGCGTTTCAATTGCAATGGTGAAGGCCATTTAGCAAATATGTGTTTCGCCCCTAGACGTTGCTATGGTTGTGGTAGAGTTGGAGTTACTCGAAGTAACTGTCAACAGTGTTCATTGAATATGGGTCGAAATAATAATTCGGGAAATGTGAGACGCACTCTCGGGTCAGTAGGACGAGAGCGTCGTTAAAATTTTTACGGTTGCCTATTGGTAACCAGTCGGCTAAAATTCATTTAGGTTTCACACTCGCGCAAAATCGTAGGGATCAACGGCCAGATTTAGGCGTTGAGATTTTTGAAATTAAAATGTCAGGTGCCTTAGGCACAATAATTTGTAGGGACGGATGGGATATTTTGAAAAATTTAGGGATACGTTTAGGGAAAACAAGTATTGATAGGGTTACTTTAGCGGATGGTGCAGGAATAGATGTAGAAGGAATAGATTCACTACCTATTAGGGTAGAAGAAAAGTAGTTCTTTTTGAGTGCCTCGATATTCCCCGCTTTTCCCACAGATTGATTTTAGGAGCAGACTTTTGGGCTCGTGCAGTTGAAGTCCCGGATCTTCAATCTGTGGAATGGACATTTTCGAACCAAACTTTGTTGGCTTCGATGTCCGTTGTGGAACATTTGACAGATTTAGACGAGAAACAGAAGCAAGAGTTAGATAGTTTTTTAGAAAAATATTGTCAGGAAATGCCTGAGGGATTAGGGTACACACAAATGGTGTCGCACAAAATTAGGACAAAAGCTGAGCCAATCAAGCAACGGTATTATCTGGTGTCGCCAGCTTTTCAGAATTTCATAGATAGGGAGTTAGAAGAGATGCTCCGAGACGGAGTCATCGAAAAATCTGACACATGATTAAGAAGAAAGATGGCACGTATAGGTTTTGTGTAGAATTTAGGAAGTTGAATGAGGTAACAGATAGGGACGCATACCCCCTCCCATATATAACGGCCATCTTGGACAAATTAAATAATGCTAGGTCCTTGAGTTCGCTAGATATTAAATCTGCATATTTTCAGATTCCAGTCGAAAGGGAATCTCGAAAGCTTTCACTGTTCCAGGTAGGGACTTATTTCAATTTTTGAGGATGCCGTTCGGTTTGCATAACGCACCCGCAACTTGGCAACGTTTTATAGATACGGTCCTTGGACCGGAGTTAGAACCAATGTTTTTGTCTATCACGATGACATCATCATCGTTACAGACACTTTCGCATAACATACGGAGATTTTAAATGAGGTTTTTAGAAGATTAGTTAAGGCAGGTTTAAAAGTAGGCAGGGAAAAGTAATTTCGTTAGGCCATCTTTGAAATTTCTGGGGTATGTTGTAGACAGAAACGGTTTACATATGGACGCAGAAAAGATAGAAAGCATGTTAGCGATTTCTTCACCCAAAAATGTAAGAGGTTAGGAGTTTTATCGGAACGGTATCCTGGTACAGGAGATTTATAACAAACTTTGCGAGTTTGGTTAAGCCGTTATCCGATCTTCTTAAGAAGAATAAACAGTTTGAGTGGGATAGTGAGTGTGAGGAAAGCTTCGGAAAAGCTAAAGAGTGTTTAGTTGCAACACCCATCCTAACGTCTCCGGGTTTTACGAAGCCATTTGTCGTTCAGACAGACGCTTCGGACTTTGGGATTGGGGCTGATTGAGTCAAAATTGGGATGAAGGAGAAAAAGTGGTTTGCTATTTAAGCAGATCACTAAATAGATTCGAGTGGAACTATTCCACCACAGAAAAAGAGTGCTTAGCTGTTCTGTGGGCTATGAAAAGTTGCGGCCATATTTAGAGGGAGTGAGGTTTACGGTCATTACCGATCACTACTCTCTAATATGGTTTAGCAAGTTGAAGGATCCGGCTCGTAGGCTGGTACGAGGGGCTGTACGTATGCAGCAGTTAGACTTCGACATTGTTCACCGCAAAGGAAAGGATCATGTGGTGCCAGGTATGCTTTCTCGAAGCTTACCGGTTATCTCCGGGATTTCAGAGCCCACGGCCGATTCTTGGATATGGAAAATGGTAGGAGAAATGGATAACAAGCCATTGACTTTTCCAGCATAGCGAGCAGAAGATGGAAAATTATTTATATTCGTTAGAACAAGTCATGTTTTAGTCCACGACACAAAAAGTGAGTGGAAAATAGTTGTTCCCAAAAATAATAGGAGAAAAGTGTTAGAAGAAAATCATGACCAGCCGTTAGCAGGGCATATGGAGTAAAGAAAACTTTTGCTAGGATAGGAGAAAGATATTACTGGCCTAAAATGAGGTCAGATATCACTAGGTACGTTAAAAATTGTAAAATTTAAAAGTGTGAAACCGGCTAACCGATCCGTGGGAGATGATTTGCATTGACTTGGTAGGTCCACTTCACTAAATTCGCTTTGTTGTTTATGTTGAGGTCTGCAACGGCCAAGTCGCTTTGCAAGGAACTAGAAGAAAATGTTCAAAGGCAAGGAGTTTAAGTAATTGTGCGATAGTTACGGTTCGACGATTAGGTTTAAGGCGCATTACCATCCTCAGGCTAATCCAGCAGAAAGGATTAAACTGATTCTGAAGACGGCACTTAGGGCGTATGTTTCTGAGAACCAAAAGCAAAAGTAGCTTTTAATATTCGTACTGCACAAAATGAAGTTTTAGGTGTATCGCCGTACTACGGAAATTTCGGGCGAGGAATGGTGACTTTTGGTCTAACCTCAACCACCATTCCGCACGATAGGAGCGATAATACGGACGATACTAGGGACTCTTTTTGAAAGCTTAGGGAACAGATAGTGCAGAAGTTAGAGTTAGCAAGGTTTGGCGACGAGACTTCATCTTATCTCATGCAGCGAATCACTACACCGCAAAACTAGCGCCTAAGTTCGTAGGCCCGTTTCGAATCAAGAAAAGAGCATCTGCGTGAACCTATATACTCGAGGATGACAATGGCAAAAACAGAGGTACCTGGAACGTAAAGGACTTCAAACCTTATAGCGACGACCCTGAAGAAAGATCTTGTAGTATGGACGAGTTACGCTAAGAGATACTGAAAGCTTAACAGCTCTGTGATGTTTTAAAGTCTCGCCTAGAGCGATTGAGATTTAGTTGTATTGCTTGGTAGTGTTTGTTTTCCGAAATTGTGTTGTTTAACCTTTTTTGCTCCTTTTACTTCGCTTTCATTTCTGAAAGCCTCTTTTTTTCATGGTAGGTAAGGGTGGAATTTGTTACGGTAAGATTTACCGCAACCAAAACTATTCCTTTGTGGTTCTTAAAACCTTTTTCTGATCGTTTTGGTCACGGTCTGACTCTTAAAACCTGTTTTCCGCTCCATCATATCCACTCCTATTTTTCGACCCACATTTTGAGTCCGTTGTTCTCTAAGAGTTTTGAGAGTAACTCAGAGAGGATAACAAAGCAGGTCCTTATCTTTCGTGTTGAGCCAGCGGATGAGCTGGAGACTCACTCGCAACAGTCGTTCGTGTTGAGCCAGCGGATGAGATGGAGACTCACACGCATTAGTCTATCGTGTCGAGACAGCGGACGGGCTGGAGACTCGCACGGATAGTAAAGAAAGCGAGGAAGCTAACAATTAACAAGCTTTCCAACGAGAACGAAAAACTAGTCCACAACAATGTGCAAGATTAAGTGTCTGATATCAAAGAAAAATCGCAATGATGTGTTTTTCTGCGCGGAGGTCTACGGAATTAAGATTATTCTTGTTTTTAAATCCCACCATTTTAGTTGGAAAATGATTAGGATTCTTTCCAACATAAATGTTCTTCTCAAAGCAATTAATTTGGGCCGGTTTGGGCTGGGGACTTTGCGCGTAGTGTCGTAGTTTTTCACTTGATTGGTTTTAATACTATAATTGACGTTATACGGCGGAACACTCCTGGTTGTGACCAGAATTTTAGCTTGTCTTTTGGTGGTTAAATTGCGTTAATTCGTTTTTGTTTGTGACCCTGTGTGTGGCAATGTTTTACTGGCAATTCATACTTCTTTATCCTGTTTTTCTGTTATCATACAAGCAAAGTCAACTGATTACAATGTGAACCAACAAGTTTGGGCCAAAATCATTGTGGAAGAAAATAAAATGCACGACTGGGTCGCACGTACTTGCTCTGTGGGTGCAATAGTACGATGAAAACAAACTTTTCGACCAATGAGAAGAACTCATTTTTGAAAAAATTGGTAAAACCTAAAAAAATTTGACTGAAACTACAAAAACCGATACACGGGAGCTAACGTTAAGAAACCTTTAATATTTAAAATTAAGACGTTATCTTTTGGGTGTTATAAATGATACAAATGTCCACTTATGGCCAAATTAATAATACTGTTAAAAGCAATTTCCGCTATTATCATGTGTAGCCAAGAACTAAAAATGCAGTTTTCTTTGAAGTATTCTATATATGTTACATACAAAGTTTCATAAAAATCGGGGAAGCCGTTTTTGAGTAAGTTTAAAAAACGAAAAAATTGGCCAAAATATAGTGGCTCTTTGTATAGGAGCCACCATTTAAAAAAGAGAAACCGAAAAAAATCAATGCCATCTGGTAGGAAGCTGTAAGGAACTATGCCAAACAATGTTTGAGTGAATTCGATGCAACCGTTGACAACTTATGGCCATTTGAAAAAAAAGCCGTTAAGAGCAGATCTCCGTTATTTGCATTTTTAGCCAAAAACTAAAAACGCAGTTCTCTTAAGAACACTAAAAGAATATAACACACAAAGTTTAATCAAAATCGTTAGAGCAATTTTTGAGCAAATTAGAAATAAAATGCACGACTGGGTCGCACGAACTTGCTCTTATGATAAGCAATTGCGTAGTGGCTGCATATATGGATATTAAAAAAAAATTAAATAATTTCGAAAATTCTTTTATTTTTTAAATTAGTTTAAGAGTTTTCTCGGAAAAACTAAGTATGCAATAAAATTTCAAAGCTATACGTCAATTTAGGAAAAAAAAATATTGAAAATCGTTGGACCAGTTTTTTTTTAAAAAGGTTATTTTTGAAAAACTTTTTCAAAAAATATTTTGAAATTTATTTGAGTATGCAAATATATGGCAATCCGTAGTTTACATTTGAAAAATAATTTTTAAAAAAATCAATGGACCCGTTTCCAACATATTTCGAAAACCAAAAATTTTTTTGAAAAAATTATATAAAATCAAAAAAAAAAGTTTTTGAAAATTTTGAAATGCCATATTAATAAAATTATAAATGACTTCCTGTGGTCAAAATTTTATTGAAATCGAATGTATAGTTTACGAAAAAATTTGATTTGAAAATACTGGTTCTATGAGAGGTACCGTTATTAGACAAATTTTGAAAAAAAATTTCAAACCAAAATATAGATTTTCTTGCAAAAATAGCATTCTGAAAGTTTAATCAAAATCGTTAGAGCCGTTTTTGAGAAAATCAATTTTTGTCTTCAAGATTGTATGGCAGGTGCCGTTATTTTTGGACCTAGAGCAAAAATAAAAAATATGTTCCGAGGGACGGCCAAATAAATCCTAAATACCAAATTTGAAGCAAATCGGCCCACCCGTTCAGCCTCCAGAGGCGCGAACAGACATACAGACAGACAGACAGACAGACAGACAGACGGACGGAATTCCCAGACCCACTTTTTTCGACTTCTCTATCATCGTAATGTTATGTGTGATTGTTATCTCAAATTTTTTTTTCTGCACGAATCCATAACTTGCCTTATAGTACCTATAATCGCAAGTAAAAACCTAAAAAGTTGGTTTAAACTGAACGGCTCGTTGTATGGGAGCTACCATTTAGACAGGCTTCACTGAAAAATGTATAAAGCCATCATATAGAAGACTATAAAGAACTATGCCAAACGAAGTTTGAGTCAAATCAATCGAGCCGTTGCGAACTTATGGCCATTTGAAAAAAAGCCGTTTAAACCTGATTTTCGTTACGACCATTTGAGCCAAAAACAAAAAACGCAGTTTTGTTCGAAATGCTTAAAGTTAGCTAAATTTTAAGTTTAATCAAAATCGTTAGAGCCGTTTTCGAGAAAATCCAAATTGAAAAAAACCGTTACTTGAAAGGTACAAGTTTGAGCCGGGCTAAGACGAAATAAAAAAAATCTCGACAACCGTTTTTCTTGAAACTGCTATATATCTAGTTTGAAGAAAATCCGTCGATTTTTTTTTCTGCACGAAACCAATACTTGCCTTATAGAGCAAGTAAAAAACATTTACATTGGCAGTTACTATATTCACCCGTGTCAACCTGTTGAAGTTTACGAAGCAGTTTTGTCTACTTTAACTGACTCCGACGAATTTTTTTTTGTTTGGTGATTTCAATCTCCCTGGGCTGAACTGGATTCCCTGTGATGATAACAACTCTATATTTGCTCCAGTTAATATAATGACAGAGCAGCAATCTTCTGTTATAGATTTTGTTTACAAAAATGGATTTAATCAAATATGTTGCTTACAAAATAATTTCTTTAATGTTCTTGATCTTGTGTTTTCGAATTTCTGGTATAATTTTATTCTTGAGGAGACTTCATCTATTGTTAAAAACAAAACAAGTACATTTCATAAATCTTTTGAGCTTAGCTTTTTTTATTGCGATAAATCACGCCCAAATGTCGGTGAGAAAAAATTAGACTTGGATTTCATAAATGCCGATTTGAAAAGATCAACTTGTTTTTGAATCACTTTGAATGGTCCGAGAATTTGTCTTCCGTGAACGACAAAGCTTTAAAACTTTCGTTAGTTTTAAGTTTCGTCTTTGATAACCTACAAAAATTAAAAACCCCTAGTAATGCTCCTCCCTGGTATGATAAGGTTTTAACTAACTTAAAAAACCGCAAAAACAGAGCTCATCGCAAATGTTTGGCTTCCTCCAAATCAAATGATTACGAAATTTACTTTAGCCCCAACGAAGAATTCAGAAGATATGATAAAATATGTTATGATTCATACGTGTTTACAACAGGTTCTATGATTAAGAATAATCCTCGCCTCTTCTATAAGTTTGTCAACCTTAAACGCAGAGTTAATAATTTTCCATCATCAATGCATTCGGAGAATGGTATAAGCTCTGAATCAAAAGCTATTTTTTAATTATTTGCTTTATTTTTTGAAAAAGTCTATAATGATTCCATAACGTGATTTTTTTTTGCGTGGTTCCGGTTGCACATTTGTTTATAATCGTTTTTCTTTCTTTTGTTGATTAATTAATATTGGATTCGAAATAATCCGAAGTTCCTACGCGATTTTATAATCTAATTTTTCTCATCCTAAACGAATTTCAAATTCGGGTTTCTAATATAAATAATATTGTAACAAAGTGCGCTAAACTCACCGAATATGATGCAAAAATGATATATGAAAAACTATCGGTTCTCTTTATGTGCAGTGTTTGTAGAGACTACTGTCGATTTTTATTGATCACGTTAGATCAATATTTTTTGATCTGACAGCTAAATTTTATGTTCTTTTTGTCAACAAATCAATTTTTTTTTCGATCTTAGATCAATATCTTAAATCTCATTTTTTTCGAGATTTAACACATACCACAATACTTTTTGACATTTCTCGAACAGCAGATTTTGAAGTTTTGTTTTTGGCATTGCGACATTGCGAAAATTAAATTTTTTGGTGTTAAGGAAAATTCTTTTTAATTATAAAATAAAGTTTTATTTTTGGTAAAAGAATTCTTTTTAATTATAAAGTGAAGTTTTGTTCTAGGCATTGCGAGAGCTCAATTATTTTGGCAAAATAAAATTCTTTTTAATTATAAAGTGATGTTTTGTTTTTGTTATTGCGAGAATTGAATTCTTTTGGTAAAGAAAATTCTTTTTAATTGTTTATTATTATTATATTTTCATTTAACAAATGTGATGGTACAATGGTCACAATAGTGTAAGGCCACTGAAATGGATACAGCATTGTCTGCAGGGCCAGGATTGCTTTTGAGAGCAGAGAAATATTACAACTCTGTAGGATGACCTTTCGATCAAGTAGCAGGTTCGAGAGGACATTAATAAGCAGTTCAGGACCTAGGCAGATTTGCAGTTCACTTAATTCCGTATTCTCCAGGCGCAAGTCAGTCGGTCGTCGGATAAATATTTCATCATAGCGGGGATCCCTGATTAGGTTTCGACTAACCAACGGGTCATATGGCTTTCCTTGGCTCTCATTCGAAAGAACTAAACTTCTTCTACTATCTTGGAGAGTTGCTGATGAACCCTCTGATAGAGGTTCTAGTGTCGCCGACAAAGACTCCTTTAAACCCTTGGAATTTGCTCCCAAACTCATATGTTTTGTGGAGTAGATCACAGGACGTGAGAAAAGTGGAATCTTTATGTGTAAGCACTTGCCAGCGGGTGGAATATCAGCTCTCTGTAGATTACTGAATAGCACATTCATTTCAGTCTCTGTCTGTCCATGTCGGGACTCAACTTCCTTTAGTAGCTTCTGATAAAATCCCAGAGCTTTACATTCGCTTATAATACAGTAACATAGTGGAAGACATGTATCCGAATTTTCAGGCAAAACATGCCTGCAATAGCCGTAGATCTTGTAGTTTTGATCGTCAGTCAGAATCAGACAGTATTCTTGAAATTTCCTTCCCTGTTGGCACGAGATCAATGTGGGGGAATACTATCTGTTCAATATTGTCGGGAATGGCTTCGTTTGGCGGGTATTTTGATTTCAAATACGCTGTGTTGGTGCTCATATTGTAAATAACCAACATACAGACTTGAAAAAGCTTTGGACACTGGGACTCTGATACTTCCTTTTCTTTGTCAGCTGCTGCGTCTGCTGATTTTTTAGCAGCCTCAGTTGAATCCAGTAGATCATCTCCAGGGGGTTTTATTATTTGAGGACTATCTGTTGAACGTTTGGAACGCATCTTGATGTTATTATTGTTTGTCGTCGTCGTTCATCGTAGTCATTGTCGTTGTGGGTACTTTACTATCTCCAATGAGTTTGTTAAAATGCTGAACTCGCTGACTAGTCACCACTGGTAGAGGTGGTATCATTGAAGGCTCGTCGTCGTCGTCGTCACTGCTGGAATCAGTAGACCCATCATTATCTTCTTCACCTTCCAATTTGAAACCTTTGCACTTCCGAGAATGGGACTCCTATGACAGTTGTGGAGATCTGCTCCTCAGTAAAATATAATTTAACTACTGTGTTATTTATAATCAATCAGAAAGCTATGTTTCTCATTTATTGAAAAGTGGTACCGAAGTTTTGAGTTTTTCCTCAAATCAGAAGAAATTGTTGATGCAGGTAAGAAGAAAAATAAACTGCTTCACTTAGGAGGACCTCAACTTCAAGAAGTAATTTTTAATATTCCGGGTGCATTGGTTGAGAAACCTGCCGATGGCGAAGGGGATGTATTTACAATTTTGGTCGAAAAATTGAACAAGTATTTTAGCCCAAAGAGAAATTCAACATTTGAGAGGCATTTGTTTCGATCACTTAGACCTGAAGACGGAGAGTTTCAACAAATTTGTAATAAGGCTACGGAACCAGGCAACTAAGTGCTACTTTGGTGATACGCAACAAGAAATTTTGAACATTAATTTAAAAGACAAGATTATAGATGTGTGGGCTCTAGGAGACCTGAAAAAATTACTTTCTGAAAAAGAACACACTCTGGATGAAATCATGGAAATGTGTCTTGTGCATGAGCAAATTAGGTGTCAGACGGATACAACGGCTTATTCTACCTTACCAAACGAAGTCAATAAGGTCTTTGCTACGAAGAGAAAGTTTTCAGGTTTAGCTAGAGAATGTTTTAGATGCGGCCGGACAGGCCATTTGGGAGACGACCATAATTGCCCAGCTATCGGTTCTCTTTATGTGCAGTGTTTGTAGAGACTACTGTCGATGTTTATTGATCACGTTAGATCAATATTTTTTGATCTGCGAGCTAAATTTTATGTTCTTTTTGTCAACAAATCAATTTTTTTTTCGATCTTAGATCAATATCTTAAATCTCATTTTTTTCGAGATTTAACACATCTACCACAATACTTTTTGACATTTCTCGAACAGCAGATTTTGAAGTTTTGTTTTTGGCATTGCGACATTGCGAAAATTAAATTTTTTGGTGTTAAGGAAAATTTTTTTTAATTATAAAATAAAGTTTTATTTTTGGTAAAAGAATTCTTTTTAATTATAAAGTGAAGTTTTGTTCTAGGCATTGCGAGAGCTCAATTCTTTTGGCAAAATAAAATTCTTTTTAATTATAAAGTGAAGTTTTGTTTTTGTTATTGCGAGAATTGAATTCTTTTGGTAAAGAAAATTCTTTTTAATTGTTTATTATTATTATATTTTCATTAAACAAATGTGATGGTACAATGGTCACAATAGTGTAAGGCCACTGAAATGGATACAGCATTGTCTGCAGGGCCAGGATTGCTTTTGAGAGCAGAGAAATATTACAACTCTGTAGGATGACCTTTCGTTCAAGTAGCAGGTTCGAGAGGACATCAATTAGCAGTTCAGGACCTAGGCAGATTTGCAGTTCACTTAATTCCGTATTCTCCAGGCGCAAGTCAGTCGGTCGCCGGATAAATATTTCATCATAGCGGGGATCCCTGATTAGGTTTCGACTAACCAACGGGTCATATGGCTTTCCTTGGCTCTCATTCGAAAGAACTAAACTTCTTCTACTATCTTGGAGAGTTGCTGATGAACCCTCTGATAGAGGTTCTAGTGTCGCCGACAAAGACTCCTTTAAACCCTTGGAATTTGCTCCCAAACTCATATGTTTTGTGGAGTAGATCACAGGACGTGAGAAAAGTGGAATCTTTATGTGTAAGCACTTGCCAGCGGGTGGAATATCAGCTCTCTATAGATTACTGAATAGCACATTCATTTCAGTCTCTGTCTGTCCATGTCGGGACTCAACTTCCTTTAGTAGCTTCTGATAAAATCCCAGAGCTTTACATTCGCTTATGATACAGTAACATAGTGGAAGACATGTATCCGAATTTTCAGGCAAAACACGCCTGCAATAGCCGTAGATCTTGTAGTTTTGATCGTCGGTCAGAATCAGACAGTATTCTTGAAATTTCCTTCCCTGTTCGCACGAGATCAATGTGGGGGAATACTAACTGTTCAATATTGTCGGGAATGGCTTCGTTTGGCGGGTATTTTGATTTCAAATACGCTGTGTTGGTGCTCATATTGCAAATAACCAACATACAGACTTGAAAAAGCTTTGGACACTGGGACTCTGATGCTTCCTTTTCTTTGTCAGCTGCTGCGTCTGCTGATTTTTTAGCAGCCTCAGTTGAATCCAGTAGATCATCTCCAGGTGGTTTTATTATTTGAGGACTATCTGTTGAACGTTTGGAACGCATCTTGATGTTATTATTGTTTGTCGTCGTCGTTCGTCATCGTAGTCATTGTCGTTGTGGGTACTTTACTATCTCCAATGAGTTTGTTAAAATGCTGAACTCGCTGACTAGTCGCCACTGGTAGAGGTGGTATCATTGAAGGATCGTCGTCGTCGTCGTCACTGCTGGAATCAGTAGACCCATCATTATCTTCTTCACCTTCCAATTTGAAACCTTTGCACTTCCGAGAATGGGACTCCTATGACAGTTGTGGAGATCTGCTCCTCAGTAAAATATACTTTAACTACTGTGTTATTTATAATCAATCAGAAAGCTATGTTTGTCATGTTGATATAATATGTTTACTCGTTATTATTATGATTATTATTCGATTTCTGTGACTTGAAGTGTGCATATGAATAAAGATATATAAAATCATTTACTTCAAGACTGTGTGTTGTTTGTCCAATTTCAGGGATTATTACATTGGCGACGAGGTAAATATAAAACATGGTATTGAAAAAAATTGGTACATACGTATATATTTATGTACATATATTAGAAACGAAAAAAAATATATGCCAAAATATAAAAAAAACCAATTGTTGTGAAATTGGAAAAGTTAAAAAAAAAGGAAAAAGATGCAAAAAAGTTTATGCACGGAAGAAAATAGAAGATAATAGATTTATTTGCAAAAAAGTTGATGCAAATAAATAGTAAAGATTCAGAAAGGTTGCAAAAAAGTTGATGCAACATTGTTTAAAAAAAACATAAGCGAGAGCTACAGTACGTTTGCAACGAACTGTTGGATACCCTATTCCCTATTTGTATGTGTATGCGTATGCCTCCCGTAAATAGCCGATGTTTCAGTTTCAGAAACAAAATTCTTCTTTAGCAGACAGAAAAAAATTCAATTACAATAATTTTGTGTGGTGTGATGTTCAATTAGTGCTGGCAAAATAAAAAAAAGGCGTGCGCCACGCCCAAAGTTAAAACTTTTTATTGCCAAGGCAATTGGTATGAGGTCAGTGACATTCAATTTTATTCTTGCAGATCGATTTGAACAAAACAAGACAAAACTTAAATTTTTAAAAATTAGGTTTTGAATGGAATTAGCGATTAAGGGGTTTTTAACAATTCTTGGACCACACTCTGCTACGTAACCAAGGAATATAAATCTAAGTGTTCATCTTTTTACTTCAAAACTGTGACCGATAGTTAAAAAACGTTAAAAAATTAATGCCTTATACAACTTTTGACGGAAACGCCCCTTAAAAGTGGGCGTGTCTTAAAAATTTGAAGCACTAACTGAGCTTTGATCAGTATTTAGGCATATGTGTAAAACCACAACTGAATCGAGTAGTTTTTAAACAATCTTACCTGAACAAAGGTATTTTATCAAAATCACGCCTTCAAAAGTGGGCGTATTGAAAAAATGTACACAAGAAAATGTAGAGATATATTTTTCATAAAACGAACGGAAGGGAAAAAGGTTTAAATTGAATATTAATAGTACCTTAAATTTTTAAAACTACGTTTTTCGTTCTTTCATGAAAAGTGGGCGAAAGCCACGCCCAAAATTCAAAAATTTGTTTTCATACACAAACGATTTAGTTTCTACTAAGAGACGCAAAATTTTGGCTTGCGGATTCATTATAAACACCGTTTATTTACAAAAACAATTTTTTAATAGTTTCTATTGAAAAGTGGGCGTCAGCCACGCCCAAAATCAAATTTATTGATTTCATACACAAGACGTTTATGTGCCAGTAATGCCCACAAAATTTAATGTTTTTCTCTTTAATATAACATTTGTTATTTTATAAAAACAATATTGATGGTTTCGTATGAAAAATGGGCGTCAGCCACGCCCAAACTGAAATATTTTTATTTGATTGGAAGAAAGTTTACCTAAAGCTTGCGTGTGCAAAATTTTAGCATTATGCTTTTTTCGTAACTGTACAAAAAACATAATTTAATTTTACCAAATTGAGGTTGTTCAACAAAAATGGCGATTGTGGGCGTGTTTGTGGGCGGATTTGACTGGTTCAAGAACTTAGCCTTACTCTTGAACCAAAGATTATATATACCAAATTTCAGCTTTCTAGCTCAAAAATTGCGACCTCTAGAGAGTATACATACGGACGGACGGACGGACGGACGGACATGGCTAAATCGACTAGGCTTTTGATTCTGAGTCAGAATATATATACTTTTCTATACCTAACGGTATTATTTCTCTATGTTACAAACTCCACACCAAATACAATATACCCATTCTATGGAATAGGGTTAAAAAAAAAAATAAATACGAACTAACACAAGAAATAAGTTAAATCTTTTGAGTTTTTTGTTTTCCTTTTTAAAGGTGATACAAAGGAAAGTAAACGAAATTGCAAAAAAGTTTATGCAAAGAAGAGAAGGAATAGTTTATTTAATTAAAGAATTCCATCAGAAACGTAAGTCATTTTCCATGAAGTTATGAAAATGGTGTAACTTTTGTACAATTACAGGATTGAATCTTTGTTATTTTGTTTTGTGGTGCAAAACACGATGATAAATATACAAAAATGATGAATGACACGGTTATAAAACCATTTTTGTGTGAGGTAATCGACAAATCATTGATTCGATTGGAGTGGGAAAAGTGGTACCGAAGTTTTGAGTTTTTCCTCAAATCAGAAGAAATTGTTGATGCAGGTAAGAAGAAAAATAAACTGCTTCACTTAGGAGGACCTCAACTTCAAGAAGTAATTTTTAATATTCCGGGTGCATTGGTTGAGAAACCTGCCGATGGCGAAGGGGATGTATTTACAATTTTGGTCGAAAAATTGAACAAGTATTTTAGCCCAAAGAGAAATTCAACATTTGAGAGGCATTTGTTTCGATCACTTAGACCTGAAGACGGAGAGTTTCAACAAATTTGTAATAAGGCTACGGAACCAGGCAACTAAGTGCTACTTTGGTGATACGCAACAAGAAATTTTGAAATGTTAATTTAAAAGACAAGATTATAGATGTGTGGGCTCTAGGAGACCTGAAAAAATGACTTTCTGAAAAAGAACACACTCTGGATGAAATCATGGAAATGTGTCTTGTGCATGAGCAAATTAGGTGTCAGACGGATACAACGGCTTATTCTACCTTACCAAACGAAGTCAATAAGGTCTTTGCTACGAAGAGAAAGTTTTCAGGTTTAGCTAGAGAATGTTTTAGATGCGGCCGGACAGGCCATTTGGGAGACGACCATAATTGCCCAGCTATCGGTTCTCTTTATGTGCAGTGTTTGTAGAGACTACTGTCGATGTTTATTGATCACGTTAGATCAATATTTTTTGATCTGCGAGCTAAATTTTATGTTCTTTTTGTCAACAAATCAATTTTTTTTTCGATCTTAGATCAATATCTTAAATCTCATTTTTTTCGAGATTTAACACATCTACCACAATACTTTTTGACATTTCTCGAACAGCAGATTTTGAAGTTTTGTTTTTGGCATTGCGACATTGCGAAAATTAAATTTTTTGGTGTTAAGGAAAATTTTTTTTAATTATAAAATAAAGTTTTATTTTTGGTAAAAGAATTCTTTTTAATTATAAAGTGAAGTTTTGTTCTAGGCATTGCGAGAGCTCAATTCTTTTGGCAAAATAAAATTCTTTTTAATTATAAAGTGAAGTTTTGTTTTTGTTATTGCGAGAATTGAATTCTTTTGGTAAAGAAAATTCTTTTTAATTGTTTATTATTATTATATTTTCATTAAACAAATGTGATGGTACAATGGTCACAATAGTGTAAGGCCACTGAAATGGATACAGCATTGTCTGCAGGGCCAGGATTGCTTTTGAGAGCAGAGAAATATTACAACTCTGTAGGATGACCTTTCGTTCAAGTAGCAGGTTCGAGAGGACATCAATTAGCAGTTCAGGACCTAGGCAGATTTGCAGTTCACTTAATTCCGTATTCTCCAGGCGCAAGTCAGTCGGTCGCCGGATAAATATTTCATCATAGCGGGGATCCCTGATTAGGTTTCGACTAACCAACGGGTCATATGGCTTTCCTTGGCTCTCATTCGAAAGAACTAAACTTCTTCTACTATCTTGGAGAGTTGCTGATGAACCCTCTGATAGAGGTTCTAGTGTCGTCGACAAAGACTCCTTTAAACCCTTGGAATTTGCTCCCAAACTCATATGTTTTGTGGAGTAGATCACAGGACGTGAGAAAAGTGGAATCTTTATGTGTAAGCACTTGCCAGCGGGTGGAATATCAGCTCTCTATAGATTACTGAATAGCACATTCATTTCAGTCTCTGTCTGTCCATGTCGGGACTCAACTTCCTTTAGTAGCTTCTGATAAAATCCCAGAGCTTTACATTCGCTTATAATACAGTAACATAGTGGAAGACATGTATCCGAATTTTCAGGCAAAACACGCCTGCAATAGCCGTAGATCTTGTAGTTTTGATCGTCGGTCAGAATCAGACAGTATTCTTGAAATTTCCTTCCCTGTTCGCACGAGATCAATGTGGGGGAATACTAACTGTTCAATATTGTCGGGAATGGCTTCGTTTGGCGGGTATTTTGATTTCAAATACGCTGTGTTGGTGCTCATATTGCAAATAACCAACATACAGACTTGAAAAAGCTTTGGACACTGGGACTCTGATGCTTCCTTTTCTTTGTCAGCTGCTGCGTCTGCTGATTTTTTAGCAGCCTCAGTTGAATCCAGTAGATCATCTCCAGGGGGTTTTATTATTTGAGGACTATCTGTTGAACGTTTGGAACGCATCTTGATGTTATTATTGTTTGTCGTCGTCGTTCATCGTAGTCATTGTCGTTGTGGGTACTTTACTATCTCCAATGAGTTTGTTAAAATGCTGAACTCGCTGACTAGTCACCACTGGTAGAGGTGGTATCATTGAAGGCTCGTCGTCGTCGTCGTCACTGCTGGAATCAGTAGACCCATCATTATCTTCTTCACCTTCCAATTTGAAACCTTTGCACTTCCGAGAATGGGACTCCTATGACAGTTGTGGAGATCTGCTCCTCAGTAAAATATACTTTAACTACTGTGTTATTTATAATCAATCAGAAAGCTATGTTTCTCATTTATTGAAAAGTGGTACCGAAGTTTTGAGTTTTTCCTCAAATCAGAAGAAATTGTTGATGCAGGTAAGAAGAAAAATAAACTGCTTCACTTAGGAGGACCTCAACTTCAAGAAGTAATTTTTAATATTCCGGGTGCATTGGTTGAGAAACCTGCCGATGGCGAAGGGGATGTATTTACAATTTTGGTCGAAAAATTGAACAAGTATTTTAGCCCAAAGAGAAATTCAACATTTGAGAGGCATTTGTTTCGATCACTTAGACCTGAAGACGGAGAGTTTCAACAAATTTGTAATAAGGCTACGGAACCAGGCAACTAAGTGCTACTTTGGTGATACGCAACAAGAAATTTTGAACATTAATTTAAAAGACAAGATTATAGATGTGTGGGCTCTAGGAGACCTGAAAAAATTACTTTCTGAAAAAGAACACACTCTGGATGAAATCATGGAAATGTGTCTTGTGCATGAGCAAATTAGGTGTCAGACGGATACAACGGCTTATTCTACCTTACCAAACGAAGTCAATAAGGTCTTTGCTACGAAGAGAAAGTTTTCAGGTTTAGCTAGAGAATGTTTTAGATGCGGCCGGACAGGCCATTTGGGAGACGACCATAATTGCCCAGCTATCGGTTCTCTTTATGTGCAGTGTTTGTAGAGACTACTGTCGATGTTTATTGATCACGTTAGATCAATATTTTTTGATCTGCGAGCTAAATTTTATGTTCTTTTTGTCAACAAATCAATTTTTTTTTCGATCTTAGATCAATATCTTAAATCTCATTTTTTTCGAGATTTAACACATCTACCACAATACTTTTTGACATTTCTCGAACAGCAGATTTTGAAGTTTTGTTTTTGGCATTGCGACATTGCGAAAATTAAATTTTTTGGTGTTAAGGAAAATTTTTTTTAATTATAAAATAAAGTTTTATTTTTGGTAAAAGAATTCTTTTTAATTATAAAGTGAAGTTTTGTTCTAGGCATTGCGAGAGCTCAATTCTTTTGGCAAAATAAAATTCTTTTTAATTATAAAGTGAAGTTTTGTTTTTGTTATTGCGAGAATTGAATTCTTTTGGTAAAGAAAATTCTTTTTAATTGTTTATTATTATTATATTTTCATTAAACAAATGTGATGGTACAATGGTCACAATAGTGTAAGGCCACTGAAATGGATACAGCATTGTCTGCAGGGCCAGGATTGCTTTTGAGAGCAGAGAAATATTACAACTCTGTAGGATGACCTTTCGTTCAAGTAGCAGGTTCGAGAGGACATCAATTAGCAGTTCAGGACCTAGGCAGATTTGCAGTTCACTTAATTCCGTATTCTCCAGGCGCAAGTCAGTCGGTCGCCGGATAAATATTTCATCATAGCGGGGATCCCTGATTAGGTTTCGACTAACCAACGGGTCATATGGCTTTCCTTGGCTCTCATTCGAAAGAACTAAACTTCTTCTACTATCTTGGAGAGTTGCTGATGAACCCTCTGATAGAGGTTCTAGTGTCGTCGACAAAGACTCCTTTAAACCCTTGGAATTTGCTCCCAAACTCATATGTTTTGTGGAGTAGATCACAGGACGTGAGAAAAGTGGAATCTTTATGTGTAAGCACTTGCCAGCGGGTGGAATATCAGCTCTCTATAGATTACTGAATAGCACATTCATTTCAGTCTCTGTCTGTCCATGTCGGGACTCAACTTCCTTTAGTAGCTTCTGATAAAATCCCAGAGCTTTACATTCGCTTATAATACAGTAACATAGTGGAAGACATGTATCCGAATTTTCAGGCAAAACACGCCTGCAATAGCCGTAGATCTTGTAGTTTTGATCGTCGGTCAGAATCAGACAGTATTCTTGAAATTTCCTTCCCTGTTCGCACGAGATCAATGTGGGGGAATACTAACTGTTCAATATTGTCGGGAATGGCTTCGTTTGGCGGGTATTTTGATTTCAAATACGCTGTGTTGGTGCTCATATTGCAAATAACCAACATACAGACTTGAAAAAGCTTTGGACACTGGGACTCTGATGCTTCCTTTTCTTTGTCAGCTGCTGCGTCTGCTGATTTTTTAGCAGCCTCAGTTGAATCCAGTAGATCATCTCCAGGGGGTTTTATTATTTGAGGACTATCTGTTGAACGTTTGGAACGCATCTTGATGTTATTATTGTTTGTCGTCGTCGTTCATCGTAGTCATTGTCGTTGTGGGTACTTTACTATCTCCAATGAGTTTGTTAAAATGCTGAACTCGCTGACTAGTCACCACTGGTAGAGGTGGTATCATTGAAGGCTCGTCGTCGTCGTCGTCACTGCTGGAATCAGTAGACCCATCATTATCTTCTTCACCTTCCAATTTGAAACCTTTGCACTTCCGAGAATGGGACTCCTATGACAGTTGTGGAGATCTGCTCCTCAGTAAAATATACTTTAACTACTGTGTTATTTATAATCAATCAGAAAGCTATGTTTCTCATTTATTGAAAAGTGGTACCGAAGTTTTGAGTTTTTCCTCAAATCAGAAGAAATTGTTGATGCAGGTAAGAAGAAAAATAAACTGCTTCACTTAGGAGGACCTCAACTTCAAGAAGTAATTTTTAATATTCCGGGTGCATTGGTTGAGAAACCTGCCGATGGCGAAGGGGATGTATTTACAATTTTGGTCGAAAAATTGAACAAGTATTTTAGCCCAAAGAGAAATTCAACATTTGAGAGGCATTTGTTTCGATCACTTAGACCTGAAGACGGAGAGTTTCAACAAATTTGTAATAAGGCTACGGAACCAGGCAACTAAGTGCTACTTTGGTGATACGCAACAAGAAATTTTGAACATTAATTTAAAAGACAAGATTATAGATGTGTGGGCTCTAGGAGACCTGAAAAAATGACTTTCTGAAAAAGAACACACTCTGGATGAAATCATGGAAATGTGTCTTGTGTATGAGCAAATTAGGTGTCAGACGGATACAACGGCTTATTCTACCTTACCAAACGAAGTCAATAAGGTCTTTGCTACGAAGAGAAAGTTTTCAGGTTTAGCTAGAGAATGTTTTAGATGCGGCCGGACAGGCCATTTGGGAGACGACCATAATTGCCCAGCTAAAAATTTATGCAACAAGTGCAGATTCTTGGGACATTTTGCAAAAACGTGCAGAACAAAATCAAACAAGCGCAAAGATATAACTTGGGATAGTTCCAATTTTAAACGACGAAGACTTGAGACTTCGAAAATTCAATTTTTTGAAGAGGAAGATGTAAGGAAAAAGGAGATTACTGGAAAACAGGTTAATGAGTACGACTGCCTACAAGTTACAAACGAATCTATTGAATCTATGAGTGAAAAAATTTTCTGCTTTATTGGAGGTTATAAACTGCAAATACTTATTGATTCTGGATCACGGTTCAATTTATTGAGTGAAAGTGATTGGGAATCATTTCGATCAAACTCAGCAATTTTGGGAAATCTTCGAACAGAGTGTGAAAATCGATTTAGGGCGTATGCAGGTGAAAAGTTGCTTGAAATCAAATTTGTGTTTGAAGCTCCTATTAGTGTGGATAATCGAAGAAATGATTGCGTCTTTTTATGTCATCAAAAACGGCAAACAATCTTTACTGGGTCGAGAAACGGCAATTAAATTGGGTGTTTTGAAGCTAGGGTTGGATGTGAATCAACTTGAAGTTATGCAAGAATTTCCAAAAATAAAACGTTTTCTTATACGCTTGTCAATCGATACCTCTGTTAGGCCAATCCAGCAGCCAATGCGACGCATACCAGCTGCATTAGAAGACAAAGTTGAGGCTAAAATCAAGGAGGCAATCGAGTTAGACATAATTGAAGCGGTGCAAGGACCTAGTTCTTGGATTTCTCCTATAGTAATTGCTTATAAAGAAACCGGTGATATACGTCGGTGTATCGATATGCGCCAAGCGAACTTTGCTATACAGCGAGAAAATTACCCTCTTCCAACTTTCGACTCCTTTATGACCAAATTAAAAGGGGCGCAATATTTCTCTCGGTTGGACCTAAAAAATGCGTACCATCAGTTGGAACTGGCTGAAGAGAGTAGACAACCTTTATAACCCATAATGGATTATTTCGGTACAAAAGGTTGTTGTTCGGTATCAATTCAGCTCCAGAGATATTTCAAAAGGTTATGGAAAGCATTTTGGCCTCCTCTCAAAATACGCTCAACTATTTGGATGACATAATAATTTTCGGGCTTACGGAGGACGATCACAATAAGGAACTTAAAAAGGTTCTTAATATTTTACATGAAAGGGATGTGACTATAAACAAAGAAAAATGTATTTTTAAAGTAAAGCAACTAAAGTTCTTGGGTCATATTTTATCAAACAATGGTATTTCTGCAGATCCTGAAAAAGTTAAAACCGTATTTGAGTTTCGTCCACCTAACTCAAAAGAGGAAACTAGAAGTTTTTTGGGACTCGTGACATATTTTGGAAAATTTATACCGGATTTGGCAGATGTTACAGAACCGTTATAGAGACTCATAAAAAAAGATGTAAGATTTGTTTGGAATGATGATCAGCAGCAGGCGTTTCAGAAGTTGAAGGACGCACTTATTAAAATATGTACCAACACTTTCTTATTTCAACTTTAAAAGTCAAACTCGCTTGGTAGCTGACGCAAGTCCAGTTGCTTTGGGAGCAGTATTACTTCAATTTCAAGGAGACAATCCGCAAGTCATTTCATTCGCTAGCAAAAGTTTGTCGTCAATTGAAAGACTGTATTCTCAAACAGGGAAAGAAAGTTTAGCTTTGGTTTGGGCGGCGGAACGTTTTTACTAATATCTGGCAGGGATTGAGTTTGAGTTGGTGACTGACCACAAACCATTGGAAGCCATATTCAAACCAACATCCAAACCACCAGCTCAGATTGAACGTTGGGTTTTAAGGCTTCAGTCGTTTAAATTTAAAACTATTCATCAACCTGGGAAGTATAACATCGGAGACTCACTTTCGCGACTCTGTAAGATTGAAGATGATCGTTCATTTGATATACTCAGTGAGCAAAATATTTGTGCTATTGTTGAAGCGATGGTTCCACAAACACTAACAATAACTGAAATAGCACACAATAATGTTGCGGATGAAAGCCTTAGAAAACACAAAGAAAGATGAGTGGAACATGGCCACTAAAAACAAATATTTTCCATTTAGGTGGGAATTTTCCGCTTTAGGAAATATTCTTCTGCGAGGCAATAGGATTATAATAATAGTAGCTCCTCGAACAAGAGTTTTGAATCTCGCTCACGAGGGCCATCCAGGGGAGACGGTCATGAAACGTAGACTGAGAGTAAAAGTTTGGTGGCCTTCAATGGACAAGGACGTGACAAACTGGGTGAGGAGCTGTCGCGAATGTTTATTAGTTTCTCGCCCAATACCACCAGTGCCTATGGTACGTCACGCATTTCCAGATAGTCCTTGGCAGTGTGTGGCGATGGATTTGTTGGGCCCACTTCCCAACCACGATTTTGTTTTTGTTGTGATAGACTACTATTCAAGATATCAAGAGCTAAGGTTTATAAGGAAAATTACTTCTTCAGAAATAATTTCGGTACTGGAAGAAATGTTTAGCCGATTAGGATTTCCCAAATCAATAAAAGCTGATAATAGACGACAATTTGTAAGCGATGAATTCCAAAGTTTCTGCAAAAACAACAACATCAATTTAATAACTTCACCTCCATATTGGCCGCAAGCGAACGGTGAGGTAGAATCTGTTCATGATCTATATTAAAAACTCTTCAAATTACCAATGGAAATGGAGCTGATTATAAGAAGGAAATTCAGAAATTTTTGTTAATGTATAATGTCACACCACATGGTACTACAGGAAAATCACCATCCGAGCTTCTTTATGGTAGGATGATAAGAGACAAGATTCCTTCTATTCAAGAAATATGCGAAGAAAATTCCGACTCAGAAGCAAGAGATTTTGACATAGTTAACAAGGAAAAAGGAAAGCAGATAGCGGAGCGAAGCAAAGCAAGATTGAAGTTGGAGATAAGGTGCTGATTCGCAATATGGTTTCTCAAAATAAATTGACACCAACTTTTATTTCAACCGAGTTTGAGGTTATTGAGCGAACTCCAAATAAAGTTATGGTTCGAACGGAGGACGGAAAAGTCTTAAGAAAAAACATTAGCCATGTAAAGAAGATTCCAGTGTTTTCGGAAACAATATCAGAACAAGCTTCGACTACACAAGATATTTCAATTCCCCTTCCTGTCGATGCTTCCTCTTCAGATACAGATGTTGAAGTTAGAGATGTCTCCAATTGCATGAACACAGGGTTGAAGCTGAAGCTTAAGAATATAGAAGGGATGTGGAGATATGTTCCTCAGTAAAATATACTTTAACTACTGTGATATTTATAATCAATCAGAAAGCTATGTTTGTCATGTTAATATAATATGTTATCTCGTTATTATTATGATTATATTATTCGATTTCTGTGACTTGAAGTGTGCATATGAATAAAGATATATAAAATCATTTACTTCAAGACTGTGTGTTGTTTGTCCAATTTCAGGGATTATTACAACAGTCTTGGCTGAAACATTCTAAAATTGTTGAAAATAAACTTTTTCATAATTTTTTTTACTTACTCGAATTGTGCTGGAGAAGGACATTGCCACCGCTCAAATAAACCAATTCATTTCCCACATAAACAACGGAATAATTAATTAATTCGTTCTCATTAATATTTTCCGACATCATGAATTGGAATTTGAAAACAAATTTCACTTTTGTTGTGACATTGTCATTTTGACACACAATTACAAAAAAAAATCAATCTCGTTTCTTTTTTCATTTGCACAAGAAAAATCAATCTGACAGTACAATCTATAAAAAAGAGGAAGGAAAAACCGAAATAACACTGCAAAGATCACAACATTTAATAAAACAAAAAACAAAAAATACAATTAAGTAATTTGCTTCGTCAATTTTATTTAATTCGAATGCATTTCGAGTCCAATTCGACCCATCATCAGCAATACACTAATTAGTTGACAAAAGGATACATAATCAAAACAAAACATGAAATTAAAAATAAGAATGTCATCAAGGGCTAAATGGAGAAAATTTGGTTACTAGAATTTATACAGTTTTAATACATATATATAAGTTCGAAAGAGACCAACATCAAATTAAGTTAAACAAAGGTGAAAATATATTGCCATCGTCCCCGTTCATCAACTGGTCGTTCATGTGTATATACGCACTTTCGTAAGCGTCAAGTCTTCTTGGATTTGTGACATGCTTCAGCAATCTGACATTCTCGAACTTGATGTCAAAGTGGTTGCAACTCAAAGCATGAGAAGCTATCGAAGATTTCTCCGGTCGGTTGAACTTAATGTGGCTGCAGTGTTCAGTGAAACGAACTCCCAAACTACGTTTAGTTTGTCCAATGTATTTCATGTCGCAATCACCACACTTAACCTCATAAATTCCCGATTTTCCTTTTAATTCGGTCTTGTCTTTCGTTGTGCCAAGTAAATTTTTAATTTTTCCATTGTTCGAAAAAACACAATCTATGTTTTTACGTTTAAGTTTTGGCTTTATTTTATTAGTCACTTGTGGGATGTACGTCATGGATGCTCGATCGAACTTGTTGTTGTCATCATGTTGTTTCTGTTGTGCAAATAAAGTTGTTAAATTTGATTTTTTAATTTTGTTTGTGTGTTTTTTAATTAGAAGGTCAACCATAGATTCATTATAACCATTCAAAGAAGCAACTTTTTTGATGTGTTTATATTCATCTAGGTAGTTCGATACAGACAGCGGTAATTTGCAGAGTCGGTGAACCATAGAGTGAAAAGCTGCGGATTTATGTTGGGCTGGACAATAAGAATCACTCGTAATGTACCTGTCAGTTGAAGTTGATTTTCGGTAGATGGAGAAATCAAGTTTATTGTTAACTTTTGTGATGAGCAGATCCAAGAAAGGCAATCTGTTGTTTACTTCTCGTTCAAAAGTAAAGTTGATGCTGTTGAACTGGGAATTAATAATATTCAATACTTCGTTGACTTGAGTCTCTTTTATGATGGCGAAGACGTTGTCTACGTAGCGCATCCAAACGCGCGGCAGCAAACCCTGTTGTTCAAGGTTCATTTCTAAGTTGGCCATAAAAACTTCAGCCACAAATGGGGAAAGCGGGTTTCCCATACTGGTACCAAAATCTATCTTATAGAATTTTCCTTTAAACTGAAAATAGTTGTGGGACATACAAACTTCTGTTGCATCTATATAGGTTTGTATTTTTTGGTTTTCTATTCCACATTTTCCAAGGTGCAATTTTAAAAAATTAATGGCATCAGGGATTGGTATGCTGGGGAAGAGGGCCTCTACGTCAAAGGAAATCATGATTTCGTCGTCATTGACTTCTAGATCCTTAGTCTTTTGAACAAAGTCAAAGGAATTTTTGACTGAAAGGCTTTCGAAAGGGAACTGTTTCATCTCGTTGACTAACCATTTTGCTACTTTTACGGATGGGGAATTGATGTACGAAAGTGCGTATATACACATGAACGACCAGTTGATGAACGGGGACGATGGCAATATATTTTCACCTTTGTTTAACTTAATTTGATGTTGGTCTCTTTCGAACTTATATATATGTATTAAAACTGTATAAATTCTAGTAACCAAATTTTCTCCATTTAGCCCTTGATGACATTCTTATTTTTAATTTCATGGTTTGTTTTGATTATGTATCCTTTTGTCAACTAATTAGTGTATTGCTGATGATGGGTCGAATTGGACTCGAAATGCATTCGAATTAAATAAAATTGACGAAGCAAATTACTTAATTGTATTTTTTGTTTTTTGTTTTATTAAATGTTGTGATCTTTGCAGTGTTATTTCGGTTTTTCCTTCCTCTTTTTTATAAAACGCGATCACAAGCTTAAAGTTCATGCCCCCTCTTTAAACTTTGCTTGGTTCTCAACCACAAAATAGTTAAGTGAAAGAAGGACTTTAATCTCAGTACAATCTAGGAAAAAAATCAATCTGACAGTAAAATCTTACGTGACCAATAAAAATCGACATACATAAACACTATGATCCATGATTAATAAAGTTGGAGAATTAGAAAACGCCATACAAGAGAACAAGCAACATTTAGAGAACCAGAATGCAAACATTGAAAAAATATTATGTAACGTAAACAAATTGAGTGAACAAAAAGAGGCAGTACTAAGTGAGATAAGAACATAAACGAGAGCTACAGTACGTTTGCAACGAACTGTTGGATACCCTATTCCCTACATTTTTGTATATGTATATGCATATGCGTTCGCCTCCTTTGCAGCCAGCCGCTGTTCCAGTATCAGAAACAAAATTCTTCTTTAGCAGGCAGGGAAAAATTCAATAAAATAAATTTTGTTTGGCCGATGTACAATAACTGCTGTCAAAATAAAAAAAAAAGGCGTGTGCCAAACCTACAGCTGAGACTTTTTATTGCCAGGGTAATCACTATGAGCTCATCATTCAATTTTAAGCTTGCAGATCGATTTGAACAAAACAAGACAAAAACTAAAATTTTTAGAAATTAGATTTTGATAGGAAATAGCGATTGTGTGTTTTTAACAATTCTTGAACTACACTCTGCTACGTAAACAAGGTATACAAACCGAAGAGTTCATCTTCTTACTTCAAAACTGCGACCGATCGATTGTTCAAAAACATTAAAAAAAATAATGCATATTACGACTTTTGACGGAAACGCCCCCTAAAAGTGGGCGTGCCCTAAAATTCATAAAAATCATAAACAAAGTTTTTAGTTTCTACTAAAAGACGCAATATGCTTGCGGATTCATTATAAATACCGTTTATTTGCAAAAACATTTTTTTTATGTTTTCAGTGAAAAGTGGGCGTCAGCCACGCCCAAAATCATTTTTTTTATTTCATACAGAGGATGTTTATGTGCAAGTAATATCCACAAAATTTAATGTTTTTCGCATTAATATAACAATTGTTATTTTATAAAAACAATATTGATGGTTTTGTATGCAAAGTGGGCATAAGCCACGCCCAAAATACGAAAATTTCTTTTCATAAACAAAGTTTTTAGTTTCTACTAAAAGACGCAAGATGCTTGCGGATTCATTATAAATACCGTTTATTTGCAAAAACATTTTTTTTGTTTTCAGTGAAAAGTGGGCGTCAGCCACGCCCAAAATCATTTTTTTTATTTCATACAGAGGATGTTTATGTGCAAGTAATATCCACAAAATTTAATGTTATTCGCATTAATATAACAATTGTTATTTTATAAAAACAATATTGATGGTTTTGTATGCAAAGTGGGCATAAGCCACGCCCAAAATTCAAAAATTTCTTTTCATAAACAAACTTTTTAGTTTCTACTAAAAGACGCAAGATGCTTGCGGATTCATTATAAATACCGTTTATTTGCAAAAACATTTTTTTAATGTTTTCAGTGAAAAGTGGGCGTCAGCCACGCCCAAAATCAAATTTTTTGATTTCATACACAATATGTTTATGTGCCAGTAATACCCACAAAATTTTATGTTTTTCGCTTTAATATAACAATTACTATTTTGTAAAAACAATATTGATGGTTTTGTATGAAAAATGGGCGTCAGCCACGCCCAAACTGAATTTTTTTTATTTAGTTGGAAGAAGGTTTACCTGAAGCTTGCGCGTGCAAAATTTTAGCGTTATGCTTTCATCATAACTGTACAAAAAACATAATTTAATTTTAGCAAATTGAGGTTGTTCAACAAAAATGGCGATTGTGGGCGTGTTTGTGGGCGGATTTTACCGGTTCAAGAACTTAGCCTTACTCTTGAACCAAAGATTAATTGTACCAAATTTCAGCCTTCTAGCTCAAAAGTTGCGACCTCTAGAGAGTATACATACGGACGGACGGACGGACGGACGGACATGGCTAAATCGACTAGGCTTTTGATTCTGAGTCAGAATATATATACTTTTCTATACCTAACGGTATTATTTCTCTATGTTACAAACTCCACACCAAATACAATATACCCATTCTATGGAATAGGGTATAAAAAGTGTGTAACAGTGAACAAAAGATGTCATATGCAGAATCTGTAAGAAGAGATCAACCTGTTATGATAAAACCAAAGAAAGCTAAAGAGAAGAAAAAAACAAAAGAAGATATAAAGGAAACAATTGATCCATCATCGCTCGCAGTAAGAGTAAATAAGGTTGTTAGTAAAAAAGATGGGGCTATCCTCATCAACTGTGACGATGACAGTTCATGAAAAATAATAGAAGGAAGTAAGAGAAAAACTAGGAAGTGAATACGAAGTTTCGGTACCGGGTTTTTTAAATCCATGTATAAGAATATGTGGAATAAATGAAAAACTAAGTGAAGAAGGACTTTTGTCAGCTATTAAAAATCAAAATAATACATATTAACTGTGACATTAAGAGTTTAAAAATGTACTGTGTTGAAAAAGAATCAAAACAAAGTTATAGTGCGATAATAGCAATCGAAATCGAAGGGTATAGAAATACATATTATTGAAAGAAAACGCATTAACGTCTGTTGGTATAGATCAATCTTTCTCAAAGTTTGCGATAGTACCCCCTTGTGGGCGCTGATGGCCTGAAGATGGGCGGCAAGGAGCCCAGAAAAAATGTGGGCCTTGAAGAACTGTAAGAAGGTTACCCGGGTTTTCAAATATTTACATTTGTAAAGAAAGCAATACAAAAAAAGCATTTTGTAGGGTTGCAAACAATATCAAAATTGAGCCGCACTCAGCTCAGCTCATATTCTGAGCTAGTCAAATGTCAGCTAGCTCACCATAGCTGAAATAAAGCTGAACTGTCGGTTGAGCTGAGCTGTAGTTGATGAATTGAAAAAAAATCTTTATGATCCTTGTGAATACTTTGGCAGTCAAGTGCTAATCCATGAATGAATTTCGGGATCGCGATAGTTGGGTTTTTATACTCTTGTTGGTTTTGACTTGGGAAGGACACATGGCCAAAGAAAACAAAACAAAACCTAACTAGCTACCTTATTTTAAGAATCGCATTGTCTTATTCTTATATAAAAGCACGTAATATTTATTTTATTTTCATATGTGGTTTCACGTGCAATCTTTAAACAAGTATTTAATATCAAGGCTTTAGAGTTATGTTTTTGTGAAAATTAAACTATGTCGGAAGCAAAGAGGAAGAACCGCCAATACAGTGAAGAATACATTAGATGCGGATTTATTGAAAATCCAGCAAACCCATCAACGCCTTTGTGGCTTGTTTGCCTCAAAACATTTTCAAATGAAGCGATGAAACCTTTAAGACTTCAAGATAACTTGAATAAAATGCATCCAGATAAGAAGGTCAAGAATGCAGCCTTTTTTCAAGACCTGGAGAAGAAGCACAGAAGAAGAAGCGGGTGGCAATGGTACAGTGGATGTAGTGCTTGGTTGCTCAACCTGAGAGCTGTGCGTTCAAACCCAGCCGAGGGCAGCAATTTTTATTTATTTCCCAAATTTCAACTGGATGCCACCCGTGGAATTTCCATGAGATAATTATCACCTAAAATCTCAAACCACTGTACCACCTTTCTTTCCTATCTTTCTATTCCTTCTCTTTCCTCGCTCGCACATGTTAATTCATTATAAAGGTATTAATAATCCTTTGAGTGCGAGTGCATTATAAAAAAAAAAAAAAAAAAAACTCAGCCAAGTGCGTCAAAACTTTTTTCGGTGGCTGCTAAGCAGGACGATGACGGACTTCAAGCTTCATACAATATCTCTCTGTTGATTGCTTAAACCCGTAAACAGCGCACCATCGAAGAAGAATTCATTTTACCGGCTATAAAAGAAGAAATGACTACGGTACTCCATAAACTAGCGGCAGATATTATTTGAAAAATTTCTTTGAGCAACAGTTCTGTGCAGAGACCAATTGATGAAATGGCTGAAAATATTGAAGAGTCGCTGAGCAACTATCTGAAAACTAGTAAATTTTCGATTCAGCTAGACTAGTCAACTTTACCAAGTAATGTATTCCGGTCAAAATAGACATTTGGGTTGGCGAAAATTCGCATAAACCTGAAAATTGGTACAGACGTTGGAAACACCATTTCGAATAAATTAAGCAACGTCCTTATCGATCCGATTGCTGCGTAAGAAGTTATTCAAGGTCAAAAGGTCAACTAAACGTTTTTTACAATTTTTCTGGTAAACGGTATGTTTTATCATAAGAATACATGAGACAAAGTTGTAGACCATGAAATTATCTACAAAAGTTGTAAATAACATTTTTTTGTAAGAATAACCATTCCGGAGATATCGTGATTTTAAAACTTGAAGGAGTCACGTTCTACATGATATGCACATAAATTCCACATGCATACATTTAGTGCAGTCGACAGGTTGGGTAAAAGTGGGAGGAAGGTGGAAAAAGGTCGGAAGCTAATGAAACTATCAGATATTGTTCAGGGATAGTTATTTAATATTTTATGAAGTTTTGGGCCTCGAGGACCCTATGGAAAAAGAGGTGGGGGAGGGGGAAAGTGTAACTGCAAAATTTTCGACCTTGCAACGGTAGAACTTACGTTCTATAGCAAAAGCATTTCCATTTTATAGTAGAACGTTAAATTTCCTACAATTTTGTTGGTACAAAAATTGTTGTACGTTTATTCTTTACCGAGATATAGCTCTTCGAAAAACAGGTTATTATTATAAAATGTCAAAAAATTCAACTTATATCTTCTAATGGACGAAAACTAGTGCCAGGTTTTTTATTACGAGAAATCGTAGTATGAAAATCTCGTCATAAAAAAAACATCGCACTAGTTTTCGTCTATTAAAAGAAATAAGCTGAAGAAATAAGCACTAGTTTTCGTCTATTAAAAGAAATAAGCTGAAGAAATAAGCTCTGGAATGGTTATTCTTACAAAAAAATGTTATTAACAACTTTTGTAGACAATTTTATGGTCTACAAGTTTGTCTCATGTATTCTTATGTTAAAACATAATGTGAAAGCTCAAAATAAATATTCTAGTGGACTGTATGTTAATAAGTGAGTTTGTTATAATTTTCTTTTCTTTTATATTTAAATTTGGTTATTTGCAAGACTTGCAAGCTCATCGCTTGCAAGTTCCGCATTACATAATTGAATATATTTCCTAGGTCTGAATTTGCACGTGTGAAAATGAATGTGTGTTTATGTTTTGCTTAAACATTTTGCGGGGCCTCTGGTTCGGTTGACGTCACTGGGGGGCGTAATATTTCAAATCGTCTGTGGGTCATCGTGGTTGGATTGATTACGACTGTTGTCGGTGGATTGAGGTCGTGGTTGCGATGTGTTTGAATTCGAAATTTATATATGATTGCCAGACATTTAATGGTGATTGTCAAAGTTATCGAACCGGTAGCTGCATGGTGGCCTATAGTTCTCCATTTGTGTGGCTTGATGTGTACTACTTTATGTTGTTGAATGAGTGCCCTCAAATGATCTGTTGGTTTTATGATGGTTTCTTCGGTTAACAGCGTTGAATGAAACTCCATTTCCTTGAGTTCAGGAATACTTATGTTCATCTCATGAGTATAAGTCCCCTTGATTGGAACCGTGTCCACCTGCTCCGAGTTGATGATGTTTTGGGGAGCTCGGAGAGTGCATCCATCATCAATTCGAATAAGTCCAATGTTATTCAGTTTGGCGTCTTCATGAATGCCATTACAAATTACCGCAGCTGAGGTTGGTCTGTTTGCTATAAACAACCATGTGTTTCGTTGGTAGACGTGCTTAAATGCTTTATTTGGAATAGAAAGCGTTTCATAGTTACACCTCTTCTTGTCTCGCCTGTGATATACTTCATCAATAATGCAGTTCGGTTTCGTATCGATCTTACTAATTACTGATGGTGAACACAAATACAGATGTTTATCTTCTGGCGCGCATTGGTTGAACTCCCTTTCTGAGAGCTCAAAGTATGTTTGACTGTTATAATTTGAAGCGATTATGGCCTTTTGAATAACAGGTATTATTTATGAATTATTTGTCCGCTGTTGAGGAATTGGGGTCGATTTAATAATATTGTACTTCGCGGAAGTACTAAGGTGGAGAAACCAGTGTGCACTGATGTGCGTTTCATTTCGCTGGACGTCCATCTTTTGTTCTGGTTTTGGAATTATGTTAATGTCTTGTGGCAGCCGTCTAGAGGCTTTCTGAATGAGCACCATCAATTCACCTGGTGTAATACTTTCAAATAGATTGGCTTTTTTGAAAGATATTTTTAGTAAGATATCATAACATCTGCCTAATTCTTCCAGCACTCCCAGGGCTAGATTATAGGCCGCAAGTAAGTGTATATCTACTCGATTCAGATCATTTTTGTACCAATTGTTTTCTATATTATTAATTTCTGTAGTTGCTTGATTTAGCTTGTGCGTTAAAGAATTTAATTTATCCTTAGTTTGTTTTTCAAGATCTTCTATTTCACCTATTGCTGCCAGCATTTCGTGTTGATTCGCTTGCATAAGCTTAATTTGGTCGTCTCGTAGGTTATTGATGTCGGTGTAAACTTCTTCATTGACAACAAAAATATTTTGAAGCTGGTACCTAGGAGTCCCCTTTTCTTTCTACTCTGAACTGATTCAATTACATTTATGTCTCTCAACAGTACTGTTTGTTTGTCTTTGAGATGGTTAACGAATTCACTACAGTGGATTTCCTTGTCCCTTGATTTTGCTCGCTGACATATTTGTACTATTTTCGAAACAGTTCCATTTATGATCTCCGTATCTTTTGTAGTGTTGAGTGGGTAAGAGAATTCTATCTTAAATGTTCCTCGTCTTATTTGCGCTTCTCCTATATGTTCAATGTATAAACCTGATTTCGGATGCGTAATGTTAAACGTTGCTTCTGCCATCTTTAGCCCACACATCATAAGCATCCAGAGTGACAGCATTGACATTGGTTTGTTAACCGTTCTACTGATACTTCGTCGACTTTGGTATTCGGATAATGTTATTTTTCTTTTCTTCTCAGGTTGTTCTTCGTAAATAACTTCTTTTTGATTAAACCAAGAAACTGGCCTGATCCTTCGTTTTCAGGTTGGCTTTATGTTTGTTGTATTCACAGTCGTACAATTGACCTGTACGTCATTTGGGGGTTGGTTTACTGTCGCCTCTTCAACACCTTCGTCTGTAGGCAGCTTACAAACCTTAACTATGGGCCTGTTGAAATAGGAATCTGTGCCAATAAGTACGGTAACAACTCTTGTATTACCATCTTTTCCGGGATGAACATCAACTATTCTCGCAAGTTTCCATTTTGCTGGAGGTAGATTCTCATCTTTTAGTAGAACCAAGTCATTTGTTTTAATTGGTTCCTTTTCACATTTCCATTTTGTTCTCTGTTGAAGTTTTGATAAGTATTCACTTGACCAAATCTTCCAGAAATCTTCTGTTAGTTTATTGACAAGCTTCCAATGGCTAAGGTTGCTAATGACAATGTCGTCATACTCAGCTCGAGGTGGACAAACCAGTGGACTACCAATTAAAAAGTGTGCTGGTGTGAGTACGTTTAAATCGGCTGGGTCACTACTCAATGGGCATAACGGTCTTGAGTTCAGACAAGCTTCGATCTGATAGAAGGTGGTTGTCATTTCCTCAAATGTGAGGATAGAATTTCCGAGTATCCTCTTCAAATGATATTTTACCGATTTTACACCTGCTTCCCATAGTCCACCCATGTGTGGTGCAGCCGGTGGATTAAAGTGCCACTGAATTCCATCTTCAGCTAATTTGTTTGCCAAGTAAACGGATGATTGCTTTATTGCGTCTTGAAGATATGTTTGTTGTATTCACAGTCGTACAATTGACCTGTACGTCACCTGGGGGTTGGTTTACTGTCGCGTCTTCAACACCTTTGTCTGTAGGCAGCTTACAAACCTTAACTATGGGCCTTTTGAAATAGGAATCTGTGCCAATAAGTACGGTAACAACTCTTGTATTACCATCCTTTCCGGGATGAACATCAACTATTCTCGCAAGTTTCCATTTTGCTGGAGGTAGATTCTCATCTTTTAGTAGAACCAAGTCATTTGTTTTAATTGGTTCCTTTTCACATTTCCATTTTGTTCTCTGTTGAAGTTTTGATAAGTATTCACTTGACCAAATCTTCCAGAAATCTTCTGCTAGTTTATTGACAAGCTTCCAATGGCTAAGGTTGCTAATGAGAATGTCGTCATACTCAGCTCGAGGTGGACAAACCAGTGGACTACCAATTAAAAAGTGTGCTGGTGTGAGTACGTTTAAATCGGCTGGGTCACTACTCAATGGGCATAATGGTCTTGAGTTCAGACAAGCTTCTATCTGATATAAGGTCGTTGTCATTTCCTCAAATGTGAGGATAGAATTTCCGAGTATCCTCTTCAAATGATATTTTACCGATTTTACACCTGCATCCCATAGTCCACCCATGTGTGGTGCAGCCGGTGGATTAAAGTGCCACTGAATACCATCTTCAGCTTATTTGTTTGCCAAGTAAACGGATGATTGCTTTATTGCGTCTTGAAGATCTTTTTCTAGAATGTTTCTTCCTCCAATGAAGTTTGAACCACAATCGCTATAAATGTGTTTAGAATGTCCGCGCCTTGCCGCTAATCTTTTATATGCTGCCAAAAAGGATTGACTTGTGAGGTCACTAACAGCTTCTAGATGAAGTGCTTTTGTGGTACAGCAAACAAATACTGCTATGTAGCCTTTAAACGTTTTTGTTCCACGACCTTTAGACATTCGGACCTGAATGGGTCCAGCATAATCAATTCCAGTGTGAGTGAAAGGTGGCGCGGGAACAACTCTAAACTCTGGTAGGTTTCCCATGATTTGTTGTGTATTTGTAGGTTTGTATCGGCAACAAGTTATACATTTGTTTAATACTTGCTTTACTCTATTTTTAGCACTAAGTATCCAATATTTTCTTCGTATATAGGCTAGTGTTTGAGAGTTTCCTCCATGTAAGCATCGCATGTGAGCATCTTCTATTATGAGTTTGGTGAAGTGGCCCTCGTGAGGTAGAATGATCGGATGTCGCTCTTCATATTGGAGATTTGAGTTTTGCAACCTTCCCCCAACCCGAAGTAGACCGTTGTTCTCAATCAACGGATTCAGCATAATTAACCTGCTTTTTGTGTCAATAGGCTTGTTTTTAGTTAGTTTTCTTATTTCTTCTTCAAATTCTGTGTTTTGAATTTGTCTTAATAGTATATGCAGTGTTTCATTCATCTCTTGTACTGTTATGTTTGTTTTATCAGCTTTAATTTCTTTATTTCAGCAGTTATTGATGAATCGTCTGCAGCGTGATATTACTCGTAGACATTGGTTGATGGACGAGAATTGTGTAATTAGTGGATTCTAATGGTTAGAGACATTTGCCAATAATAGGGTAACCGGGTCTTCCTTCTCTTCTGCTTGTTTGATTATTTTCTTGACTGGCCATAGATTTTTGTTTGATTTCAAACATGAGGGTCCATACCACCAAAGTTTGTGTTGAGGTAACTCGGAAGCATTTATACTTCGTGATGCACAATCTGCTGGATTATCTCCTGTTTTGACATAATTCCAATTATTTTGATTGGTTATTCTCTGTATTCTTTGGATTCGATTCCTCTCGAATGCATCAAGTTTATTATTCGATCCTTGTATTCTGGCTAAGGTTATCATTGAGTCAGTCCAATAATACAAGTCTAAATTTTGTATATTGAGAGTCTTAGCTACGTGACACATCAAGTTGCTATGAAGTTCAGCTCCACACAGTTCAAGTCTTGGTATCGTTAATTTTGGCTTGACATGTGCTACTTTCGATTTTCCGGTTAACATGCAGACGTTTACATCACCAGTTAATGTTGTTACTTTTGAATATATCACGGCTCCATATGCTTGCTCCGACGCATCACAAAATCCATGTAATTCTATGGCCGTAATTTTGTTAGAGTAGTTTATTGATCTTGGTATTTGGTTTGTTCTAACGCAGGTGCTTCGGGTTTTTATCGTTGATGACTTTTCTTCATTCTCTACTAGCTCAATTATTCCCTGCTCCCTTTGCTCTGGTGGGATGTACCTCAATAGTTGCTGATTGGTGCTCGTCCATTTCCTGAGGTTCAATCCACCTGATCCCATTAGTTCAATTAGTTCCTTCTGTATTGCTCTAGCATCTTCAATAGTGTGTGCTCCCGACATTACATCGTCCATATAAAAATCCTCATGAATAATTCTAGACGCCTTCGGGAATCTTAATGCTTCATCATCTGCTAGTTCACGTATTGTTTTAATGGCCAGGTATGGGGCGGATGATGTGCCATATGTGACCGTTGTTAACGCATATTCTTTTATAGCTTCTTCTGGTGAGAATCTCCATAATGTTCTTTGGTAATTTATGTCTTGATCATTTATTTTAATTTGTCTATACATCTTTTCAATGTCTGCTGTGAAGACGTGTCTATATTTTCGCCAGCGTAGGAGTATCGTTGCGAGGTCAGCTTGTAGCCTAGGTCCAGTAAGCATGTTGTCGTTCAGGCTTATTCCATTGTCTGTTGTGGATGAAGGATCAAATACGACACGAAGTTTTTTAGTAGTGCTGTCTGCTTTTATTACTGCTTGGTGTGGCATATAGTATATCTCATCTGTAGATTGTGTGACTTGATCTATCGGCTTCATATGTCCAAGAGTTAAGTATTTTCCCATACATTTTCGGTACTCTTCCCCAAGTTTGTTATTTTGCTTAAACTTTTTTTCCATTTGTAAAAGTCTAGCTATCGCTCTCTTTTTTGAATCACCCAAAGTACGTTTGTTTGTTTTGAATGGAATTCTTACTGTGTATGTATGTTCCATCGTTTTTTCGGCAATGGTTGTCTTTGAACTGTTTTTCGCATTCATCATCTTCATTCATTGTTTCTTCTTGGTATGGAGTTTCCTCTATTTCCCAAAATCGTTTAAGTTGATTGCTTAAATTACTTAACTCAACTGTTGATATCATAGTTTTGATATGTATAGGATCTTTAGAGACTGGTATCTTCCCTGAAATGATCCAGGCAAGTTCTGTATTCTGAGCTAAGATTCCATGCTTAGATTTTCTGATGCCATCGCAGATTATGGATGGGTACACGTCAGCGCCAATGATGACATCGATTGGTCCAGGTTGATTAAATGTTTGGTCAGCAAGTAGGTAGTTTTCATACATTGAGAATTTGAAATATGTATTGGGTAATTTGTTTGTAAGTTTTGGAAGAACATATGCATCAATGTTAATCTTGAATGTTGATGAAAATCTGGGTTGCACTTGAATATGGACTTGTCCAAGTGAGGTGCCAGCTGATGATGCTCCAAGACCTGATACTTTGATGAAAGTCTTAGATTTTGGGACGGATAAATTCTGCGCAGCTTCCTCCGTTATAAATGACGCTTGAGCTCCAGTATCAATAAGTGCTCGTAAAATTTCGGTCTTACCATTGTATGTTGTAACCTTTATCATCGCAGTTGCTAAAAGAATCATTGTGTAGTAAGGTATGATGGTAGCCCTTACATAGACTGCAGGTTCTTCGGCTTTGGCAACCTTCACTCATTGTGTGGTTCAGACAATTGCGGCAAAGTTGTTGGCGTTTCACGGCTTCCAGCTTCTGATTCGGATTTAGTGCGAGGAACTCGTTACAATTATAGATGTTATGAGAACTTTTTCTGCAATATCTGCATTGAGTTTCAATTTTACTAAGGTAGTTTCGGATTATGTGTCTTGGTTGATTTTTATGGGGTGAATGAGGTTCTCGTTTCTTGTCACCCAATGCTTCTAATGATTCAAACCGATTAGTAAGAAAGTCGTATATCTGTTGTAAAGATGGTATCTCTTTCGTGTTGGGAAGCGACTGTTCATAAGGCCTGAGGGACTCAATATCCAATGTTTGTGTTATATTATATATAATTATCGGAGGAAGTATCGAAGCCAATATTTGATATATCATAAGAACATTCTTTAGTTGTATCATGCAATTTTTTTATTTCAGAACTTGATTATGCTTCAAGTTTTTGTTGACTTAGCAACGTGTGGAGATATGAGTACACCAATTTGCTTTTGTTGGCATACCTTTCATTTATTATCTCCCATGCAATTTTATAATTACTGCTACTGACCTCCAAGTGCGGCAGTAGTTTTGCAGCTTCTCCCTTCAGATGACTCTTTAGGTACTGCATTTTCTCTACATCCGGCTCGAAGGACCAATGTGAAAGCTCAAAATAAATATTCTGTTAATAAGTGACTTTATTATAATTTTCTTTTCTTTTATATTTAAATTTCTTAGCTTAGTCTATGTACACCTGTTTGGTTATTTGCAAGACTTGCAAGCTCATCGCTTGCAAGTTCCGCATTACATAATTGAATATACACTTGACAGCAAATAAACTGGGCCGCCCGCTGTTTAGCAACTCTGCATTGCATTGATTTTCTCAAAAAGTATACAACTTACAACAATCAAAGTTATACTTTTAATCAACGTGAAAAACAACTTTCTGCAAGTATAACTTTGATTGTTGTAAGTTGTATACTTTTTGAGAAAATCAATGCAATGCAGAGTTGCTAAACAGCGGGCGGCCCAGTTTATTTGCTGTTAAGTGTATTTCCTAGGTCTGAATTTGCACGTGTGAAAATGAATGTGTTTATGTTTTGCTTAAACACACACCGTTTACCAGAAAAATTGTAAAAGCCGTTTAGTTGACCTTTTGACCTTGAATAACTTCTTACGCACCAGTCGGATCGATGGGGATGTTGCTTAATTTATTTGAAATGGTGTTCCCAACGTCTTTACCAATTTTCAGCTTTAGGCGATTTTTTGCATACCTAGCACTATTTTTTTTGTCTATTTTGACCGGACTAATGAAGCATTGTTGTTGTCTTACGTGAGGTTTATAAAAGATGAGAAAATGTGCCAAGAACTATTATTTGCGAGAAATTTAGAGACAGATACAAAAGGACAAAACATATTTAATACTCTAGAACAGTTTTTTGATGAGAAGGAAATTCCCTTGCACAATATTTTATCAGCTGCTACATATGGTGTATGGTGCTCCGGCTATGACAGGGTGTCATAAAGGCTTCATAACGCACTTAAAAAACAAAATACCAGATGTATTCGCTGTACATTGCGTCATTCATCGACAACACTTGGTTGACAGAAATTTAAGCGAAAGAATCTCACAATCACTGCAACATGTAATCAAAGCAGTCAATAAAATCCGAAACAGCTCTTTAAATTACAAATTATTCAATCAGCTTTGTGTTGCGAATGATGAAGATTCATTATCTATCAAGAGGCAATTATCTGGCACGATTTTACAATTTATTTGACTCAGTGATAGAGTTCTCGAAAAACAAAGATACGGTATTGCGCAGCAACCTCATCACATCAAATAATGTATTGGCAGACGTAAGTTCCAAAATTTTCCAAATTTACCATTATCCTGCAGCAATGATGATTTGTTTGCCTACTGTCAACATTTCGAAAACCTCCACATTGATTTTATGGAACGATTCAACATTTTAAAATTGGAAATACCGTTGAATCCTTTTTCAAATTAAATAACATCAATATCATCCCAGCTGGAAGAAGACCTCATAGAACTGACAACGAACGAGGAAATAAAAACCAAGTTTAAAAACGGCAACCAAGAGTTTTGGCTACAAAAGTCAATCCCACAATTGTACCCGGGTTTGTGGTTGATCGTCCAACGATTTCTGATAGCATTCCCACCGTCATATTTGTGTGAACGTGGATTTAGCGCTGTGACAACGCTGCTTACTAAAAAGAGAAACCGTTTGCATGTTGCCGAACGGGGCGGTTTGCGGCTGTTTTTGAGCAAATTCGAACCGGATATCGACAAACTTGTCAAAAATCACCAGATTCATTCTTCACATTAAATTATGTATTTTAAAATAAAAATGGAATACGATGGTTTTAATATGAATAAAATGTACTGGTAATATTATAAAATTGTGTTTTATTTAATCTCACTAGTAAAAAATGTAATTATAATCTTAAGTCACGCTAATATAGCGCATTACTGCAATTAAATTGATCAAAGTAATGAATGTCACTAGGGTTTATAAGATGTGGTGTACCAAAACTCGTACATATATATGTACGGTACGCGTCGAATAGAGAACCATTTCTTTTTTTGGGGGGCGCTGAAAAATAATTGATTACAAGGTGGGCGTTAGATGATACAAGTTTGAGAACCTCTGGTATAGATGTATGGTATACGATTGTATTTCGGTCAAAGGGTGTTATAAATTTCGGGGATATAACCACAAAGCAAAGGACTGTAGAAACGAAATAGTGTGTGCAAAATGTGGTGATAGCCATGATGCAAAGAGCTGTAACAGTACGTCACTTAAATGTAATAATTGTGTTCTATCAAAGATTGAGATTAAACCTTAACACAAACCATGATTGTAGAAGTTAGGAATGCGAAGTGTATAAAAAGAAAATTGAAATTAAAAACAGATCTTCTTTCTAGCAAAATACGCGCGGTTCTGCTATCTTAACATATTATGTGGTTTTTTTAGTGTTAACTGAAACGCATGTGACTAAAGAAGTTCAGAATAGTAAATTAAATTTCGATGACTTTACTTTGGTTGACAGGTGTGACACAGAATCAGCACATATAAGTGGTGTATTATTATATATTCGAAGTTATCTAAGAGCTGCTAATATTAAACAATTTGTCAAAAACATTGAGCTGTGGTCGGTAAGCACTTTTTTATTTTTCAAACTATTCATGTGTTATGTTATTGTTGTTTTATATAGATCCCCAAGTTATAGCATCAGAGATTTTTGTGATGAATTCACTATACTGATGGATAAACTATATGATTTGAATAAAGATATTGTAGTGGTCGGTGACTTTAATATTGATTGGCTTTCGATTACTAGTTACTATAAAAAAGATGTTGAAAAAATTATAGAAGACAAAGCATGTATGCAAAATAGATGAGCCAACATCAAGCACGTTAATCGATTACGTTGTAACAAACAGTACGTTGGTTAAAGCAAAATGTGTTAAGGCCGTAAAAATAAGCGATCATGAAACGATTGTGATTGATATAAGTTGTGAAAAATTAAAACACAGAATAAAGTATTTCCCTATTTCAAATACAGGAAAATTTCGTTTAGACAAGTATTAGAAAATAATTTTATAAACTTAGGAAACACGTAGGTATGATATAAACTTATTAGCCGAGAATTTTTTAATTAAAACAAATGAAAGTGTTTCTGTATTTGTTACAAATAAAATAGTACGGTCTAGTGGAAATGAGTGGTTCAACAATTATTTAAATAATACCAAGAATCATAATATTCAAGAGCAGTATTTAGTGGTTCGGAAGAAGATTGGAAAACTTATACCACCATTCGAAATACTACTATAAAAGAGAGATACTTAAACGGAAAAATGAATACGTAATGTCAAAAATATCTAATTCAGTGGACCAAAAATCTATGTGGAGAAACTTAAAAAGTTATGTATTGAAAAAAGAAAAATATGAAATAAAAAATGTTTTGTTCGGTATAAAACTGTGTCAAGAAAATATAAAAATAGCAAATAACTTAAAAAATTTATTTTGTTCGAGGTATAGTCGAAATAATAAATACATCAAGAAGTCGAAAGTGTGTTCAAGTTTAATAATGTTTCGTTACATGATTTAAAACAATCTATTTAAGATGGAACTGCAAATTTTTCGACTTTGCTCCGGTTTTTCCTCAATAAATTTTTTTCCATACGTCTTACGAAAAAAACGGGACTGAGTTTTTCGTACAGCGTTAAATTTCCTACAATTTCAATGGTTCAAAAATTGTTGCATGTCAATTCTTTAGGAAGAAATGGAAAAAGAGGAGGGAGGTGGAAATGCAAAATTTTCGACCTTGCTCCGGTTTTTCCTTAATTACTTTTGTCTTTACTTCCTACAGGGAAAACATATTCCAGTTTTTTGTAGATGGTTAAATTTCCTACCATTTGAATGCCAAAAAATTGTATGTCAATTTGTGTTGCGAAAAAATGGAAAAAGAAGAGGACAAAAAAGAGCAAAATTTTTGACATTGCTCCAGTTTTTCCTCAATAACTTTTTTTCTTTATGTCCTACGGAAAAAATGTAAGTGAGTTTCTTGTAGAAATATTGTTGTATGTCAATTTGTAACGAAAACATGGTGTTTCGAAAAACAGCAATATCAAGAAAGCAGAATTCCACCATTGTAAGAAACCGCCCTAGGTATTTAATTATTTGAGGGAGCAACTCCAATAGATTCCCCTTAAGAAATGTTTAAACCAAAATCATTAGCATTCCCAGGCGAATAAAAGCTCTCCAGTAAATACTTAACTTAAGTTTTTTTTATCTCTTGGAACATTACGAACCTAATGATTTAAGAGAAGTACCTTTTGATCGTGAAAAAAATAATAGAGAAAGAAAGAGCTTTTGTTTTCGAAATACTGCAGTCATTTACGCTCCAAACTCGCTCTCAATGGTACCATACACAAACGAAAACCAATAAAACAAAAGAAGAATTTGTAAATGTATGCGACAATGGAAGACATCCGGTCCATCAGATCTAAAAGGATTTTAATTAGAAAAATCTAAAATTCTCACATTTATTCTTAAAAACTTCTATTTTAAATTTTAAGGTATAAATTGAAAATATTCATTTTAAATCAGGTAAAATTGTTCTCAGTTCCGGTTGCTTCTCTCTCTCTTCGTTTTCGAACATCAGAGAGTGAACAACCAAGTAACTTCTGAGTCTGTTGTAAAAAAAAAGGGTATAAAAGGCCGGTTGAGATCGGTCTCGGGTCTTCTTTTTGTGGTGATTAAATTCTGACGTGGAATACGATATTTTTGTCTGGCGGGTAACGCACCGCCCGTGCCCCCCGTGTGTAAATCTAAAACATAAAAAAAAAGCGTTTGTTCAAAAAAAAAAAGAACAAAAAAATCTGAAAGACAAAATTTCTATCGCGTAAATGTTATTTTTGGTATCTGTGATCATAACATTTATGAACATTTCTGAGAAGTGTTCCGAATAAAGAAAAAAAAGTACCAAGACACTTGCTCTATGGCCGGCAAAATTGCTACCACATGGCCAAAAGATACCCTTAATTAGTCGTCAAATACAAAACTATAAATAGTAAAAAAAAAAAATTTAACATTAAAAAAAAAACCGTGAAAGAAAAAAAACTTAATAAACAAAAAAATAGTCATATTAGTGCCCAAAAAGAAAAAAAAACAGAGCGAAACATAATTCCCTGATATTATTAATAAATCATAGAATTAATTAAAACGGCCTAAAAGCTAATTCCATCCTAATTGATGTTGAAAAGCTTGATTGTCCAAAATAATAATCCATAACGTTGCTTTAAATTACTCTACGGATCATAAAGCTGATTGTTATCAACATCATTCGTCCGGATCTTTCACCGCTCTTCGCTGCTGAGTATCGATTTCATTTATATACAAATTTCTATCTTGTTTCATCAAATTAATAATTTATAATCAAATAAACGAAAGGCCTTTAAGATAAATTATATATTAAAAATAACAAAAAAAAAATTAAGTTAAGTGAAAGAAAAGGTATAATCTTAAATAAAAAAAAATTGCATTTAAAGCCCGATCTGATCTGTAAAAGCACGTTCAAATTTCTTGCATTTAATATCTTGATTATTTGGTACAGGCGAAATATAAAGAAAAAAATCTACCCAGGATGCTGTGCACAACATCATGGAGGCTGCGATACGTGAAGTTTCGGTGCGTCTGATTAAATATAATAAATGAATTTTTAACGACTTACATTTACCATTTTTATGATATTTATAAAAGCCTTTTTTTATTATAACCTACTTCGATTCAAAAGTAAAATTTACTTTACACAATTCATAAAAGCTTTTTCTGATTATACCCGAGTTCGAATCAAATGTAATTTTAATTAAACAAAAGCTTTTCTTTTATACACTTTTTTTCGAATTAACTAAATTAAAAAAGCTATATACGTATGGTCTGAGATATTAACAAGATGGTATATATATTAAAATACCTTGATTAAATTTATAAAGAAATCAATCCTATAAAAATTAAAATTGAAATCATTTATGTAATTATTAAGTGAATTAGTATTAAAAAAAAACTATATAGTTAAATCTTTACTTGATCCCTTATGGTAATAATTAGAAATTAGATTAAGTTAGTTTTGACCTTTCATTCGAGTTAAATCTGAATAAAGTTGAATGTTATCATAACTGAAAAAGAAGTAATGGTGTCATGAATTTATTATTTTTGCGGACAAATATGAATTCAGAAATGTGGGTTAGAATTGTATTTTTCATTGGTCAATTGATCTAATATGAATCTAGAATAACTCTTTAACGGTGGATGTGATTATGTGATTTGAAATGACTGCCGCAACGAATACATCAGTGAAGTTTGTATTTTTTTTATATAATTTATGATGAAGATCGTGGTGTTAGGCAACGACTATAGTTAAGTTATAAGCTCTGAACTTGGTGTAATAGTTGATTTTAAGGACGTTGTAGTACAAGGTCAATCTATGATTTAATTTGATAAATAGTAAAATTTGGGGTTGTCACTTAAAATGAGGACGTGGTAACCATGGATACATTTGCCCATTACATGGAATCTCGAGGTTCAAGTGATGGAAGGGTAGGGTAAATTCCTCAGAGAGAAGCTTCACCTATCTCTCTCATCTCATCGATTCAGAATAATCTAATAAATACGGTTAGCCTTGAAAACTAATAAGGCCTCGCTATTATAACAAATTTATTTGGCATGGAAATACGTAACATTCGTCCATTCTTTACGTCAGCAAGGACCCACACACCGACGAGCTAGATCGTGCTAAGGCAAGCATGCCAAGCGGACGTAGATTGGACAGCCTTTTTCTTGCTGCCAGGACTGACTTGAGGTTCCTGTAAGCCTGGAGTTATAATGGTGGATTAACAAGAGGGAGGTTTCTTTGAGGAACTTCATTCCAGGAGGATCTATGATTTTCGGACTAATTTATCCTTTTTTTATTCTTTTACCACCACTACAAGTAAACAGTCTAAGTAAATAATAGATGAAGTTACCTCAGGCCTTTTACCATCTACAAGGTATTTCGTTACAGATGGGAGGCCGATGAAACAGCAAGGGCACCCGATGGTAATATCATTCAAGAGGTTAATCCCTCAGATTCTTTCCCTGCTTCAAATAATCCATTACCATCGGGTGCCCTTCCTGTTTCATCGGCCTCCCATCCGTTTTCAATTGATCCGATTGGAGACCTGAATGCAGGTGCGGGGTGTAGCAATGTTATTCATACAGATAACCTCACCAATAAACAAACCCAAAATTCCATGCCTGCAATCTGTTCTGCAGATGCAAATCTTTTACAACACCTACAGCAAATAGTAACAGCTCAGTGGGAATCGGTAGGACAGAAGATAGGCAGGCTTTGCAACGAGAGCTAGAGATCAATAAGATGAGTATGAAAAGCATAGTTGCTGACATTGTGCGTGAAACTCTGACACAGCAAACCCCTGTAACCCAAGTAGATTACGAAGTACGTAGACGTACTGAGTCAAATCTGGATAATGGAGGCAATCGTGCATGCACCCCTACTGCAGCTAGATCTCATAACGCTACCATGCATTCCAATGCAGATGAGTTTTTAAATCAACTTCAAAACTTAAGTTTTGGAGATCCTCCTTCTAGGAATAATAATAATTTACCAAATAATAGAGTGCCTTCTCAGATCAGACCAAGCTCCAGCGCGCACACATTCCATAAATGGGGGTTGAAATTTGACAATAGAAATATGTCTGTAGATGACTTCATTTTTAGATTAGAACGATTATGGGAGTGTTATGGTGCGACATGGCCAGAAATCGTAATGAATTTTCATCATTTTGTGACTGGTCAGGTAGAATCTTGGTTCTGGGTATTCATTAAAGCTCACCCAATGGTCGATTGGACTGTCCTTCGTGTTGCCTTGATGGAGCAATTTCGAACCTTAGAAACAGATACGGAACTTTCAAGGAAAATGTTTGATAGACGCCAAGGACCCAATGAAACGTTTGATGATTTCTACATGGCAATACAGCAAATGAACACCAGACTGCTGATCCCAAAACCAGATTTCAAGCTCATAGGTCTTATAAAGGAGAAAGTGTGTAGTAGGATGGGGGTATTGTTAGTAGCTTTTCGTACAACTAGCTTACCAGAGTTAGTATATGTCTGCAGGAAAACCGAGAAATACCTTACGGAACATGACACTCCAAAGATTAGGACCACAGTTCCAACCCACGCCCCCGGTCGCAAATACGTTAACGAAATTCATTATGATGCATCACAGCCTAGTATGTTTTCAAATGCTTCAATTGAAGCATTAAATTTAAGAAAAGAATCCAGTGATATTACTTGTTGGAAGTGTAGAAAAATTGGTCACAGCCACAAAGAGTGTTCCGTACCCCAAACATCATTTTTCTGTTTTAAATGCGGTAAGGAAGGTACGACTGCACCTCACTGCCCTAGATGTTCGAAGAATTTTACGAGGAGCAATCCGACTTCCGGGACGGTTTGCTCATCAAACAAAAACCCGGACCCCAACATTTAACCAACTCGGTAAATAGTACTCCTAATCAGGAATTGTCGAAATCAATAACCATTTTACAAAATACTGATAAATCAAAACCCTTACATCCTAAATTGAATGATCGCAAGGACCAAACGGGTGCACCTTTTAAAACACTTCATGAACGTCTTCTTGCGTATCAGTCAACTAGGGATAGAATTTTTGGCACTAGGAAAGCTTCAACGTCTGCAAGAATCAATAGAATAAGGAACTTAGTCAAGGAAAGAAAACAATGGTATCGTAATATAGAAGCTACCACTATCTGTTCTGAAGAGAATCCTCGACCTAACGCTGCAGTTATTTTACTAGGAAAGCACATGATGGGATTGCTTGACAGTGGTGCCAGCATAAGTTGCTTAGGATCAGACGGACTAGATTTTCTGGTCAAAAATAATATACCCTATATTAGTTTTTCCTCTAGTGTAAGAACCGCAGATGGACAGAAACAAGCCATTAAAGGAAAAATTGAGGCTGAAGTTACCTTCAAAGGAGTGACTAAGAAAGTGGAGTTGTTCATAGTACCATCCTTGAAGCAAAAGTTGTATTTAGGCATACATTTCTGGAAGGCTTTCAATATTGCTCCCCATCTTATTTCAGAAATCTTCACTGACTCCGACTCCAAGGTAAATGGTTCGAAGGTGCATGATTTGACAGTGGAACAAACCGGTAAACTCAAGGCAGCCATAAGCATGTTTCCGTCTTTTGCCACTCTTGGCTTAGGAAGGACAACGCTTGAGGAACATACCCTCGACACTGGAGATGCGGAACCGATTAAGCAAAGACACTATCCCATCTCCCCAGCGGTGCAGAAACTTGTATACGAGGAATTAGATCGCATGCTGGAAATGGGAATAATAGAAGAAAGCAACAGCGCGTGGAGTTCTCCGGTAGTTCTGATACAAAAACCTGGAAAAAACCGGCTTTGTCTAGACTACAGGAAAGTAAACACTAAAACCAAAAAGTGTGCGTACCCTCTTCCTCTTATACAAGGAGTGCTAAGTCGTTTGGCAGATACACACTTTATCTCCAGTGTGGATTTGAAGGATGCCTTTTGGCAGATCCCGCTGGAGGAAACTTCCAGGGAAAAGACCGCGTTTACGGTTCCAGGCAGACCTCTATATCAATTTAAAGTAATGCCATTTGGCCTTTGTAATGCTCCGCAACGCATGTGCAAACTTATGGACAAAGTGGTACCTCACGAATTGCGATCAAATGTCTTTGTTTATCTGGATGATTTACTGATTATTTCGAGTACCTTCGAGGAACATATTCGCTTTTTACTAATTGTTGCAAATCGATTAAAAGAGGCTGGATTAACTATTAATGTAGAGAAATCCAAGTTTTGTTTCAGGGAGTTGAATTATTTGGGATTTGTGGTTAGTGAAGGGTGTATTAAAACAGACCCAAAGAAAGTGACCGCGATAACGGATTTTCCCACACCATCGACACCTCGACAAGTAAGAAGATTTCTTGGTATGTCCGGCTGGTACCGTCGGTTCATTCGTGACTATTCAACTCTTGCTGCGCCAATTACGAATACTTTAAAGAATGGGAAGAAGTTTTTTTTTTGATAAGGATGCCGTAGAAGCATTCAATAAAATAAAGGAAATGTTAACTTCTGCACCAGTCCTCGTGAATCCTGACTATGAAAAACCCTTTATTATTCTCTGCGATGCTTCAGCTACAGGCATTGGATGTGTGTTATGCCAGAAGGATGATGAAGGGATGGAAAGACCAATATTTTATTACTCTCACAAACTAAATTCCGCTCAATTCAACTTTAGCGTTACGGAGTGTGAATGTTTAGCTGCTGTTATGGGAATTGAGAAATTTAGAGAATACGTTGAAGGACATAATTTTAAAGTTATAACGGATCATGCGAGTTTGAAGTGGCTGATGGGGCAGAGAGATCTAAGTGGTCGGTTGGCTCGGTGGAGTTTGAAGCTCCAGGGATATGACTTTGTTATTGAACATCGAAAAGGGTCCCAACATGTTGTGGCAGATACCCTTTCTAGGGTATATGCGGCAGATGGCGTATGTCTAGAGGCCATAACAAATAATTATTCTTCCGATGTCCTTCACCTCGATCTGGAAGACCCCAGTTTTCAATCTGAGGAATATGTCAGGTTAATTGACAATATCGAAAAACAAAAGAACCAGCTGCCTGACCTTCAGGTTTCGAATAATTTCGTTTACAAAAGGGTCAACCACAGCACAGGTAATCCTCTTGAGGACGAGGCAACGTGGAAGCTATGGATTCCTTCCAGGCTCCATCGGCGGTTGATTACTCTGGCTCATCAGCCGCCTAAGGCTTCGCATGGCGGTATAGCCAAAACTTTATATAGACTCCGCCAAAGATTCTTCTGGCCAAACATGGCAACTCAAGTTAAGGAGTACATAGGTAAATGTGATGTATGCAAGACGTCTAAAGCATCTAATCAAGTCCTGCGTCTACCTATGGGCAAACCTTTTATTGTAGAACGTCCTTTTCAACATCTATATATTGATTACCTAGGGCCTTACCCTCTATCTAAGACTGGTAATAATTACATAATAATTGTACTTGACCAGCTCACGAAGTTTGTTATCATTAAAGCTATACGTAATGCTACTACCGAGACCGCGATCAAGTTTCTTCATGAGCAAGTGTTCTGCATGTTTGGGGTACCTGAATCAATTATGTCAGATAATGGGAAGCAATTCACTAGTTTTGAAAAATTTTTGAGTTCCTACGGAGTTAGGCATATTAAAACCGCGTTCTACTCTCCCCAGCCAAACGCCAGTGAGAGAGTCAACCGCTCCATACTGACTGCCATAAGGTCTTATATCAAACAAAGCCAGAAGGAATGGGATATACATATTCCTTCGATAGGCTGCGCTTTACGAACTTCTGTACATTCAGTTATTGGTATGACACCATATGAGGCTTTATTCGGTCAGAGGATGGTGGAGCACGGTTCTGATTTCAATATTTTACGAAAACTCAGTATCGTAAACAATTCAGAAATTCAAATCATATCTAAAGCTTCTTAAATGGACATAATACGCTCTAGTCTAAAAGATAGTCTTATTAAAGCCCATGGTTCATATGAACATGCTTACAATACGCGAAGTAGATTGGTAAGATATCAAGTCGGTGATAAGGTTTTCAAACGGAATTTCATTTTGAGTTGTGCCTCTAAGCATATAAATGCTAAATTAAGTCCGAAATTCACTGAAGCAAAGATACGTTCAATAATCGGCAACAACCTATATGAATTAGAAGACGTGACTGGTAAAAGATTAGGTACATTTCATTCGATAGATATAAAAAAATGAAGTATTCGTATGGTAGGTAATCGTCAGTTAGGTAAGGTGAGCTTGAGCAAAATTCATAAGCGTGGGAGGTTCGAATTTTCTTGAACCTTATGCTGGGGGTTTCGTTTCCTTTTTCATTTAGCTCGTTAGTACTTGCAAAATGAAGAAGTTTTGTAAGAAACCGCCCTAGGTATTTAATTATTTGAGGGAGCAACTCCAATAGATTCCCCTTAAGAAATGTTTAAGCCCAAATCATTAGCATTCCCAGGCGAATAAAAGCTCTCCAGTAAATACTTAACTTAAGTTTTTTTTATCTCTTGGAACATTACGAACCTAATGATTTAAGAGAAGTACCTTTTGATCGTGAAAAAAATAATAGAGAAAGAAAGAGCTTTTGTTTTCGAAATACTGCAGTCATTTACGCTCCAAACTCGCTCTCAATGCTACCATACACAAACGAAAACCAAGTAAACAAAAGAAGAATTTGTAAATGTATGCGACAATGGAAGACATCTGGTCCATCAGATCTAAAAGGATTTTAATTAGAAAAATCTAAAATTCTCACATTTATTCTTACAAAATTCTATTTTAAATTTTAAGGTATAAATTGAAAATATTCATTTTAAATCAGGTAAAATTGTTCTCAGTTCCGGTTGCTTCTCTCTCTCTTCGTTTTCGAACATCAGAGAGTGAACAACCAAGTAACTTCTGAGTCTGTTGTAAAAAAAAGGGTATAAAAGGCCGGTTGAGATCGGTCTCGGGTCTTCTTTTTGTGGTGATTAAATTCTGACGTGGAATACGATATTTTTGTCTGGCGGGTAACGCACCGCCCGTGCCCCCCGTGTGTAAATCTTAAACACAAAAAAAAGCGTTTGTTCAAAAAAAAAAGAACAAAAAAATCTGAAAGACAAAATTTCTATCGCGTAAATGTTATTTTTGGTATCTGTGATCATAACATTTATGAACATTTCTGAGAAGTGTTCCGAATAAAGAAAAAAAAGTACCAAGACACTTGCTCTATGGCCGGCAAAATTGCTACCACATGGCCAAAAAATACCCTTAATTAGTCGTCAAATACAAAACTATAAATAGTAAAAAAAAAAATTTAACATTAAAAAAAAACCGTGAAAGAAAAAAAACTTAAAAAAAAAAAAAATAGTCATATTAGTGCCCAAAAAAAAAAAAAAAAAACAGAACGAAACATAATTCCCTGATATTATTAATAAATCATAGAATTAATTAAAACGGCCCAAAAGCTAATTCCATCCTAATTGATGTTGAAAAGCTTGATTGTCCAAAATAATAATCCATAACGTTGCTTTAAATTACTCTACGGATCATAAAGCTGATTGTTATCAACATCATTCGTCCGGATCTTTCACCGCTCTTCGCTGCTGAGTATCGATTTCATTTATATACAAATTTCTATCTTGTTTTCTATCGCGTAAATGTTATTTTTGGTATCTGTGATCATAACATTTATGAACATTTCTGAGAAGTGTTCCGAATAAAGAAAAAAAAGTACCAAGACACTTGCTCTATGGCCGGCAAAATTGCTACCACATGGCCAAAAAATACCCTTAATTAGTCGTCAAATACAAAACTATAAATAGTAAAAAAAAAAATTTAACATTAAAAAAAAAACCGTGAAAGAAAAAAAACTTAATAAACAAAAAAATAGTCATATTAGTGCCCAAAAAAAAAAAAAAAAACAGAACGAAACATAATTCCCTGATATTATTAATAAATCATAGAATTAATTAAAACGGCCCAAAAGCTAATTCCATCCTAATTGATGTTGAAAAGCTTGATTGTCCAAAATAATAATCCATAACGTTGCTTTAAATTACTCTACGGATCATAAAGCTGATTGTTATCAACATCATTCGTCCGGATCTTTCACCGCTCTTCGCTGCTGAGTATCGATTTCATTTATATACAAATTTCTATCTTGTTTCATCAAATTAATAATTTATAATCAAATAAACGAAAGGCCTTTAGATAAATTATATATTAAAAATAACAAAAAAAAAATTAAGTTAAGTGAAAGAAAAGGTATAATCTTAAATAAAAAAAAAAATTACATTTAAAGCCCGATCTGATCTGTAAAAGCACGTTCAAATTTCTTGCATTTAATATCTTGATTATTTGGTACAGGCGAAATATAAAGAAAAAAATCTACCCAGGATGCTGTGCACAACATCATGGAGGCTGCGATACGTGAAGTTCGGTGAGTCTGATTAAATATAATAAATGAATTTTTAACGACTTACATTTACCATTTTTATGATATTTATAAAAGCCTTTTTTTATTATAACCTACTTCGATTCAAAAGTAAAATTTACTTTACACAATTCATAAAAGCTTTTTCTGATTATACCCGAGTTCGAATCAAATGTAATTTTAATTAAACAAAAGCTTTTCTTTTATACACTTTTTTTCGAATTAACTAAATTAAAAAAGCTATATACGTATGGTCTGAGGTATTAACAAGATGGTATATATATTAGAATACCTTGATTAAATTTATAAAGAAATCAAACCTATAAAAATTAAAATTGAAATCATTTATGTAATTATTAAGTGAATTAGTATTAAAAAAAAAACTATATAGTTAAATCTTTACTTGATCCCTTATGGTAATAATTAGAAATTAGATTAAGTTAGGTTTGACCTTTCTTTCGAGTTAAATCTGAATAAAGTTGAATGTTATCATAACTGAAAAAGAAGTAATGGTGTCATGAATTTATTATTTTTGCGGACAAATATGAATTCAGAAATGTGGGTTAGAATTGTATTTTTCATTGGTCAATTGATCTAATATGAATCTAGAATAAGTCTTTAACGGTGGATGTGATTATGTGATTTGAAATGACTGCCGCAACGAATACATCAGTGAAGTTTGTATTTTTACTTGCGATTATAGGTACTATAAGGCAAGTTATGCATTCGTAAAAAAAAAAAAAAAAATTCAAATCAAACATGACATTACGATGATAGAGAAGTCGAAAAAAGTGGGTCCGACAATTCTGTCTGTCTGTCTGTCTGTCTGTCTGTCTGTCTGTCTGTCTGTCTGTCCGTGTGTCTGTCTGTATAGTTACCTACAGCCTAAACGACTGGACCGATTTGCTTCAAACTTGGTACATAGTATTATTATGACGTCCTACAGAGGGGTTTTTGGAATTAGCATTCTAGCTCCAAAACTAACGGTACCTGCCATACGATTTTTTGTGAAAAATTAATTTTTCGCAAAAACGGCTCCTACGATTTTGATAAGACTTTCTGAATTATGTTTTCTGTGCAAACTTTATGTTTTGGTTGGAATAGATTTTTCGGGAAAAGTCTTATAACGGTACCTCCCATAGGACCGGTTTTTTGAAATCCGATTTTCTCGTAAGCCACTTGACGGATTTCGATGAAACTTTTAACGTAGAAGACCTCTTATAAAAAAAATAATATAATTTCGAAAAATTTTCAAAAAAAGTTTTTTTGAGTTTTTTAAAAAAGTTTCAAAATTTTTTTTTAATTTTAGTTTTTTCCAAAAACGGTTTAATCTATAATTTTTTAATTTTATTTTTCTGATAAAAACTACAAAGTGCTAGAAGTTGGCATACTCAAAAAAAATTTGGAATATAGTTTCGAAAAGTTTTTCAAAAAAAACTGTTTTTTGAAAAAACTGGTCCAACGATTTTGAAAATTTTTTTCGTAAAAATTCCAAAACGTAAAAGAAACCTGATGGCTTACTTCATTTTCTCCAAAAAACGGTTTAGTTATTGATTTTTAAGTGATTTATAAAATTTCAAATGATTTTTTCAACACTTTTTTAGAGCAAGTCCGTACGACCCAGTCGTGCACTTTATTGATATAATTTATGATGAAGATCGTGGTGTTAGGCAACGACTATAGTTAAGTTATAAGCTCTGAACTTGGTGTAATAGTTGATTTTAAGGACGTTGTAGTACAAGGTCAATCTATGATTTAATTTGATAAATAGTAAAATTTGGGGTTGTCACTTAAAATGAGGACGTGGTAACCATGGATGCATTTGCCCATTACATGGAATCTCGAGGTTCAAGTGATGGAAGGGTAGGGTAAATTCCTCAGAGAGAAGCTTCACCTATCTCTCTCATCTCATCGATTCAGAATAATCTAATAAATACGGTTAGCCTTGAAAACTAATAAGGCCTCGCTATTATAACAAATTTATTTGGCATGGAAATACGTAACATTCGTCCATTCTTTACGTCAGCAAGGACCCACACACCGACGAGCTAGATCGTGCTAACGCAAGCATGCCACGCGGACGTAGATTGGACAGCCTTTTTCTTGCTGCCAGGACTGACTTGAGGTTCCTGTAAGCCTGGAGTTATAATGGTGGATTAACAAGAGGGAGGTTTCTTTGAGGAACTTCATTCCAGGAGGATCTATGATTTTCGGACTAATTTATCCTTTTTTTATTCTTTTACCACCACTACAAGTAAACAGTCTAAGTAAATAATAGATGAAGTTACCTCAGGCCTTTTACCATCTACAAGGTATTTCGTTACAGATGGGAGGCCGATGAAACAGCAAGGGCACCCGATGGTAATATCATTCAAGAGGTTAATCCCTCAGATTCTTTCCCTGCTTCAAATAATCCATTACCATCGGGTGCCCTTCCTGTTTCATCGGCCTCCCATCCGTTTTCAATTGATCCGATTGGAGACCTGAATGCAGGTGCGGGGTGTAGCAATGTTATTCATACAGATAACCTCACCAATAAACAAACCCAAAATTCCATGCCTGCAATCTGTTCTGCAGATGCAAATCTTTTACAACACCTACAGCAAATAGTAACAGCTCAGTGGGAATCGGTAGGACAGAAGATAGGCAGGCTTTGCAACGAGAGCTAGAGATCAATAAGATGAGTATGAAAAGCATAGTTGCTGACATTGTGCGTGAAACTCTGACACAGCAAACCCCTGTAACCCAAGTAGATTACGAAGTACGTAGACGTACTGAGTCAAATCTGGATAATGGAGGCAATCGTGCATGCACCCCTACTGCAGCTAGATCTCATAACGCTACCATGCATTCCAATGCAGATGAGTTTTTAAATCAACTTCAAAACTTAAGTTTTGGAGATCCTCCTTCTAGGAATAATAATAATTTACCAAATAATAGAGTGCCTTCTCAGATCAGACCAAGCTCCAGCGCGCACACATTCCATAAATGGGGGTTGAAATTTGACAATAGAAATATGTCTGTAGATGACTTCATTTTTAGATTAGAACGATTATGGGAGTGTTATGGTGCGACATGGCCAGAAATCGTAATGAATTTTCATCATTTTGTGACTGGTCAGGTAGAATCTTGGTTCTGGGTATTCATTAAAGCTCACCCAATGGTCGATTGGACTGTCCTTCGTGTTGCCTTGATGGAGCAATTTCGAACCTTAGAAACAGATACGGAACTTTCAAGGAAAATGTTTGATAGACGCCAAGGACCCAATGAAACGTTTGATGATTTCTACATGGCAATACAGCAAATGAACACCAGACTGCTGATCCCAAAACCAGATTTCAAGCTCATAGGTCTTATAAAGGAGAAAGTGTGTAGTAGGATGGGGGTATTGTTAGTAGCTTTTCGTACAACTAGCTTACCAGAGTTAGTATATGTCTGCAGGAAAACCGAGAAATACCTTACGGAACATGACACTCCAAAGATTAGGACCACAGTTCCAACCCACGCCCCCGGTCGCAAATACGTTAACGAAATTCATTATGATGCATCACAGCCTAGTATGTTTTCAAATGCTTCAATTGAAGCATTAAATTTAAGAAAAGAATCCAGTGATATTACTTGTTGGAAGTGTAGAAAAATTGGTCACAGCCACAAAGAGTGTTCCGTACCCCAAACATCATTTTTCTGTTTTAAATGCGGTAAGGAAGGTACGACTGCACCTCACTGCCCTAGATGTTCGAAGAATTTTACGAGGAGCAATCCGACTTCCGGGACGGTTTGCTCATCAAACAAAAACCCGGACCCCAACATTTAACCAACTCGGTAAATAGTACTCCTAATCAGGAATTGTCGAAATCAATAACCATTTTACAAAATACTGATAAATCAAAACCCTTACATCCTAAATTGAATGATCGCAAGGACCAAACGGGTGCACCTTTTAAAACACTTCATGAACGTCTTCTTGCGTATCAGTCAACTAGGGATAGAATTTTTGGCACTAGGAAAGCTTCAACGTCTGCAAGAATCAATAGAATAAGGAACTTAGTCAAGGAAAGAAAACAATGGTATCGTAATATAGAAGCTACCACTATCTGTTCTGAAGAGAATCCTCGACCTAACGCTGCAGTTATTTTACTAGGAAAGCACATGATGGGATTGCTTGACAGTGGTGCCAGCATAAGTTGCTTAGGATCAGACGGACTAGATTTTCTGGTCAAAAATAATATACCCTATATTAGTTTTTCCTCTAGTGTAAGAACCGCAGATGGACAGAAACAAGCCATTAAAGGAAAAATTGAGGCTGAAGTTACCTTCAAAGGAGTGACTAAGAAAGTGGAGTTGTTCATAGTACCATCCTTGAAGCAAAAGTTGTATTTAGGCATACATTTCTGGAAGGCTTTCAATATTGCTCCCCATCTTATTTCAGAAATCTTCACTGACTCCGACTCCAAGGTAAATGGTTCGAAGGTGCATGATTTGACAGTGGAACAAACCGGTAAACTCAAGGCAGCCATAAGCATGTTTCCGTCTTTTGCCACTCTTGGCTTAGGAAGGACAACGCTTGAGGAACATACCCTCGACACTGGAGATGCGGAACCGATTAAGCAAAGACACTATCCCATCTCCCCAGCGGTGCAGAAACTTGTATACGAGGAATTAGATCGCATGCTGGAAATGGGAATAATAGAAGAAAGCAACAGCGCGTGGAGTTCTCCGGTAGTTCTGATACAAAAACCTGGAAAAAACCGGCTTTGTCTAGACTACAGGAAAGTAAACACTAAAACCAAAAAGTGTGCGTACCCTCTTCCTCTTATACAAGGAGTGCTAAGTCGTTTGGCAGATACACACTTTATCTCCAGTGTGGATTTGAAGGATGCCTTTTGGCAGATCCCGCTGGAGGAAACTTCCAGGGAAAAGACCGCGTTTACGGTTCCAGGCAGACCTCTATATCAATTTAAAGTAATGCCATTTGGCCTTTGTAATGCTCCGCAACGCATGTGCAAACTTATGGACAAAGTGGTACCTCACGAATTGCGATCAAATGTCTTTGTTTATCTGGATGATTTACTGATTATTTCGAGTACCTTCGAGGAACATATTCGCTTTTTACTAATTGTTGCAAATCGATTAAAAGAGGCTGGATTAACTATTAATGTAGAGAAATCCAAGTTTTGTTTCAGGGAGTTGAATTATTTGGGATTTGTGGTTAGTGAAGGGTGTATTAAAACAGACCCAAAGAAAGTGACCGCGATAACGGATTTTCCCACACCATCGACACCTCGACAAGTAAGAAGATTTCTTGGTATGTCCGGCTGGTACCGTCGGTTCATTCGTGACTATTCAACTCTTGCTGCGCCAATTACGAATACTTTAAAGAATGGGAAGAAGTTTTTTTTTTGATAAGGATGCCGTAGAAGCATTCAATAAAATAAAGGAAATGTTAACTTCTGCACCAGTCCTCGTGAATCCTGACTATGAAAAACCCTTTATTATTCTCTGCGATGCTTCAGCTACAGGCATTGGATGTGTGTTATGCCAGAAGGATGATGAAGGGATGGAAAGACCAATATTTTATTACTCTCACAAACTAAATTCCGCTCAATTCAACTTTAGCGTTACGGAGTGTGAATGTTTAGCTGCTGTTATGGGAATTGAGAAATTTAGAGAATACGTTGAAGGACATAATTTTAAAGTTATAACGGATCATGCGAGTTTGAAGTGGCTGATGGGGCAGAGAGATCTAAGTGGTCGGTTGGCTCGGTGGAGTTTGAAGCTCCAGGGATATGACTTTGTTATTGAACATCGAAAAGGGTCCCAACATGTTGTGGCAGATACCCTTTCTAGGGTATATGCGGCAGATGGCGTATGTCTAGAGGCCATAACAAATAATTATTCTTCCGATGTCCTTCACCTCGATCTGGAAGACCCCAGTTTTCAATCTGAGGAATATGTCAGGTTAATTGACAATATCGAAAAACAAAAGAACCAGCTGCCTGACCTTCAGGTTTCGAATAATTTCGTTTACAAAAGGGTCAACCACAGCACAGGTAATCCTCTTGAGGACGAGGCAACGTGGAAGCTATGGATTCCTTCCAGGCTCCATCGGCGGTTGATTACTCTGGCTCATCAGCCGCCTAAGGCTTCGCATGGCGGTATAGCCAAAACTTTATATAGACTCCGCCAAAGATTCTTCTGGCCAAACATGGCAACTCAAGTTAAGGAGTACATAGGTAAATGTGATGTATGCAAGACGTCTAAAGCATCTAATCAAGTCCTGCGTCTACCTATGGGCAAACCTTTTATTGTAGAACGTCCTTTTCAACATCTATATATTGATTACCTAGGGCCTTACCCTCTATCTAAGACTGGTAATAATTACATAATAATTGTACTTGACCAGCTCACGAAGTTTGTTATCATTAAAGCTATACGTAATGCTACTACCGAGACCGCGATCAAGTTTCTTCATGAGCAAGTGTTCTGCATGTTTGGGGTACCTGAATCAATTATGTCAGATAATGGGAAGCAATTCACTAGTTTTGAAAAATTTTTGAGTTCCTACGGAGTTAGGCATATTAAAACCGCGTTCTACTCTCCCCAGCCAAACGCCAGTGAGAGAGTCAACCGCTCCATACTGACTGCCATAAGGTCTTATATCAAACAAAGCCAGAAGGAATGGGATATACATATTCCTTCGATAGGCTGCGCTTTACGAACTTCTGTACATTCAGTTATTGGTATGACACCATATGAGGCTTTATTCGGTCAGAGGATGGTGGAGCACGGTTCTGATTTCAATATTTTACGAAAACTCAGTATCGTAAACAATTCAGAAATTCAAATCATATCTAAAGCTTCTTAAATGGACATAATACGCTCTAGTCTAAAAGATAGTCTTATTAAAGCCCATGGTTCATATGAACATGCTTACAATACGCGAAGTAGATTGGTAAGATATCAAGTCGGTGATAAGGTTTTCAAACGGAATTTCATTTTGAGTTGTGCCTCTAAGCATATAAATGCTAAATTAAGTCCGAAATTCACTGAAGCAAAGATACGTTCAATAATCGGCAACAACCTATATGAATTAGAAGACGTGACTGGTAAAAGATTAGGTACATTTCATTCGATAGATATAAAAAAATGAAGTATTCGTATGGTAGGTAATCGTCAGTTAGGTAAGGTGAGCTTGAGCAAAATTCATAAGCGTGGGAGGTTCGAATTTTCTTGAACCTTATGCTGGGGGTTTCGTTTCCTTTTTCATTTAGCTCGTTAGTACTTGCAAAATGAAGAAGTTTTGTAAGAAACCGCCCTAGGTATTTAATTATTTGAGGGAGCAACTCCAATAGATTCCCCTTAAGAAATGTTTAAGCCCAAATCATTAGCATTCCCAGGCGAATAAAAGCTCTCCAGTAAATACTTAACTTAAGTTTTTTTTATCTCTTGGAACATTACGAACCTAATGATTTAAGAGAAGTACCTTTTGATCGTGAAAAAAATAATAGAGAAAGAAAGAGCTTTTGTTTTCGAAATACTGCAGTCATTTACGCTCCAAACTCGCTCTCAATGCTACCATACACAAACGAAAACCAAGTAAACAAAAGAAGAATTTGTAAATGTATGCGACAATGGAAGACATCTGGTCCATCAGATCTAAAAGGATTTTAATTAGAAAAATCTAAAATTCTCACATTTATTCTTACAAAATTCTATTTTAAATTTTAAGGTATAAATTGAAAATATTCATTTTAAATCAGGTAAAATTGTTCTCAGTTCCGGTTGCTTCTCTCTCTCTTCGTTTTCGAACATCAGAGAGTGAACAACCAAGTAACTTCTGAGTCTGTTGTAAAAAAAAGGGTATAAAAGGCCGGTTGAGATCGGTCTCGGGTCTTCTTTTTGTGGTGATTAAATTCTGACGTGGAATACGATATTTTTGTCTGGCGGGTAACGCACCGCCCGTGCCCCCCGTGTGTAAATCTTAAACACAAAAAAAAGCGTTTGTTCAAAAAAAAAAGAACAAAAAAATCTGAAAGACAAAATTTCTATCGCGTAAATGTTATTTTTGGTATCTGTGATCATAACATTTATGAACATTTCTGAGAAGTGTTCCGAATAAAGAAAAAAAAGTACCAAGACACTTGCTCTATGGCCGGCAAAATTGCTACCACATGGCCAAAAAATACCCTTAATTAGTCGTCAAATACAAAACTATAAATAGTAAAAAAAAAAATTTAACATTAAAAAAAAACCGTGAAAGAAAAAAAACTTAATAAACAAAAAAATAGTCATATTAGTGCCCAAAAAAAAAAAAAAAAACAGAACGAAACATAATTCCCTGATATTATTAATAAATCATAGAATTAATTAAAACGGCCCAAAAGCTAATTCCATCCTAATTGATGTTGAAAAGCTTGATTGTCCAAAATAATAATCCATAACGTTGCTTTAAATTACTCTACGGATCATAAAGCTGATTGTTATCAACATCATTCGTCCGGATCTTTCACCGCTCTTCGCTGCTGAGTATCGATTTCATTTATATACAAATTTCTATCTTGTTTTCTATCGCGTAAATGTTATTTTTGGTATCTGTGATCATAACATTTATGAACATTTCTGAGAAGTGTTCCGAATAAAGAAAAAAAAGTACCAAGACACTTGCTCTATGGCCGGCAAAATTGCTACCACATGGCCAAAAAATACCCTTAATTAGTCGTCAAATACAAAACTATAAATAGTAAAAAAAAAAATTTAACATTAAAAAAAAAACCGTGAAAGAAAAAAAACTTAATAAACAAAAAAATAGTCATATTAGTGCCCAAAAAAAAAAAAAAAACAGAACGAAACATAATTCCCTGATATTATTAATAAATCATAGAATTAATTAAAACGGCCCAAAAGCTAATTCCATCCTAATTGATGTTGAAAAGCTTGATTGTCCAAAATAATAATCCATAACGTTGCTTTAAATTACTCTACGGATCATAAAGCTGATTGTTATCAACATCATTCGTCCGGATCTTTCACCGCTCTTCGCTGCTGAGTATCGATTTCATTTATATACAAATTTCTATCTTGTTTCATCAAATTAATAATTTATAATCAAATAAACGAAAGGCCTTTAGATAAATTATATATTAAAAATAACAAAAAAAAAATTAAGTTAAGTGAAAGAAAAGGTATAATCTTAAATAAAAAAAAAAATTACATTTAAAGCCCGATCTGATCTGTAAAAGCACGTTCAAATTTCTTGCATTTAATATCTTGATTATTTGGTACAGGCGAAATATAAAGAAAAAAATCTACCCAGGATGCTGTGCACAACATCATGGAGGCTGCGATACGTGAAGTTCGGTGAGTCTGATTAAATATAATAAATGAATTTTTAACGACTTACATTTACCATTTTTATGATATTTATAAAAGCCTTTTTTTATTATAACCTACTTCGATTCAAAAGTAAAATTTACTTTACACAATTCATAAAAGCTTTTTCTGATTATACCCGAGTTCGAATCAAATGTAATTTTAATTAAACAAAAGCTTTTCTTTTATACACTTTTTTTCGAATTAACTAAATTAAAAAAGCTATATACGTATGGTCTGAGGTATTAACAAGATGGTATATATATTAGAATACCTTGATTAAATTTATAAAGAAATCAAACCTATAAAAATTAAAATTGAAATCATTTATGTAATTATTAAGTGAATTAGTATTAAAAAAAAAACTATATAGTTAAATCTTTACTTGATCCCTTATGGTAATAATTAGAAATTAGATTAAGTTAGGTTTGACCTTTCTTTCGAGTTAAATCTGAATAAAGTTGAATGTTATCATAACTGAAAAAGAAGTAATGGTGTCATGAATTTATTATTTTTGCGGACAAATATGAATTCAGAAATGTGGGTTAGAATTGTATTTTTCATTGGTCAATTGATCTAATATGAATCTAGAATAAGTCTTTAACGGTGGATGTGATTATGTGATTTGAAATGACTGCCGCAACGAATACATCAGTGAAGTTTGTATTTTTACTTGCGATTATAGGTACTATAAGGCAAGTTATGCATTCGTAAAAAAAAAAAAAAAAATTCAAATCAAACATGACATTACGATGATAGAGAAGTCGAAAAAAGTGGGTCCGACAATTCTGTCTGTCTGTCTGTCTGTCTGTCTGTCTGTCTGTCTGTCTGTCTGTCCGTGTGTCTGTCTGTATAGTTACCTACAGCCTAAACGACTGGACCGATTTGCTTCAAACTTGGTACATAGTATTATTATGACGTCCTACAGAGGGGTTTTTGGAATTAGCATTCTAGCTCCAAAACTAACGGTACCTGCCATACGATTTTTTGTGAAAAATTAATTTTTCGCAAAAACGGCTCCTACGATTTTGATAAGACTTTCTGAATTATGTTTTCTGTGCAAACTTTATGTTTTGGTTGGAATAGATTTTTCGGGAAAAGTCTTATAACGGTACCTCCCATAGGACCGGTTTTTTGAAATCCGATTTTCTCGTAAGCCACTTGACGGATTTCGATGAAACTTTTAACGTAGAAGACCTCTTATAAAAAAAATAATATAATTTCGAAAAATTTTCAAAAAAAGTTTTTTTGAGTTTTTTAAAAAAGTTTCAAAATTTTTTTTTAATTTTAGTTTTTTCCAAAAACGGTTTAATCTATAATTTTTTAATTTTATTTTTCTGATAAAAACTACAAAGTGCTAGAAGTTGGCATACTCAAACAAAATTTGGAATATAGTTTCGAAAAGTTTTTCAAAAAAAACTGTTTTTTGAAAAAACTGGTCCAACGATTTTGAAAATTTTTTTCGTAAAAATTCCAAAACGTAAAAGAAACCTGATGGCTTACTTCATTTTCTCCAAAAAACGGTTTAGTTATTGATTTTTAAGTGATTTATAAAATTTCAAATGATTTTTTCAACACTTTTTTAGAGCAAGTCCGTACGACCCAGTCGTGCACTTTATTGATATAATTTATGATGAAGATCGTGGTGTTAGGCAACGACTATAGTTAAGTTATAAGCTCTGAACTTGGTGTAATAGTTGATTTTAAGGACGTTGTAGTACAAGGTCAATCTATGATTTAATTTGATAAATAGTAAAATTTGGGGTTGTCACTTAAAATGAGGACGTGGTAACCATGGATGCATTTGCCCATTACATGGAATCTCGAGGTTCAAGTGATGGAAGGGTAGGGTAAATTCCTCAGAGAGAAGCTTCACCTATCTCTCTCATCTCATCGATTCAGAATAATCTAATAAATACGGTTAGCCTTGAAAACTAATAAGGCCTCGCTATTATAACAAATTTATTTGGCATGGAAATACGTAACATTCGTCCATTCTTTACGTCAGCAAGGACCCACACACCGACGAGCTAGATCGTGCTAACGCAAGCATGCCACGCGGACGTAGATTGGACAGCCTTTTTCTTGCTGCCAGGACTGACTTGAGGTTCCTGTAAGCCTGGAGTTATAATGGTGGATTAACAAGAGGGAGGTTTCTTTGAGGAACTTCATTCCAGGAGGATCTATGATTTTCGGACTAATTTATCCTTTTTTTTTATTCTTTTACCACCACTTCAAGTAAACAGTCTAAGTAAATAATAGATGAAGTTACCTCAGGCCTTTTACCATCTACAAGGTATTTCGTTACACCATATTTCTTCGTATATACCCGAATAATCACTAAATGAAAAATGACCTGTTTTTTGAACCGCTATATCTCGGTAACAAATTGACATACAAAGATATATACAAAAAAATTTGCCCCCCCCCCCCCCCCTCCCTCTTTTAGCACAAGGCCCTCGAGGTCAAAAACTTTTGACCTTTTTCCACCTTAACCCACTTTTTCCAACCTGTCGACTAGACTTAAACGATTTTACTTTCATGAGCCCTAGTACATACTTAGATCAATTCGAAATTTTCGGTCCAGTTTTATGCCAAATAATAAACGGTTCTCTATCTACAAGTTTCCTGAATCCTGGAAAGATTCATTAGTTACTCCAATAGAAAAAATTGTTAATACGGTGAAATGCGAAGAGTTTAGACCGGTGAATGATATGCCATTGTGTGAGATTTTTGAAAAGTGGTTTTTAAACATTTTTATCTAGCTAAAAAGAGAAGTGTTTATTGTGTTTTCTTAGACTTAAAACGAGCATTTGAGACTGTAAGTAGAGATATTTTGCTAATGAAAATGAAAAATATGGCGTTAAAAACGGAGAACTGTTATGGTTTGAATCTTACTTAAGCAATCGAAAACAAAGAGTTAAAGTAAACGGAGAAACATATTGGAGTCGAGTACGGTGTCCCTAAAGGGTCTAATTTAGGGACTTTTTTGTTCACTTTACATATAAATGACATTAAAAGTGTTGTAAAATACAGTAAAATAGCTTTATTCGCGATGATGCAGTTGTATATATCTCCAGTGATAATGATATGAACAGAAAAGTTAAATTACAAGAAGACTTAGACTCCTGAAATCAGTGGCTTATGCAAAATAATTTGAAGTTGAACATTGACAAAACGAAACTGATGATGCTAAATGAGAAAAAAGATTACAACAACGAAATCAAGATTAATGGGGCTTCCATTGAAAAAATAACCCAAATATAGTATTTAGGCGTAGATCAAAAATTATCATTTAATAATAATGTTGAGAACATTTGTAAAAAAAATAAAATGCACGACTGGGTCGCACGAACTTGCTCTAATGAGTGACAGTGGTTTAGGAGCTTGAGATTTTGATAAAAATAAAATTTTCAAAATTCTTAAATAAATACTTAAACTAATTTGAGCTGAAAAAAAAGTAAGCCATTTTATTTCTTGGATAAATTTGAGTTTATAAGAATAAATTTATAAAAATCTGTGAGCGGTTTTTGAGAAAAAAAAGTTTGTTTTGAAAAACTTTTTGAAAAAAATTTCAAAAAAAATTCAAAAACTCCAGTTCATAGGTATTCAGCAAATGCATTTATTTAAAATTTTTAGACAGAGACATACAGACGGACAGAATTTTTAGACCAACTTTTTTCGTCTTCGCTATCATCGTAATGTCATGTTTGATTGTTATCTCAAAACTTTTTTTTTCCACGAATGCATAACTTGCCTTATAGTACCTATAATCGCAAGTAAAAATAGCTAAAAAATTGGTTTTATGAAAAGAATAAGGAATCAAATTTCAACAATAAGTGCAATAATTATATATAATGTCATTGTAAAACCCCATTTTGAGTATCATTCCACCATTTTGTTTCTATGTAATGAGAGTATGATGTTAAGACTGCAAAGATTACAAAACAAAGCAATGCGATGTATTTTAAAGTGCAATAAATATATGTATGTCAATTCGTTTTATGTTGAACTCATTGAAGTGGCTATCTGTTAAATAAAGAAGCGTTATGAATGTTTTAGTGTTTGTATTCAAAATTGTAAACAATCTTATCTTATACCAAATTAGTTATTTGATTACATACAAATTATAAGAGACTTGCAACCATATACTCTAAGAAACAGAAACGACCTTAGACTTCATAATTTTCTTAACGCAAATACGCGAAATTCGCTTATATACAAGGTTGGCCAAAAGAAATCAGCCTATTGGAAGATGTTCTTATTTTTCTCGCTGGTGATGAAAAATGCCATAAGACGAGCAATCAATTGTGACGGCACCGATTTGGCCGATATCATCTTCTCGACTTGACCAATACAATTCTAAAGGTTCAAATAAACATAATCAAACAACAGAATCGAAGTTTTTCATTTAGAAGAAAAAACAACATCGGATGAATGACTTCTTTTGGCCCACCCTGTATAAAGGATTCAAATTGTTCAACGGCTTAAACACTCAAACAAACTAAAAATGAAACTAACTTAAACACTTATAAAAAAAGTGTTATCGAATTTGTTAAATCACAGTATTACCTACATTATCGTACATTTATAATAAACTAGCGGTACCCGGCGCGCGTTGCTACGCCCAAAAAAACACTTGTGTATTTAATGTGAAACTAAATTTATTTATATGTATATTTTATCTCAATGTTAGCGGATAAGCAATATTTTTGGTCGTTTCGGTTGGTGTATAAATATACAAATTTTTTGGCATACACACAAAGTGCAGTTAATTTGAATGTTAAACTGAACATGATAACATTGATAAATTGTGGCTTGAATATTTTGCTGCATTTGACAAAAATTTGGGAACATAAAATGTCATTTGTTGTGCGATTCAATTCCTTTTCCTATGTTTAAAAGTTGTTTGGAAAATGTTTGGGTGGACGATTCTTGCACCAAATGGACACGCACGTTCGTTCAGAGTTTGATTTTTCGACTCAGTTCCATTAATATGATGCTTTTATTCAACGAAAGGAAAACATTTTTATAAAAAAGTTGAAAAAAAAACTTTGCCAAAAGCCCGCATTTTTCTGTCTTCCACCCAAAAATTTATGAAAAACACCAAAAAAGAATTAAAAAAAAACTGAACCAAAATTGTTAAAAGCATGCATTTTTTTTCCTTCCACCCGATCGGCACGAAACCTTCACAGGAACCATCCCTGGACTAAACTATATTTACCCCAAAAATTTCATAAAGATCCATTGGGTGGTCTAGGAGTCCATACGCAACATACATATATACACACATCCATTTTTATATATACACCGCGGCTTCACTCGCGTTTCAGCTGATCAAGAAGTAGACTGTACCTTGAGGAGTATAGTCTATCGTAATCTAGCTTCTTCTTCTTTTATAGCTTTATAATTTAAAACCTACATTTAACCGTGATAAAAAGAAACCTATAAGATATACCAGATTATAGTCTAGCTCTGTTGTAAATTTCATTCCGATCCGGTCAGCCATTCTGGTGTAATTTCAAAAATAGCCAATATGCTATTCCAGACTATAATCTATCTCTGTGCTAAATTTCATTCAGATGAGTTCAGCCATTCTTGTGTAATTTCAAAAACTAAAACAAATCTATCCCACGGGAACCATACATTTTACCGGGATAAAAAGTAGCCAATTTGCTATTCCAGACTATAATCTATCTCTGTGCTAAATTTCATTCAGATGAGTTCAGCCATTCTTGTGTAATTTCAAAAACTAAAACAAATCTATCCCACGGGAACCATACATTTTACCATTAGCCAATTTGCTATTCCAGACTATAATCTATCTCTGTGCTAAATTTCATTCAGATCCGTTCATCCATTCTGGTGTAATTTCAAAAATTAAAACAAATCTATCCCACGGGAACCATACATTTTACCGGGATAAAAAGTAGCCAATATGATATTCCAGACTATAATCTATCTCTGTGCTAAATTTCATTCAGATGAGTTCAGCCATTCTGGTGTGATTTAAAAAATTAAAACAAATCTATCCCACGGGAACCATACATTTTACCGGGATAAAAAGTAGCCAATATGCTATTCCAGACTATAATCTATCTCTGTTCTAAATTTCATTCAGATCCGTTCAGCCATTCTGGTGTGATTTCAAAAATTAAAACAAATCTATCCCACGGGAACCATACATTTTACAGGGATAGAAAGTAGCCAATATGCTATTCCAGACTATAATCTATCTCTGTGCTAAATTTCATTCAGATGAGTTCAGCCATTCTTGTGTAATTTCAAAAACTAAAACAAATCTATCCCACGGGAACCATACATTTTACCGGGATAAAAAGTAGCCAATTTGCTATTCCAGACTATAATCTATCTCTGTGCTAAATTTCATTCAGATCCGTTCATCCATTCTGGTGTAATTTCAAAAATTAAAACAAATCTATCCCACGGGAACCATACATTTTACCGGGATAAAAAGTAGCCAATATGATATTCCAGACTATAATCTATCTCTGTGCTAAATTTCATTCAGATGAGTTCAGCCATTCTGGTGTGATTTCAAAAATTAAAACGAATCTATCCCACGGGAACCATACATTTTACAGGGATAGAAAGTACCCAATATGCTATTCCAGACTATAATCTATCTCTGTGCTTAATTTCATTCAGATGAGTTCAGCCATTCTTGTGTAATTTCAAAAACTAAAACAAATCTATCCCACGGGAACCATACATTTTACCGGGATAAAAAGTAGCCAATATGCTATTCCAGACTATAATCTATATCTGTGCTTAACTTCATTCAGATCCGTTCAGCCATTCTGGTGTGATTTCAAAAATTAAAACGAATCTATCCCACGGGAACCATAAATGTAACAGGGATAAAAAGTAGCCAATATGCTATTCCAGACTATAGTCTATCTCTGTGCTAAATTTCATTCAGATGAGTTCAGCCATTCTTGTGTAATTTCAAAAACTAAAAACAAATCTATCCCACGGGAACCATACATTTTACCGGGATAAAAAGTAGCCAATTTGCTATTCCAGACTATAATCTATCTCTGTGCTAATTTTCATTCAGATCCATTCATCCATTCTGGTGTAATTTCAAAAATTAAAACAAATCTATCCCACGGGAACCATACATTTTACCGGGATAAAAAATAGCCTATCTGCTATTCCAGACTATAAACTATCTCTGTGCCAAATTTTATCCAGATCCGTTTAGCCGTTCTGGCGTGAGTTAGCAACAAACATCCAAACATCCAAACATCCAAACATCCAAACATCGTAACTTTCACATTTATAATATTAGTAAGATTATTATTACTTAACAAAAAATCAATTAATATTAAATATAAATAATTGAAAATGTAAATAGTTTAAACTAAACTAAATAAATAAACTTAAACTTAAACTTGAAGCTATAGAACACTTCAAAAATGAGAACATGCTAGGTGACTTCAGCTCTAAAATCAATATGCCCCGACCCTTCAAGGTGAAGAAACGATTATTTGACAGTTTGAATACAGATGCAGGAATGCAATAGGACAAAGCCTGATTCAATTTTTATGGAAAAATAGACTCACAGCTGCCAACACCTTATTTCGTAAGAAAAATAGGCGCAGATGGACATGGAAATCTTCTAATGGTCTGATTAAAAACGAAATCGATTTCTTTCTTGCCAACAATAGGAAATCTATTAGAAACCTGGACGTTCTTAGTCGATTCCAGTTTGATTCAGACCACAGGATGGCGAGGGCAAATATTAAAATAGATCAGTCGACAAAAAAGAAGCCTAAGCCCAAAAATACATATTTGGAAGATAAGCCATCGGAAACAAGTATAAGCTGTCACAACCATAAGCTGGATAAATGTTTAACCTCCCCTTCTATCGAACAAATCTCAACTAAAAACTTTCATCAAATTTATAATTATACTAGCTGCCCCGACGGACTTCGTCCCGTTAATTATTTGGCGAAATTAGAATAAAATCAAATTTTAATTTAATTGAATTATATTATTTTGTATTGCAATCTAAAACAAAATATGAAACAATGATTATATTCAATTTAAGGCTGCACGATACACAACATTTTTACTTTCGATTATAGGTACTATAAGGCAAGCTATGCATTCGTAAAAAAAAAATCTAACAATCAAACAAGACATTACGAAGATAGAGAAGTCGAAAAAAGTGGGTCCGACAATTCTGTCTGTCTGTCTGTCTGTCCGTATGTCTGTCTGTTGTATAGTCCCGTCCTAAGGAGGGGTATTTGGAATTAGCATTCTAGCTCCAAAACTAATGGTACCTGCCATACGATTTTTAGTGAAAAATTAATTTTTCTCAAAAATGGCTCCTACCATTTTGATAAAACTTTCTGAATAGTGTTTCTGTGCAAACTTTATGTTTTGGTTGGAATAGATTTTTCAGGAAAAGTCTTATAACGGTACCTCCCATTGGGCCGCTTTTTTGAAATCAGATTTTCTCGTAAGCCACTTGACGGATTTCGATGAAATTTTTAATGTAGAAGCCCTTTTAAAGACGAAATAATATAAATTTTTAAATTTCTGAAAAAAAGTTTTTCTGGGTTTTTTTAAAAAAATTAACTTTTTTTTAAATTTTTGTTTTATTCAAAAACGGTTCAAGCTATTTTTTAAATTTTATTTTTCTAATAAAAACTAAAAAGTGCTAGAAGTTGGCATGCTCAAAAAAAAATTTGGAATATATTTTGGAAAAGTTTTTTAAAAAACACTGTTTTTTGAAAAAACTGGTCGAACGATTTTGAAAAAAAAAATGTTAAAATTCTTAACATTAAACAAAATTATATGGCTCACTTATTTTTTTTCCAAAAAACGTTTTAACTATTGATTTTTAAGTGATCATATACATATTTCATATACTTAGTTTTTTCCCTGCTTTTTTCCAAAATCTCAAACCCCAAGACCACTGTCTCACATTAGAACATGCCACATATAACTGACCATGTGAGAACCATGTCATTGCTAGATTTATTCCGCACACTTCCAGCGACTGCCCTTGTGATTTGTCATCGCAAAAGCAAGTTTCACTGAGAATTGAATGAGTTTAAACTGGAACGGCAAATCGGTTGAAGTCAAAGGAAATCGCGGAATCACATTGTTCAGAAGCTTCATCACTATCAGTCGCGTTCCATTGCATAGTTTCGGGGCATGAAGATTTCTTAGCATACAATAATGACACATCCAACTTTAAGACGCAAATGTGAGGCGGCATGCCAGGCAAATCCAAAGAGTTAAGGAATTCCACTGGGTAACTCACAACTTCGTCCTCGATTTTTATGAACGCAATTCTCCCGGAATTAGATTTTGAATCGTCGAATTCAAGTCATTGACATACATTTTTTTTGCTGCTAAAATTGCGCGTGCGCTCAACCAATCGTAGTTGCGATAATTTTGACCATTGTTCGGATATACGTTAGTGCTAATTGCATGTGGAATCGATATTAAACCGCTGGATATATCTAACGGAATTTGCCCATTTCCAGTTTTTTGGAAAAAAAAACTTCTGCGGTTTTATCCTGTTCTATACGGTTTTCACGTTGCTCCACAAAAACGATGACTTGCCGCTGTTGATTTCGGAATCACAAGAAGTGTTTGCCGGAAGTCGCCCGCCAACAATTTACAATTTTGTACCACTTTTGCCATTGCCGATTGCTTTGAAATGTTGCAAACAGGATTTTCATTGATTTGCAAGTTTAACGGAAGCTTCAGTGCTAAATGTGCCATTCTTTCACCTTCCAACAGTGTTGCAGCAATTCCAGTAGATGCGAGAGCTAACAAACAAAATGCAACTGATTTTTTAAAATCAACTTAAAAAACAGTATAAACTACATAATTACAAATCAATTACAATAAATTAAAAAAAAATAATTACCTAACTTACTTTTTAATAATATCACCAATAAATAATTAGTTCACAAAATCGCAACCATATTCTTTCGTTATTTTAACTTGCGGATTATAGGTACTATAAGGCAAGTTATGGATTCGTGCAGAAAAAATAAAATGCACGACTGGGTCGCACGAACTTGCTCTAATGTGTGACAGTGGTCTAAGGGTTTGAGATTTTGATAAAAATAAATTTTTCAAAATTCTTATATAAATACTTAAACTAATTTGAGCTGAAAAAAAGGACGCCATTTTATTTCTTGGATAAATTTGAATTTATGAGAATAAATTTATAAAAATCTGTGGAGCGGTTTTTGAGAAAAAAAGTTTTTTTTGAAAAACTTTTTGAAAATTTTTTTTAAAAAAAAATTCAAAAACGCCAGTTTATAGATATTCAGCAAATACATTTATTTAAAATTTTTAGAAAAAAATTTAATCAGCCGTTTTCAAAATATTAATTTTTAAAAATTTTTTTTTAAAAATGCTTTTAAAAATACAAAAAAATATTTTTCAAAAATATTGGTATGCAATACAAATTGAGCTACCTACAGCTATATGTGTGTGAAATTTTGAAAGAATCGGTTGAGTCGTTTCCAAGTTAGTCGAAAGCAAAAAAAACGGTCCTATGGAAAGTACCCTTCTTAGCCATTTTTTAAAAAAAATTTGTCAGCCATATGATTGGTCGTACCTAAAAACCAACACTGATTTTTTTAAATCGAAATCGTTAGAGCCGTTTTTGAGAAAAATAAGCTTTAACGTAACGGTTGTATGGCAGGTACCCATATTTTTTGAGCTAAAAAAAAATTTTCAATTTCCCCTCTGTACAATACCTAAAAAAGTCTATATACCAAGTTTGAAGCAATTCGGCCGACCCGTTTGGGCTGTAGGTCTCTATACATACAGACAGACAGACAGACAGACATACAGACGGACAGAGTTTTTAGACTATCTTTTTTCGTCTTCGCTATCATCGTAATGTCATGTTTGATTGTTATCTCAAAACTTTTTTTTTCGACGAATGCATAACTTGCCTTATAGTACCTATAATCGCAAGTAAAAATTTGAGATAACAATCACACATGACATTACGATGATGGAGAAGTCGAAAAAAGTGGGTTTGGGAATTCCGTCCGTCTGTCTGTCTGTCTGTATGTCTGTTCGCGCCTCTGGAGGCTGAACGGGTGTGCCGATTAGCTTCAAATTTGGTATTAAGGATTTATTTGGCCGTCCCTCGGAACATATTTTTTATTTTTGCTCTAGGTCCAAAAATAACGGCACCTGCCATACAATCTTGAAGACAAAAATTGATTTTCTCAAAAACGGCTCTAACGATTTTGATAAAACTTTCAGAATGCTATTTTTGCAAGAAAATCTATCTTTTGATTCGAAATTTTTTTTCAAAATTTGTCTAATAACGGTACCTCTCATAGAACCAATATTTTCAAATCAAATTTTCTCGTAAGCTATACATTCGATTTCAATAAAATTTTGGCCACAGAAAGTCATTCATAATTTTATTAATATGGCATTTCAAAATTTTCAAAAACTTTTTTTTTTTATTTTTTATAATTTTTTCAAAAAAATTTTTGGTTTTCGAAATATGTTGGAAACGGGTACATTGATTTTTTTTTTAAATTATTTTTCAAATGTAAACTACAGATTGCCATATATATTTGATACTCAAATAAATTTCAAAATATTTTTTGAAAAAGTTTTTCAAAAATAACCTTTTAAAAAAAAAACTGGTCCAACGATTTTCAATATTTTTTTTTCCTATATTGACGTTTAGCTTTGAAATTTTATTGCATACTTAGTTTTTCCGAGAAAACTCTTAAACTAATTTAAAAAATAAAAGAATTTTCGAAATTATATAATTTGTTTTAATATCCATATATGCAGCCACTACGCAATTGCTTATCATAAGAGCAAGTTCGTGCGACCCATTCGTGCATTTTATTTTACTCGAAAAAGCAATCAAAACATATTAAAATATCATCAGGAATAACAAAAAAATATGCTTTATTGTCAAGCGGAATGAACTTGCAATGATATACATACATATCTCGTAAATATAAATTACTTTACCCGAAAAATAAGTGAAAATTAACTGAAAAACGAAATGTGCACCTGCAGCACCACCTGTTCAAAATTGTTTAACTTTCTTTTTCCTAAACCTTAACTTAGCAATTACGGACAAACCCGCAGGTGTAAGTGCCTAATTTTATTTAGTAGTTTTCAATTTGAATGCACCTGCAGCGCCACCTGTTAAATCTTTTCCGACTTTTTTTTCTAAGCCTTCACGTATCAATTACGAACAAACCCACAGAAGGAAGTATCCTATGCGGTCCAGTAGTTTTTAAGTTTTAAGTGGTCGAATCTTTTTAATAATATATTTATATACAGGGTGTCCCAAAAGTCAACGTCAAAACGAAAACGGGTGATAGGGTAGGTGGTGACAGTTATCAGAAAAATAATAAAAAAAATCTTTGACATGAATTTTGTGAGTTAGAGGCATTCGAAAAAAAAATCGAAAAATTGCTCACCCTCTGAAGGCCTTTCAAGTGCCGTGATTACAAATCTTAATTTTTCTCAATTTTTTTTCTGTTATGGAACCTCGAATAACCCCGCTAACAATTTCATTAAAAAATTTAAACACACCTGCATCAGTTTTGAAGAAAATTTCACTTTTTTGCCCAACTAAATACTCAAAATTTTTACATGACCCTAATTCAATGGGCTGTACTGTAAAAAAAATGTACTACTAAATTTTGGCAAGTTACCTTAAAAGTTGGCGAGTTCAATTCTCCTTCCAAAATGGTATAAGGTTTTTTAGAATATTCCATAAATAACGGAAAAAAATGTTTTTCTCAAATAAACAGGTTTTAAGATAATTCTTTTTCATTCATTAAAAAAAAATCTGGATGTACTCCAGGCTTTCTCGTCCAAGTTTAAGTTCGAGGAGAGTGACCGTTATTATTTAGAAGTAACTACGAGCAGGCCCAGACTTCCAAGGGCTATCAGATAGTGATTCATTTCTTGTCGTTTAGTAAAACTGATCCGGTCCTTGGAATATTTGTGTTGTCCTTTGGATTTAAGTGCGTTATAATCTCACTTAATAACATCACTGCGCAGGAATATGCTAACATGCACCTTATTAATGGAGAATGCAGAGGCAATGCTAGTGCTGTAGCTAGACTTTATCATGAGAAATATCAAATGCTGAGCGTTATCCGGATCATCGGGTTTTTGTGAATTTGCACCAGTCATTCTCAGAAGGTCGATTTCCATACCAAAGAACTTGTGAAAGCAGGCCCCTCATGCCCTACGAGAACCAACTGCTACAAGAAGTCAATCAAGACCCAAGTACCTCAGTACGTGGAATTCAAACAAGAACAGGAGTTCCCAAAAGTACAGCACATCGCATTTTGAAGAAAAATGAGCTCCATGCTCATGTTCAACGAGTGCAAAGTCTACTACCCCGAGATTACCCTGGAATAGTTGCATTTTGTCGAACGATACTACAACGGTACAGGGAAGATCCGCGATTCTTGGACAAAATTCTGTGGTCCGATGGATCAACATTTAAAAAGGATGGATACATGAACCTTCACAAAATTGCACGAGTGGCATCGGCATGTAGAAAATCCACATTTGATACGGGAAGACTAATCGCAGTATCGCTTCAAAGTTAAAAAAAAGAAGAAGAAAAAGTCTACTCAAAACCAATCCAAAATTTAGCAGAGCTGCGCCAAAAAATCACGGAGGCTGTTGCAGACGTCAACTCAAGAAGATTCGCTCGCCTTATAAAACGATCTTATTTAAGAAGATCTAGATCTTGCATTGCTGTTGGAGGCAAACAATTTGAACATTTGTTATAGTTATAACTAATCGAAATAAACTTTGATGTAATTTTTGTTGAAAAATTGAATTTTATTTCAAACTTAAACCAAAAAATAGAAATGAATCTCTATCTGATAGCCCTTGGAATTCTGCGCCTGCTAGTAGTTACTTCTAAATAAATCGAACTTAAACTTGGACGAGAAAGCCTGGAGTACATTCAGATTTTTTTTTAATGAATGAAAAAGAATTATCTTAAAATCTGTTTATTTGAGAAAAACATTTTTTTTCCGTTATTTATGGAATATTCTAATAAACCTTATACCATTTTGGAAGGAGAATTGAACGCGCCAACTTTTAAGGTAACTTGCCAAAATTTAGTAGTAATTTTTTTTTACACTACAGCCCATTGAATTAGGGTCAAGTAAAAATTTTGAGTATTTAGTTGGGCAAAAAAGTGACATTTTCTTCAAAACTGATGCAGGTGTGCTTAAATTTTTTAATGCAATTGTTAGCGGGGTTATTCGAGGTTCCATAACAGAAAAAAAAATTGAGAAAAAAAAATTAAAATTTGTAATCACGGCACTTGAAAGGCCGTCAGAGGGTGAGCATTTTTTCGTTTTTTTTCGAATGCCTCCAACTCACAAAATTCATGGCAAAGATTTTTTTTATTATTTTTCTGATAACTGTCACCACCTACCCTATCACCCGTTTTCGTTTTGACGTTAACTTTTGGGACACCCTGTATATGTAGATATAGATATATAGATTTCTGAAAAAATAACCCAACTTGTAGTCCAGGAAAAATAGCTTTTTGCAAGGAAAAAATTAGATCCCGGCTGAAAATTGACACGATCATTGGTAATGGGGCTCTTAATATAATGAGAGAGTTCCTCACCGATCCGATGACCGCTACGTAAGTTATTCAAGGTCAAAAGTCATGAAAATGGGTTTTTTCAAATTTACTCAAAAACTGTTAGTTTTAGAGAAAAAATTTGTTCTACAAACATGTTGCTGAAGCAATTTCCAACAAAAATGGTTATCATAATTTTGTCCCTAGCGTGTACCGTTAAAAAGTTATAGCACTTTAAAGAATCGTAAGTATAGCCCTATTTCGCATTTTCTCCCACATTACTGATAATTACTTAAAACCAGTTTGTTTTAGAGAAAAATTTTGTAGTACAAACTTGTAGATGAAGAATTTCTTCACAAAAATGGTTTTAGTATCTTGTTCGTAGCATGTACCGTTAAAAAGTTATAGTATTTTAATGAATACACGGACCATAAAATTAATTTTATTTTTGGGGCCCAAATATTTGTAACCAGTCACAAAATTTGATGAGAAAATTTAACCCAAAACCGGTATTTTTTGGTAATCAGTTTAAATAATCTTTTGGTAATGCACGCACGTGTTCTTTTTAGCATTATTTAAAACTTTATTCGGAAATATAAAAAAAAAAAACAGGTAAAATGGATGAACATTGTTTTATTTGCAGTGATTCGTTGTCTGAAGGTGAAATTTTAACTGTTGACCGTGGAATCAAAACGTTAATTGAGTCGAGTATTGAAAGAGGTGATAACAAAGTAGATTTTTTGAAAGACAGAACCTCTGTTATAGTCCATCGTCAGTGTCGTAAAAACTACACCCGAAAATGCAGCATAATTTCATATGGTTTTCATGTCATGACCCTTTCCCTAAACTTTCTCACATAATGTCTATATCGAATGGAATAATCGGTGATGACAGTATCAACTGTTACAGAGCTTATGAAATTGGTCTTATTTCTATGGAGAGTATGAAAAACCTAACATTTGGTAATATTAAATTGAAAAGATCAAACAGAGTAGCTTCCCTTTTAACTGTCAACAGTTCGATAAAAGTGCATGGTGAAAAAGTTGCAATTGATCCTCTGTTACTTTTTCAACGAATAAGCATAACTAAACAATTTGAAGACCAACTGCAGACATTTTTAACATACGAGTTGGCTCCTTATCCATTGTCACTTTTTGATGAGGTTGGTATGCGAAAAAATAAAAAATCTTCCCTTTATGAATTGTTAGAGCCAGTTGAAGATAACATCGATTATAATAATGTAACATACATCATCGATGGAGGATTTTTACTGCACCGTGTTTTATGGAATCGAGAGAACACATTTCATGCGATTTTTGATAGCTACATTTACTATGTACAAAAGCATTTTGGCAAAGATGTCACCATTGTTTTCGATGGTTATAAAGATCAAGGTAACAATATAAAAGCTTCAGAGCAGCGTCGTCGGTGTGCTTCAGGTTCGTCATCAGCTGACATTTTGTTCGATGCATCAATGAAAGTCCCAACTTCCCAACAACAATTTCTTGCTAATGCAAACAGCAAAAGTCGATTCATTGCTATGTTTTCTGAGAAGTTTAAGGCTGTAAACATCCTAGTGAGGCAAGCCAAAAATGATGCAGATGTTTTAATAATCGAAACAGCCATAGAGAAAGCTGAGAAACGCCCGAGTATTGTTGTAGGGGAGGATGTCGACCTACTAGCAATACTGATGGCACGCGCTCCTCAAGACAAAAAGATTTATTTTCGAAAACCAGGTAAAGCTAAAATGGAAAATAAATTATACTGTACTTACAGTTTAGCCGCTTACCCAAAATGTCAAGCCCACATCTTATTTTTGCACGCATTTACCGGTTGTGATTCAACTTCTGCTCTCTACAACAAAGGCAAATTAAAAATTTTCAAGCTTTTCGAAAATAGTGACGATCTGATAAAATGTGCCGAAGTGTTTGCCAGAGCCGATTGTCCTCCAAATATTATTTTTAAAAATGGTATACGTCTACTTCTAGCATCTTACAAAGCACATTCAAAAGAAGATAATAACGATGTATTAAGATATTCTACATTTGTCCGACTGACTAGGCTCAACAAGGCTGTACAATTATCTTCCCTTCCTCCAACATCTGCTGCTGCTCAACAACACCTTTTTAGAGTGTACTATCAAGTTCAAGCTTGGTTGGGCATTACGAAATAATGTTTTGGAGCCTATAACCACTCTGCTTCAACCAGCACCTGATGAACTTCTTACAACAATATTTTGTAGTTGTAGTAAGGGTTGCGGTTCTAATTGTGGTTGTCGAAAAGCGGGATTAAGTTGTTCTTTAGTTTGTGGTCAATGTCATGGAAAGTCGTGTACAAACTCAGTCCAAATTGATCCATACGCAGAGGACGATAATGACGAATCATTACTTAACATGCCTATGCCAGATGTTAATTCATAATTTAAACTAAATTTTGTTTGCTAAACACAGTGGAATAGGCCTACGAGGGATACCACATAAAAAAAAACGCGCCTGTCACTTGACCTCTGAGGTGGTGTGGAAGAAATTGCAAAATAGGGCTACTTTTTGCAATACTTACGGTTCTTTAAATTGCTCTAACTTTTTAACGGTACATGCTACGAACAAGATACCAGAACCGTTTTTGTGAAAAAATTCTTCATCTACAAGTTTGTTCTACAAAATTTTTCTCTAAAACAAACTGGTTTTAAGTAATTATCAGTAATGTGGGAGAAAATGCGAAATAGGGCGATACTTACGATTCTTTAAAGTGCTATAACTTTTTAACGGTACACGCTAGGGACAAAATTATGATAACCATTTTTGTTGTAAACTGCTTCAGCAACATGTTTGTAGAACAAATTTTTTCTCTAAAACTAACCGTTTTTGAGTAAATTTGAAAAAACCTATTTTCATGACCTTTGACCTTGAGTAACTTACGTAGCGGTCATCGGATCGGTGAGGAACTCTCTCATTATATTAAGAGCCCCATTACCAATGATCGTGCCAATTTTCAGCCAGGATCTAATTTTTTCCTTTCTTTGGCATTTTTTTGTCTATTTTTCCTGGACTATTGTACAAATATATAAAACAAAAAACAGGAAAATTGAAAAACTTAAAAACGAAACAAGAAACTAGTATCAGCACAATCGTAAAACTAGATCTTTAACACCTGCGTAAAGAATGTAAATCTATACATACAATAAAATTGTAACGGGTCGATGTCTGTACATTGAAGATATAGATGCAAAACTAATATGGGGAGTCTCTATACCAGACTTACAGAAGCCAAAACAACCGTTTTTAGAATTTTTGTCTGTCTGTCTGTCTGTCTGTATGTTTGTACGCGCATCACGCAAAAACTACTGCATGGAAATTGAATGCGGTTTTCGCAGATTTATTGGTAGTACGCCAACTTAAAATATAGGCTATATTTTATCGCAGGAAAATATATAATTCTGGTTGTTTTTTTAATATTGCTGCAATCGACCGTTATTCAATGAACTTAACGCAAAATTAAAAGATTTTTAGGAGGTAAGCGTCTCACTTACATAGTGGCACTGTAAATCACAAAACTAGCGCAACACTTACCTACACATACATGAATATAAATTAGTTAGTCGTTCTGAATAGAAGTTACATCAAAAACATCATAGATGGCGCTATTTATCACCATATAGACAATGTCTCATTCAGCGAAAGCAGAAATCGAAAAAGAGATACCTACTTTATTCTAAAATCCACGCGTACGAAGTAGCGGAGTAGATTTAGGGGTTTACCATTAACACAATCAAACGAACACATAAACAATTATCGCCCCATAAGCATAATGTCTACCACATACAAAGTTTTTTCGAAATGTATTGTCATAGGGGAAATAAATGCTTTATGCAAATTGCGTTAACAAGATGCAAAAATCAAATTCAAGGTCCTGGCAGAAAAAGAGTACCCGATATTAGGCAAAAAAGGATTGTGAAATTCTCAACCTATTATTACGCGCCAGCGAATGACTCCATTTTCGATGGTCTTGGTTGCGTGGAAGATTCTATCTATGACATAGACTTAGTAGAAAATTCAGTTTGCGTATTCATCCTGCTAGGAATATCCCACATGCCTTGAGAGAAACTGTGAAAATCGAAATAGACAAAATGATTAAATTAGGAGTTTTAGTAAAAACGAAAGAAGCTACTGAAATGTCTCACATGGTCGTTGCAGAGAAGAACGACAAACTGTGTGTTTGTTTAGACCCCTTACATTTTAATAAAAATATAATAAGAAGATACCCCTAAGAACACTTGAAGCGATAGCCAGCCGAATAAGAAAGTCAAAATATTTCACCTTGCAGGTTTTTCAAGATATACTCGTAATGTCCAGTCTACTAGAAGATGATCAAAATACCTCTTCGTTATCCGACATCAACAAATGACAGAACCCTAGTAAGGATGTGTGGATGATTTTCCCGCTCACAATTGGTAGTTAGGTTTCATTTGGCTAAATGCGCACGGCCTAGGAGTAAGGAGAAAGTATTCATTTATTGATTCGTTGTTTTGATACATTTCAATTTCAATTTATTTAACACCAATGTACATATAAGACTTTGTCTTTTATAGTACTTAACAATACTGATAACGATAACAATATATCAATCTTAAAGCTAATATATACTATGTATATATAAAATAATTACATTGTTTTTCTTTAATTACATTAGATTTAAATTTTTTTTCTTTTTCTTCATTGAAAGAAAGAAAACATTGCAGTTTTAAAATATGTTGTACCAATTATTCTTTTAATTGTGCCAGGAAGAGAGTTCCATAGCCTGGGTGCATAAACAAAGAAGAGCCGTGAAGAATTCAAGTAGTTGAAAGTCGGTGCTATTAGATTAGTAGTTCTAACAGATTGGGTAAATTGAAGTTTATCAAAAATGTATTGCGGTGCTCTGTTTTGTTTAATTTTGTGCAATAATATACAGCACCTTGCATCCAAGGACAAGTTGATGATAATGTGAGATGTGTTGGTATCTCCGGACGCCATGTACGTATCTTATCATGTCATTAAAAGCCACAAGGATTTTGTGTTTGAAAGCGAGTCAGGCTTACAATAGACCACATTAGCGAAGTCGATTAAAGGTACAAGTAAGGTTTTGATAAGTCTTAGTTTGGTATTAACTGGAGGAATGTTGGAAAATGGCCAGAGTCTACGTAATCCTGAATAGATTCTTCCCACTACGTAATTAGTGTGACTTTCGGCTGAAAGCGACCTATTGATTTTAAACTCTAGACTGGTAACACATTAAACCAACTGAAGCTGGAGTTGGGAGAGAAAAACTGGAGGCAAGAATGAGGTGTCAAGGTGCTTTTTGTTAACAATTGAATGAATTAAAAGCTATGGCATTTTCGTCAGCTCGGTAAGCAATTTGGAATAAAGGGTTTTCCAGTCAATTTCGTTCAAAAGCTTTATTGTTTCTTGAATTGTTAAAGTTCTTTTTCCGCAATACGATATACGTTGGGACATATACTGATGAAATTAAAGCAGTCTTCTTTGGATTTAAGATTACATAAAGAAAAAAATTGGGTGAAACTTCCATTGTAGGTGCTCCGTTGAGTCCTAAGAGTTGACATCTTGCTTTGAAATTTAAGGAGATTTCGTTGTAACTCGGTGTGTCTTCAAAGTAATTTGACAGATTTAAGCTCATATTGAGTTGAGAGTACAGGGCTCTATTGATGGAATAGCGAGCGTTAGCTTTAAAACCATATCGTACAGTTTTTGTGTTTTCCAACTATGCGGTAGAGCTGCTTCTTCAAATCAACCAAGTTTCTTCCATTCATCGAGACTTCTTCATCAAAATTGATTGCCATATTTTTACTTGCGATTATAGGTACTATAAGGCAAGTTATGCATTCGTAAAAAAAAATTTTTTTTTGACAATCAAACATAACATTACGATGATAGAGAAGTCGAAAAAAGTGGGTCCGACAATTCTGTCTGTCTGTCTGTCCGTCTGTCTGTATGTATAGAGACCTACAGCCCAAACGGGTGGGCCGAATTGCTTCAAACTTGGTATATAGACTTTTTAAGGTATTGTACAGAGGGTACCTGCCATACAACCGTTACGTTAAAGCTTATTTTTCTCAAAAATGGCTCTAATGATTTCTATTTAAAAAAATCAGTGTTGCTTTTTAGGTACGACCAATCATATGGCCGAAAAAAAAGTTTCAAAAAATGGCTAAGAACAGTACTTTCCATAGGACCGTTTTTTTTGCTTTCGAATATCTCGAAAACGACTCAACCGATTCTTTCGAAATTTCACACACATTTCACACACATAGCTGTAGATAGCTCAATTTGTATTGCATACCAATATTTTTGAAAAATATTTTTTTGTATTTTTAAAAGCTTTTATTAAAAGAAAATTTAAAAAAATTAATATTTTAAAAACTGCTTATTAAATTTTTTTCTAAAAATTTTAAATAAATGTATTTGCTGAATACCTATGAACTGGCGGTTTTGAATATTTTTTGAAAATTTTTTTCAAAAAGTTTTTCAAAAAAAACTTTTTTTTTCAAAAACCGCTCCACAGATTTTTATAAATTTATTCTCATAAATTCAAATTTATCCGAGAAATAAAATGGCGTACTTTTTTTTAAGCTCAAATTAGTTTAAGTATTTATTTAAGAATTTTGAAAATTTTATTTTTATCAAAATCTCAAGCCCCTAAAATACTGTCACTTATTAGAGCAAGTTCGTGCGACCCAGTCGTGCATTTTATTTATTTTTGCTCTAGGTCCAAAAATAACGGCACCTGCCATACAATCTTGAAGACAAAAATTAATTTTCTCAAAAACGGCTCTAACGATTTTGATAAAACTTTCAGAATGCTATTTTTGCAAGACAATCTATCTTTTGGTTAGAATTTTTTTTTTTTAAATTTGTCTAATAACGGTACCTCTCATAGAACCAGTTTTTTTCAAATCAAATTTTCTCGTAAACTATACATTCGATTTCAATAAAACACAGGAAGTCATTCATAATTTTATTAATATGGCATTTCAAAATTTTCAAAAACTTTTTTTTTTGATTTTTTATAATTTTTTCAAAAAAAATTTTGGTTTTCGAAATATGTTGGAAACGGCTATATTGATTTTTTTTAAAATTATTTTTCAAATGTAAACTACAGATTGCCATATATTTGCATACTCAAATAAATTTCAAAATATTTTTTGAAAAAGTTTTTCAAAAATAACCTTTTTAAAAAAAAACTGGTCGAACGATTATCAATATTTTTTTCCAAGATTGACGTATACGTATAGCTTTGAAATTTTATTGCATACTTTGTTTTTCCGAGAAAACTCTTAAACTAATTTAAAAAATAAAAGAATTTTCGAAATTATTTAATTTTTTTTTAATATCCATATATGCAGCCACTATGCAATTGCTTATCATAAGAGCAAGTTCGTGCGACCCAGTCGTGCAGTTTATTTTAAATGTTTGCGAAATCAATTTTATTTTTAAACTGATTTTTTTTTCAAAATTTCACTGTATTAAAGACTAGTTCCGTTTTTAATTTTGTCTTGTCAATTTAAAGTCAAACACTGAAAACTAGAAGCCCAAAGAGCTAGTAGTTTTTGAAAATTTTTATAAATAACACGAACTACTTTTGCTGTTAAACGCATGTGACGCAAAAAAAAGGAACGACTGGGTCGCACGTACTTGCTCTGTGGGTGCAATAGTACGATGTAAACAAACTTTTCGAGCAATAAGAATAACTCATTTGTGAAAAATTCGGTAAAAACTAAAAAAAAAATTCTAAAACCTTTAATATTTGAAATAAAGATGTCATCTTTTGGGTGCTGCAAATGATATAAATGTCCACTTATGACCAAATCAATAAAACTGTTGAAACCGATTTCCGCTATTATCATGTGTAGCCAAAAAGGAAAAATGCAGTTTTCTATATATTTATTACACAAAAAGTTTCATAAAAATCGGAGGAGCCTTTTTTGAGTAAATAAGAGAAAACCTAGTGGCTCTTTGTATAGGAGCCACCATTTAAAAAAGAGAAACTGAAAAAAAGAAACAAAGTTTGAGTGAATTCGATACAACCGTTGACAACTTATGGCCGTTTGAAAAAAGCCGTTAAGAGCATATCTCGTTATTTGCATTTTATGGTATGAGAAAACTTTGATTAGCAAATTTATGTAAAATTATCTAATCTATAAGTTTGTAGAACATTTTGTTTGTCTAAAGCTCACTGTTTTTGAAATATAAGTGAATGTAAGTGAAAACCCCATTTTTTAGACCTTTGAACCCCTTTAACTGACGTAGCGGTCATGGGATAGTTGGGGATGTTTCTCAGATTGTAAACCACTTCTGTATCAACCTGTATACCAAATTTCAGACCTGTACAATTTTTTTCCTTTCTTTGACAATTTTGTGTTTATTCTTACTGGGCTAAAGCCAATTTCGAGCAAATTAGAAAAAACCAAAAAAAGTTGGCTAAAGCTCAACGGCTGGATGGAAATTGGCACAAAGATAGATATATGGTTCCAGTGGGATAGATTTGTTTTAAGAGTAATTTTTCAGAGCAAAGGATCGACATGATTTTTTGCAAGGCAGTGGTAGTTAAGGGGCAAGAAAATGACATAGGCTTAATTTTATCCCCGAAACATGCACGGTTCCTAGGATAGCATACTAGGATACTACCTAGCAGATGGTGATTGCTAGTCTTATCTTTGAAGAAGGCAGAGTAATAGAAAGGCAACATCATTGATATACGTACATAGAGTTATCGAAAGATCCTCAATCGAATACTCGTTCACGATCAAGATTGAAATGTTGTAACATGAGTAATAGTTTCCAAGTGATCTTAATTTTCGTGAAATTATGAATCAATAGCTTTCGCAAATAATCAAAAGGATGGGGGCCCTTGGTTGCAGGACCGAACCTCAAGCGTATCTTTTGGCTCAGGAGGTGTGTTGCATTGGAAACGGCGCCCTCGGCCAGTCTCGTGGTGGCTGTGTTGGAATTAGATAGAAGTTGCTAAGTTTTAGTTTTGCTTAGTTAACTTTATATATTAAGTGCTTATGTATGATGTAGACTTATGTTAAACTTCAAACTTGGCAACTTAATAAAGTGTATCATTCCTGCATATGATACACAAATAGAGTACTTGTACTCTAAAGAATGTTTACCTAGTCTTTAAGGTTCCGTTAACAGTGTGTTGGCCACCGTTAGATTAAGCCAATAAGTCAGGTGCTTACTATAAGGCGATTTGGTTTTCTTCATACTCATTCATGCATCCCAGCAGAAAGAGCAAAAATGCATTTTCTGTGCCACGTCCATAAGATTTCTTGGGCATATTTTAACGTCAAGTAGACTAAGTAGTCCAGGAAAAATAGACAAAAAAATGCCAAAGAAAGGAAAAAATTAGATCCTGGCTGAAAATTGGCACGATCATTGGTAATGGGGCTCTTAATATAATGAGAGAGTTCCTCACCGATCCGATGACCGCTACTTAAGTTACTCAAGGTCAAAGGTCATGAAAATGGGTTTTTTCAAATTTACTCAAAAACGGTTAGTTTTAGAGAAAAAATTTGTTCTACAAACATGTTGCTGAAGCAGTTTACAACAAAAATGGTTATCATAATTTTGTCCCTAGCATGTACCGTTAAAAAGTTATAGCACTTTAAAGAATCGTAAGTATCGCCCTATTTCGCATTTTCTCCCACATTACTGATAATTACTTAAAACCAGTTTGTTTTAGAGAAAAATTTTGTAGAACAAACTTGTAGATGAAGAATTTTTCCACAAAAACGGTTCTGGTATCTTGTTCGTAGCATGTACCGTTAAAAAGTGCAATTTAAAGAACCGTAAGTATTGCAAAAAGTAGCCCTATTTTGCAATTTCTTCCACACCACCTCAGAGGTCAAGTGACAGGCGCGTTTTTTTTATGTGGTATCCCCCGTAGGCCTATTCCACTGTGTTTAGCAAACAAAATTTAGTTTAAATTATGAATTAACATCTGGCATAGGCATGTTAAGTAATGATTCGTCATTATCGTCCTCTGCATATGGATCAATTTGGACTGAGTTTGTACACGACTTTCCATGACATTGACCACAAACTAAAGAACAACTTAATCCCGCTTTTCGACAACCACAATTAGAACCGCAACCCTTACTACAATTACAAAATATTGTTGTAAGAAGTTCATCAGGTGCTGGTTGAAGCAGAGTGGTTATAGGCTCCAAAACATTATTTCGTAATGCCCAACCAAGCTTGAACTTGATAGTACACTCTAAAAAGGTGTTGTTGAGCAGCAGCAGATGTTGGAGGAAGGGAAGATAATTGTACAGCCTTGTTGAGCCTATTCAGTCGGACAAATGTAGAATATCTTAATGCATCGTTATTATCTTCTTTTGAATGTGCTTTGTAAGATGCTAGAAGTAGACGTATACCATTTTTAAAAATAATATTTGGAGGACAATCGGCTCTGGCAAACACTTCGGCACATTTTATCAGATCGTCACTATTTTCGAAAAGCTGGAAAATTTTTAATTTGCCTTTGTTGTAGAGAGCAGAAGTTGAATCACAACCGGTAAATGCGTGCAAAAATAAGATGTGGGCTTGACATTTTGGGTAAGCGGCTAAACTGTGAGTACAGTATAATTTATTTTCCATTTTAGCTTTACCTGGTTTTCGAAAATAAATCTTTTTGTCTTGAGGAGCGCGTGCCATCAGTATTGCTAGTAGGTCGACATCCTCCCCTACAACAATACTCGTGCGTTTCTCAGCTTTCTCTATGGCTGTTTCGATTATTAAAACATCTGCATCATTTTTGGCTTGCCTCACTAGGATGTTTACAGCCTTAAACTTCTCAGAAAACATAGCAATGAATCGACTTTTGCTGTTTGCATTAGCAAGAAATTGTTGTTGGGAAGTTGGGACTTTCATTGATGCATCGAACAAAATGTCAGCTGATGACGAACCTGAAGCACACCGACGACGCTGCTCTGAAGCTTTTATATTGTTACCTTGATCTTTATAACCATCGAAAACAATGGTGACATCTTTGCCAAAATGCTTTTGTACATAGTAAATGTAGCTATCAAAAATCGCATGAAATGTGTTCTCTCGATTCCATAAAACACGGTGCAGTAAAAATCCTCCATCGATGATGTATGTTACATTATTATAATCGATGTTATCTTCAACTGGCTCTAACAATTCATAAAGGGAAGATTTTTTATTTTTTCGCATACCAACCTCATCAAAAAGTGACAATGGATAAGGAGCCAACTCGTATGTTAAAAATGTCTGCAGTTGGTCTTCAAATTGTTTAGTTATGCTTATTCGTTGAAAAAGTAACAGAGGATCAATTGCAACTTTTTCACCATGCACTTTTATCGAACTGTTGACAGTTAAAAGGGAAGCTACTCTGTTTGATCTTTTCAATTTAATATTACCAAATGTTAGGTTTTTCATACTCTCCATAGAAATAAGACCAATTTCATAAGCTCTGTAACAGTTGATACTGTCATCACCGATTATTCCATTCGATATAGACATTATGTGAGAAAGTTTAGGGAAAGGGTCATGACATGAAAACCATATGAAATTATGCTGCATTTTCGGGTGTAGTTTTTACGACACTGACGATGGACTATAACAGAGGTTCTGTCTTTCAAAAAATCTACTTTGTTATCACCTCTTTCAATACTCGACTCAATTAACGTTTTGATTCCACGGTCAACAGTTAAAATTTCACCTTCAGACAACGAATCACTGCAAATAAAACAATGTTCATCCATTTTACCTGTTTTTTTTTTTATATTTCCGAATAAAGTTTTAAATAATGCTAAAAAGAACACGTGCGTGCATTACCAAAAGATTATTTAAACTGATTACCAAAAAATACCGGTTTTGGGTTAAATTTTCTCATCAAATTTTGTGACTGGTTACAAATATTTGGGCCCCAAAAATGAAATTAATTTTATGGTCCGTGTATTCATTAAAATACTATAACTTTTTAACGGTACATGCTACGAACAAGATACTAAAACCATTTTTGTGAAGAAATTCTTCATCTACAAGTTTGTACTACAAAATTTTTCTCTAAAACAAACTGGTTTTAAGTAATTATCAGTAATGTGGGGGAAAATGCGAAATAGGGCGATACCTACTTACGATTCTTTAAAGTGCTATAACTTTTTAACGGTACACGCTAGGGACAAAATTATGATAACCATTTTTGTTGTAAACTGCTTCAGCAACATGTTTGTAGAACAAATTTTTTCTCTAAAACTAACCGTTTTTGAGTAAATTTGAAAAAACCCATTTTCATGACCTTTGACCTTGAGTAACTTAAGTAGAGGTCATCGGATCGGTGAGGAACTCTCTCATTATATTAAGAGCCCCATTACCAATGATCGTGTCAGTTTTCAGCCGGGATCTAATTTTTTCCTTGCAAAAAGCTATTTTTCCTGGACTAAAGATAAAGTAGGAGCAATAAAAAGAATAAAGAAACCTACCAATGTACTAGAGCTTCAAAGGTTCTTAGGAATGTTCACGTATCTTGGCAAATTCATAGAAAATTTATCTGAAATCACACAACCTGCAAGAGAGTTAAAAAAGATGTAACTAGGGATTGGAATCAGCATCACGATAAATCAAATCAAAGAAAGCCATTCATCTATTTCAGTTGTACGTTTCTGTGACACAAAGGATGTCAAACTACAAGTAGATGCAAGCAAGCATAAGATCAGCCGATTGCATACACTAAAAATGCTCTAACAGCTACTCAACAAAACAATCCTCAGATAGAGAAAGAAGCACTAGCTATCCAGTTCGAGTGTACAAAAATTCCATGAATATGTTTTCGGGAAGCGTCTCCACCGATCACAAGTCCCTAGAGGCCATATTCAAAAAGCCACTACATTGCGCACCAAATAGATTACAAAGAATATTTTTTTAAGTAATGCCCTATGCACCGGACATCACTTATAGAAAAGAAAAGGAAATAGCTTCAGCTCACGCACTTTTTTTTTTTTTTTTTTTTTTTTACACTATCAGTTCTCGAGAGTAAGAAGCTTATATCAAGCATTAACTTACAATCAGAGATTAGCCAACACATATTATGTGCTCACTGGCTACATCATTTAGTGCAGGTGTTAGTTGTTAGTAAGCAAAATATACAAATAGCATAACACCAGCACAAAAAATAAATAAACAAATACATTTATACAAAATAGATACAAAAACATTGAGAACAAACAAAACATAAACTATGAGCGTGGTGCACTGGTTTTAAATGTTTTCTTTAGACAGGATTTACTAATATTTAAATCAACAATACTTTTATTTGAGTTAAAAAGTTTGCACATGCGTGTAAGAGGTTCATTCATGCCATAATTAGTACGGTCATTCATGCCATAATTAGTACGGTGTTGAGGACAATGTAATAGCTCTAAATTACGAAGATGATAAGCCCCTCCGCGATAGTTAAAACCTACACAAGATAGAAGATCGGGTGAGTCCAAAGATCCTGTTAAAAGTTGGTGAATAAAAATAACATCATTGTTAATACGCCTTTGTGACAAGGTTTGAATCTGTAGAAGTTGAATCCGGTGTTCGTAAGGTGGGAGGTTGTATGGATCTGCCCAGGAGAGACCTTTTAAAGCAAATCGAATAAAATTACGCTGAACTGCCTCTATCCTAGACTTATGAACTTCGTAAAAAGCAGACAATACCTGTGATGCATATTCTAGATGGGGGCAAACATGACAGTTATATAAAGCTAGGGTTACATAAGGATTTTGAAATTCCTTCGACTATCTTTTAACAAATCCCAACATGGAATTAGCTTTTTTAACAATAAAGTTGATGTGTTCAGTGAAACTCAAGTCTAGGCTAAAATTTACTCCCAGATCTTTAAAACTAAAAACGCGATGCAAAACTTGTTGTGAAATGTAATAGCCGTGTGTACTTGGTACCCGTTTCCTTGAAAATATCATTGTCTGACATTTCGCTGGATTCAGGCTTAAACAATTCTTGCTACACCAGATAGCAAATCTGTCGATGTCGGCTTGCAATTCTACGCGGTCATTAGCTGAGGTAATAGATTTGAAAATTTTCATATCATCAGCGAAAACAAGGATCTCACTAGAATGAATACACGAAGTTACGTCATTAATAGCTAGTATAAACAGTAACGGACCAAGATGGCTGCCTTGTGGGACTCCTGATTTAGCTGGGACAGGGTTAGAAAACGAATTTCTGAACTTAACTATGTATGATCTGTTTCGGAGATATGAATATATCCAATTAACAAATCCTACAGGGAAACCTAAAGCTTTCAATTTGAAAATGATGATTTCATGTGAGAGTTGGTCAAAAGCTTTTGAGAAATCTGTGTAGATACAATCCAGCTCCTGACCACTCTCTAATGCCCTTGAGCACTTGTTCATAAAGGTTAGTAAGTTTGTGACAGTAGACCGCTTCTGCATGAAGCCGTGTTGTTGATGGCAGATTAAATGTTTGCAGAAAAACGTTAAGCTATCACAAACTACTTGTTCGAAAAGCTTTGGAATAGAAGACAGTTTAGAAATCGGTCTGTAGTTGGTGATATCGGACTTAGTACCCTTTTTGAAGACGGGAGTAACGAATGAATCTTTCCATACTTGAGGAAATTTACCGGATTTAAGGGATAGCTTGAAAAGGAATTGCAAGGGAGAAGCTAAAACGGAGGAACATTTTTTTAATATTATAGAAGGAATGCCATCAGGACCGGGAGAGTAATCATCTTTCAGCAATGAAAGATAATGCAAAACTTTATCATAATCAATTTGGATGTTGTTGGGGGAAATCACGGGAGTAGTCAAAGAAATCAAAGTCTATATTGACGGGATTTTCAATAAAGGACTTACTGAAATGCTTTGCAAACGCATTGCATATCTCAGGTGAGCTTGTCAAAGCGGAATCTTTGTGAACAAAGTTCACTGGATACCCATCAGACTTCTTCTTTAAATTTACAAACTTCCAAAATTTCTTTGGATCAATCTTCAACGAAATTTCCATTTCCTTCACATATGCTGCATATAGGTTTCTGGAAAGTAAATTAAACTCTTCAAAAATTGCAAGGAACACATTTTGATCAGAAATTGAAAGACTTTTAATGTAAGACTTCCAAGCCTTATTCCGTTTGTTGCGTAGAGATTTAAGCTCTTTCGTGCACCACGGATGGCTGGAGTTGATATTTTTAGATATCTTAAGAGGAATTGAATTTATCAAGCAGCTATTGAAAATTTCGTAGAATTGAGTAACAGCGTCGTCAATGTTAGAGCAAACATGAATATTCGAAATATTAGAAGCACTCAAATTGTCGTAAAGTAATTGAAAGTCAGCTTTAAGGAAATCAAGTGAATAAGAAGAGTCTTCGGCATTACTGTTATTAAGTAAATTGCTGCTCATATCAAAAAATATATCCAATGGGGGATGGTAGGAGTCTACGTTAGAAATGGCAGAGGTAGATTCTACCACTACCGTACTAACAGCGTCAGAAGAAAAGACTAAATCGAGAATTCGATTTCTACAATTATTAATACAGCTTAGTTGCTGTAAGTCAGTAGAGGTTATGTTGTCCAAAAGAAGAAGTTCCTGTTGCGAAGAAGTCAAGGCAGCTTCTAAATAGGACTCGTCTTCAGAAGGGGTCCACGTAATATTAGGTAAATTGAAGTCACCCAACAGTAAAATGTTGCTATTTGAACTGGCAATATCAATCATATGATCAAGAATTAACGATAGCTCAGCAAAAACTGACGCAGAACTTTTCGGTGGAATATAAACATTAATAATATAAAGATCATTTGATTGAAAAGAAACCTTAACACAAACGAGTTCAATTGAAACATTAAAGGGTAAAGAGACAAGGGAAGATGAGATGCAATTACGAACAGCAATCAATACACCACCGCCCACTTCCTTCGGCTTATCCACATGACGGTCCTTTCTAAAAACAGAAAACTCATCGTCGAAAATGTCTGTGTCCAAAAATGAACTATTGAGCCATGTTTCTGTGAAAGCAAAGATATCATGTGGAAAAGCTTGAGAGTTTTTAAAAACTTCAGCAGTTTTGCTGCGTATCCCTCTTACATTTTGGTAGAAGAGGGTAATCCTATTAAGTTTTTTGGAGCCGATACTTTAGCAACTCGAGTATTGAGATTTTTTGATCGAACTACAAATTCTTTGACAAGTGTACCGGGAGGCCAAAACTTATTGTCGCAGAGAGGACCGAACAATGCTGGAGGAGTAGTTATCCTGAACGATGACACAAAACTGTCAGGCTTACTGATTTTATTGCATTTTATAGCTGACGCACTCGAGATGCAGTTATTAACAACAACATGTTGAATTATGTCATTGGGTTGGAGTTCAGGGTCAAATCGGGATACAAATACTAATTTTGGCTTAGGAACAGATTCTATTTTTTTGGGAGGTTCAGAATCTTTGATATTATTGGTATTAGTATTAGTATTAGTATTAGTATTAGTATTAGTATTAGTATTAGTATTAGTATTAGTATTAGTATTAGTATTAGTATTAGTATTAGTATTAGTATTAGTATTAGTATTAGTATTAGTATTAGTATTAGTATTAGTATTAGTATTAGTATTAGTATTAGTATTAGTATTAGTATTAGTATTAGTATTAGTATTAGTATTAGTATTAGTATTAGTATTAGTATTAGTATTAGTATTAGTATTAGTATTAGTATTAGTATTAGTATTAGTATTAGTATTAGTATTAGTATTAGTATTAGTATTAGTATTAGTATTAGTATTAGTATTAGTATTAGTATTAGTATTAGTATTAGTATTAGTATTAGTATTAGTATTAGTATTAGTATTAGTATTAGTATTAGTATTAGTATTAGAACAACTTGAAACACTTTTCGGCTCAGAGCAAGATGGGGTAGTGCTTTCTAAAGCAGTGGGAACCGCAACCACCGGTGAATCGATATCTGCACTAGAGTTGTTGATAGTAGTAATAACTACTTCTTGAAGTGGAGGAGGCAGTGGCATACTTATTGGAATGACTCTCCTTGAATTTGGGCGCTTTGGGTCTGGGGACGGAGTTTTCGATAACGATGACCCTTCCCGACCCCTTTTCTTTCCCTTTTTGAGAGCAGACTTGGTAAGTCCAGAAGAAGAGGGGTTACTCGGGGGCAGGGATGAAGGATGAGGAGAGTCAGGTTCTAACTGCTCTGTTGACGTTGATTTGTTTGCAGTTTCAATTGGGGAAGGAAATGAGATTAAGTTAGCTGAAACTGAGTTTAAATTTTCGCATAAAACTTCAAAGTTCTTAGCAATTTTTATAATCTCATCCTTGAGAGACGACATCTTGAATGAATCTTGTGATAATGATACCTTAATACAAGTTTTACAGTACCAAAAAGCAAATTTGGAAGAATGGATTTTATCTATAAAACTATTTGTTGAGCCTAAGCATTTGGCGTGGAATAATTTCCCACAAGGACCAAAGCAAGCAAAAAGAGGAGTTGAACTCGAGTGCTCTGTACATTTTTCAGCTGAGAAGACCATTATAATAAGAAAAAGAAAGAATAGAAAAAAATTAAAAATAGTTTATTTCGAAAGACATCGACATCGAGGCAAGAGAATAATTCGGATAGTGATTTACAAATCAATTGCTTAGTTCAAGTATCAAATACTATTGGCAGCAGAAACAAATAATGATGAGTGCTTAAAAAGAGGTAATACGATACTATTTGACTGTATGGCCACAAAACGCCTCACAAGTTTCCGATACGGCAAAAAAAATTTGTTATCTTTAGAGATGAACTTGTGCTCTATAAAGATATATTGATGAAGGGTGAGAATGTAGTAGTACCAACAACTATGAAAAAGTCCATGATACAAAAAGCACAAGAGGTGCTTTTTTTTTTGGTTTGGGATGCAAGATGACATAACAAACTTCGCAAAGAATTGCAGTATTTGTCAGGCCAACTAAACATCCAAGCCAAAGGAACCGCTTATCACAAAAGTTGTTCCAGGCCCTCCATGGGAAATCGTAGCGACAGACATTTGTACAGTTATTCGAGTTTTTTTGATTTCCATCATTTAAAAAAACACCACCTAAAATTATTCGATTACTGAAAATCTGGTTTTGGACTATTAGTCCAGTAAATAGAGACATTTTACCCTACAAAAGGTCGGGTAGTTCTAAATTTTTGATATGTTATATGGTATAGCTGGTAGACGAAAATTCCAAATTTCCACAACCACGCCCCCTCCACCCCCTTCAAAATCCTGGAAAAACCACACAAAATCGGCACTTTTGTCAGTTTTTTACCTATAACATTTTTTCAGTGTATTTTATCGAAAAAATAAATATGCTTACAAAATTTCCTATAAATATGATGCGAGAAGTATTTTTGTACAACCACTAAGAACGGCGCTATGAAGCTTCCAAAAAAGGCTAAAATTTCGAATTTTGTAAGATTTTCAGTTTCTTCCCTGTTTAAAGCGCAATAACTCCTTAACCGTCGAGTTTAGAGCAATTTTTTGTTCAATCAATCTTGTTTTGGCTACCGATTGCATGCAAGCATTTTTATTTTGTGACCAACACAATCGGGTGAGGATTGAGATAGTGTTTTGTTAAAATATTCTCACTAACTCATTTTTTCTCTGTATGTCTGTTTGGTTGCTGCGATTTTAAACTAACTTTCAGATAAGCCAGACCCCCAACCGCGTGAATGCTAGTCCCTGCACCCCTTTCTTTACTCCGTTTCATGCACCCCCGTCAAGGCCGTTCTCAGGATGACAATAAGGGGGAGGGGGGCAAAATCATTCAAAAATTAATATTAGTATAAAATTATCCCAGTTTCTTTATCAACTTTTATAAAACAGCCACAATTATAAAAAAATAGATATATACATAGCTATTGAAAAATGTGCTCAGTACGTACCTGTAGAGCTTAAGTCTTAGAGCTCTTTACTCGAGTGGAAAATATAAAACGCCCAGGGAAGATTCATCAACAAAATTAAGATATTCACAGATTTTGAAATTAATAATTAATTGATTAATTTTTTTCTTTTTATTGAATAATTAAATAAATTAAATAATTTTCTTTATATTTTTTATAAATAATGAAAAGTTAAAACAAATCTCAAGATTACATAAGTCGTATTGACAACATGTCAGATAATTGAGAAAAAGTTAAGTTAAATGAGCTTATCAAATACTAAGGGTAAAATATTTACACTCTCGTGCGCTTAGAAGAAGGTGGACTATGATCGGGTGCACTACGTATGAGAATGAGTAGAGTAGTATAGGAGTGTGTAGAAGGGGATATAATAATATAATGTTGTGTAGAAGGGTGTGGAATAAGAGGGGAGGTTCCGTCGCTCGAATCTTCAGCATTCTGCATCGAAATAATAGGATCTTCGTCATTGGCATCTGCATTTAAAATGGCTTCAGGCCGGTTTTCGCAAGAAAAACCACAACAAAATTTGCACAAGCTGGATTTTTTTAAGCCAGCTTTTCTGCAGCTGCAAGCTACAGTCACAAGCCAGTCACACATTTACATGATACCGTTTTAAACATTTTGTGGGGAGCAGCATCCTGAGTATGGTTTTAATGGGTTGCAAGCCTTTTAACCCTTTCGTCCAGCCAAAATCCAGAGGATTTTTTTTTCTCCCATCCACGCCATGGCCTGGTGGTAAGTCCTGAGGAAACGAAAATATGCAACGTTTGTTGTAGGTGGCACTTTGGATAAATGCATTTTGGTTGAACTGCTTATAAACTTGTAATAGCGTAACAAACTAAGCGATTGACCATGGTCCCCACCATATACAGAGACCAAAATACGTTCTCCTGCCTCAAGTAAAAGTGGGTTTTTTTGAAAAATTTGGCAGAACTTGGTTTTTCTAAAACCAAAGATGTTTGAAGTGGTATCACATCCACTTAAAGCATGAAGGAGAAGAACGTTCTTTGGTGGACTAAAGTCATGAGATGAGGATGCCTAGAAGCTATCAGGCAAATTAGTGCTCCCAGGTTTTCGGATGTAGACGTTCTCTACCCTAGGTATTGTTCCGGTCAGTAATATGAGCAAGTCGATGTCTTCCCCAACAATAATCACTGCATCATACTGTGAAGCCATGTATTTTGCAGTGCTACTATTAAAACATCAGCATCTTCTTCAGCTTGTATGGTGTTGATGATTGCATCCTCCAGTTTAGTGACGAGAAGTTCTATAAATCGCTTCTTGTTGCGCTCATTGGATAGGAACTTCTCTTGCGGTGCTTGGTTGATAGTTGTTTAGTCAAAAATCACGTCAGCTGAAGTATTTGTTTTACACCTTCTTGCCCGTTTAGCACTCTTAGTGTTTTGTAAAGCAGTTTCCTCAGGGTAGCCATCAAATACCACCATCACAGCAGTGCCATAGTGCCGATGAATAAACTTTATGTAATCTCCTATAATGCTCCAAGGGTTAAATTTTATATATATGTTGTATATATCTATTTTTTATAATTGTGGCTGTTGGATAAAAGTTGATAAAGAAACTGGGATGATTTTATACTAATATTAATTTTTGAATGATTTTGCCCCCCTCCCCTTATTGTCATCCTGAGTACGGCCTTGACGGGGGTGCATGAAACGGAGTAAAGAAAGGGGTGCAGGGACTAGCATGCACGCGCTTGGGTCTCTGGCTTATCTGAAAGTTAGTTTAAAATCGCAGCAACCAAACAGACATACAGAGAAAAAATGAGTTAGTGAGAATATTTTAACAAAACACTATCTCAATCCTCACCCGATTGTGTTGGTCACAAAATAAAAATGCTTGCATGCAATCGGTAGCCAAAAAAATTATCTACAAGATTGATTGAAAAAAAATTGCTCTAAACTCGACGGTTAAGGAGTTATTGCGCTTTAAACAGGGAAGAAACTGAAAATCTTAAAAAAATCGAAATTTTAGCCTTTTTTGGAAGCTTCATAGCGCCGTTCGTAGTGGTTGTACAAAAATACTTCTCGCATCATATTTATAGAAAATTTTGAAAGCTACAAATTTACATATTTATTTTTCGATAAAATAAACTGAAAAAAAGTTATAGGTAAAAAACTGACAAAAGTGCCGATTTTTTGTGGTTTTTCCAGGATTTTGAAGGGGGCGGAGGGGGCGTGGTTGTGGAAATTTGGAATTTTTATCTACCAACCATACCAAATAACATATCAAAAATTTAGAACTACCCGACCTTTTGTAGGGTAACCCCCCTTTTTACTTGCGATTATAGGTACTATAAGGCAAGTTATGGATTCGTGCAGAAAAAAAAATTTGAGATAACAATCACACATGACATTACGATGATGAAGAAGTCGAAAAAAGTGGGTCTGGGAATTCCGTCCGTCTGTCTGTCTGTCTGTCTGTCTGTCTGTCTGTCTGTCTGTCTGTCTGTATGTCTGTTCGCGCCTCTGGAGGCTGAACGGATGGGCCGATTTGCTTCAAATTTGGTATTTAGGATTTATTTGGCCGTCCCTCGGAACAAATTTTTTATTTTTGCTCTAGGTCCAAAAATAACGGCACCTGCCATACAATCTTGAAGACAAAAATTGATTTTCTCAAAAACGGCTCTAACGATTTTGATAAAACTTTCAGAATGCTATTTTTGCAAGACAATCTATCTTTTGGTTTGAAATTTTTTTTCAAAATTTGTCTAATAACGGTACCTCTCATAGAACCAGTATTTTCAAATCAAATTTTCTCGTAGACTATACATTCGATTTCAATAAAATTTTGGCCACAGGAAGTAATTCATAATTTTATTAATATGACATTTAAAAATTTTCAAAAACTTTTTTTTTTGATTTTTTATAATTTTTTCAAAAAAAATTTTGGTTTTCGAAATATGTTGAAAACGGGTACATTGATTTTTTTTTTAAAATTATTTTTCAAATGTAAACTGCAGATTGCCATATATTTGCATACTCAAATAAATTTCAAAATATTTTTGAAAAAGTTTTTCAAAAATAACCTTTTAAAAAAAAAACTGGTCCAACGATTTTCAATATTTTTTTTTTTTCTAGATTGACGTATAGCTTTGAAATTTTATTGCATACTTAGTTTTTCCGAGAAAACTCTTAAACTAATTTAAAAAATAAAAGAATTTTCGAAATAATTTAATTTTTTTTAATATCCATATATGCAGCCACTACGCAATTTATTGAACATAAGAGCAAGTTCGTGCGACCCAGTCGTGCATTTTATTTTGTCTCTATTTACTGGACTATATTGGTATTCCAATAAAACTCGAAAGCGACAATGGACCTCAGTTTTCGTCAAGATTCAAAAACTTTGTGAAGTCTTGGGAATTTTATCATCAAACCTCCAGCATATACTGTCTTCGTTCAAATGATCTCTCTGAGAGATATGTTCAAGAAGTGACAAAGTTCTCTCTGAAGTGTCGTGGGGTGCGCTACACAGGCGCTATTTATGAAAACTAAAGAGACAAGTAAACAGAAAGGTGTAAAATTTGTATGGTACAAAGATACTCAAATACTTGTAAAATAAACTTGAGGGATAAAAAGTCACCTCTATTAAACCTTTTAATGATAATACTCTTATTAAGAGCTTTGAATCTTTTGTTTTTCAATGAATGAAGGTAAAATACAAGTAATAACTTAACTATTAATAAGGTTTTTACAGATAAATCCTTTTACCATCATAAACTTTGTATTGTTCACCAGATTGTCAGAAGCTTAAGAGCTAATTTTCCAGAGTAAGTTACTCATCTTACTTACTCAAGGGGAAATGAATACCCTTATAATGAGTGAACATGTGCGAGCGAAGAGAGAAGGAATAAAAAGATAGGAAAGAATTTTTGTTGGTACATGGGATTGAGATTTAGGTTTTTTTTACTTGCGATTGTAGGTACTATAACAAGGCAAGTTATGTATTCGTGCAGAAATTTTTTTTTAAATAACATTCAAACATGACATTACGATGATGGCGAAGTCGAAAAAAGTGGGTCTGGGAATTCCGTCCGTCTGTCTGTCTGTTCGCCCCTCTAGAGCGTGAACGGATGTGCCGATTTGCTTCAAATTCGGTATATAGGATTTATTTGGCCGTCCCTCGGAATAAATTTTTTATTGTTGCTCTAGACCCAAAAATAACGGCACCTGCCATACAATCGGAAAGAAAAAAATTGATTTTCTCAAAAACGGCTCTAACGATTTTGATAAAACTTTCAGAATGCTATTTTCTTAAGGCAGTCTATCTTTAAGTTAGAAATTTTTTTTCAAAATTTATTTTATAACGCTACCTTTTATAGAACCATTATTTTCAAATCAAATTTTCTCGTAAACTATACATTCGATTACAATAAAATTTTGGGCACAGGAAGTCATTAATAATTTTAATAAAATGGCATTTCAAAATTTTCAAAAACTTTTTTTTTTGATTTTTAATAATTTTTTCAAAAAAAATTTTGGTTTTCGAAATATGTTGGAAACGGGTGTATTAATTTTTTTTTAAGTTATTTTTTCAAATGTAAACTACAGATTGCCATATATTTGCATACTCAAATACATTTCAAAATATTTTTTGGAAGTTTTTCAAAAATAACCTTTTAAAAAAACTGGTCGAACGATTTTCAATATTTTTTACTTGCGATTATAGGTACTATAAGGCAAGTTATGCATTCGTCGAAAAAAAAAGTTTTGAGATAACAATCAAACATGACATTACGATGATAGCGAAGACTGTCTGTCTGTCTGTATGTATAGAGACCTACAGCCCAAACGGGTGGGCCGAATTGCTTCAAACTTGGTATATAGATTTTTTTAGGTATTGTACAGAGAAATTGAAATTTTTTTTTAGCTCAAAAAATAACTGTACCTGCCATATAACCGTTACGTTAAAGCTTATTTTTCTCAAAAGCGGCTTTAAGGATTTCGATTTAAAATAAAATGCACAAGAAACTAAGTATGCAATAAAATTTCAAAGCTATACGCCAATCTAGGAAAAATAAAATGCACGACTGGGTCGCACGTACTTGCTCTGTTGTTGCAATAGTACGATGAAAACAAACTTTTCGATCAATAAGAACAATTCATTTTTGAAAAATTTGGTAAAAACCAAAAAAAAAATGGCTAAAACTGGAAAACTCGATATACGGGAGGTAACGTTAAGAAACCTTTAATATTTAAAATTAAGACGTTATCTTTTGGGTGTGATAAATGATACAAATGTCCATTTATGGGTTATGGCCTAATTAATAATACTGTTAAAAGCAATTTCCGCTATTATCATATATAGCCAAAAACTAAAAATGCAGTTTTGTTTGAAGTATTCTATGTATGTTACATACAAAGTTTCATAAAAATCGGGGGAGCCTTTTTTGAGTAAATTAGAAAAAATGAAAAAATTGGCCAAAATCTAGTGGCTCTTTGTATAGGAGCCACCATTTAAAAAAGAAAAACTAAAAAAAAATCAATGCCATCTGATAGGAAGCTGTAAGGAACTATACCAAACAAAGTTTGAGCGAATTCGATGCAACCGTTGACAACTTATGGCCATTTGAAAAAAAGCCGTTAAGAGCAGATCTCCGTTATTTGCATTTTTAGCCAAAAACTAAAAACGCAGTTCTCTTAAAAACACTAAAAGAATATAACACACAAAGTTTAATCAAAATCGTTAGAGCCATTTTCGAGAAAATTAGAAAAAACCAAAAAAAGTGGGCTAAAACTCAACGGCTCGTTGTATGGAAGCCACCGTTTAGAAAGGCTTCAGTGAAAAATTTACTAAACCATCCTATAGAACACTATTAAAAACTGTGTCAAACAAAGTTTGAGTTGATTCAATCAAGCCGTTGTGAACTTATGGCTATTTGAAAAAAAGCCGTTAAAACCTGATTTTCGTTACGACCATTTGAGGCAAAAACAAAAAACTCAGTTTTGTTAGAAATGCTTAAAGTAAGCTAAATTATAAATTTAATCAAAATCGTTAGAGCCGTTTTCGAGAAAATCCAAATTGAAAAAAACCGTTACTTGAAAGGTACCAGTTTGAGCCGAGCTAAAACAAAATAAAAAAAACCTCGACAATGGTTTTTCTTTAAACTGCTATATACCAAGTTTGAAGAAAATCCGTCAAGCCGTTTAGGCTGTAGCATGACGTGAAAAAGCGCACATCCGCACATCCGCACATCCGCACATCCGCACATCCGCACAGACGCACAGACGCACAGACAGACCGACGGACGGTATGGCGAAAACCACTTTTTTGGGCTTCTCTATCATCGTAATGTCATGTTTGATTAAAACCTCGATTTTTTTTTTCTGCACGAAACCAATACTTGCCCTATAGAGCAAGTAAAAATATTGAAAATCGTTCGACCAGTTTTTTTTTAAAAGGTTATTTTTGAAAAACTTTTTCAAAAAATATTTTGAAATTTATTTGAGTATGCCAATATATGGCAATCTGTAGTTTACATTTTAAAAATAATTTTAAAAAAAATCAATGTACCCGTTTCCAACATATTTCGAAAACCAAACATTTTGTTGAAAAACTTATAAAAAATCAAAAAAAAAGTTTTCGAAAATTTTGAAATGCCATATTAATAAAATTATGAATGACTTCCTGTGGCCAAAATTTTATTGAAATTGAATGTATAGTTTACGAGAAAATTTGATTTAAAAATACTGGTTCTATGAGAGGTACCGTTATTAGACAAATTTTGAAAAAAAATTGTAACCAAAAGATAGATTGTCTTGCAAAGATAGCATTCTGAAAGTTTTATCAAAATCGTTAGAGCAGTTTTTGAGAAAATCAATTTTTGTCTTCAAGATTGTATGGCAGGTGCCGTTATTTTTGGCCCTAGAGCAAAAATAAATAAAATGCACGACTGGGTCGCACGAACTTGCTCTAATGTGTGACAGTGGTGTAGGAGCATGAGATTTTGATAAAAATACATTTTTCAAAATTCTTAAATAAATACTTAAACTAATTTGAGCTGAAAAAAAGTACGCCATTTTATTTCTTGGATAAATTTAAATTTATGAGAATAAATTTATAAAAATCTATGGAGCGGTTTTTGAGAAAAAAAGTTTTTTTTTGAAAAACTTTTTGAAACAAAATTTCAAAAAAAATTCAAAAACGTTATTTCATAGGTATTTAGCAAATACATTTATTTATAATTTTTAGAAAAAAATTTAATAAGCAGTTTTCAAAATATTAATTTTTTAATTTTTTTTCTTAAAAATGCTTTTAAAAATACAAAAAAAATATTTTTGAAAAATATTGGTATGCGGTACAAATTGAGCTACCTACAACTATATATGGGTGAAATTTCGAAAGAATCGGTTGAGTCGTTTTCGAGATAGTCGAAAGCAAAAAAAACGGTCCTATGAAAAGTGAACGGTAATTTAGCCATTTTTTAAACTTTTTTTTCAGCCATATGATTGGTCCTACCTAAAAAGCAACATTGATTTTTTTAAATCGAAATTCTTAGACCCGTTTTTGAGAAAAATAAGCTTTAACGTAACGGTTATATGGCAGGTACCGTTATTTTTTGAGCTAAAAAAAAATTTCAATTTCCCCTCTGTACAATACCTAAAAAACTCTATATACCAAGTTTGAAGCAATTCGGCCCACCCGTTTGGGCTGTAGGTCTCTATACATACAGACAGACAGACAGACATACAGACGGATAGAATTTTTAGACCATCTTTTTTCGTCTTCGCTATCATCTTAATGTCATGTTTGATTGTTATCTCAAAACTTTTTTTTTTCGACGAATGCATAACTTGCCTTATAGTACCTATAATCGCAAGTAAAAATTTGTTCCGAGGGACGGCTAAATAAATCCTAAATACCAAATTTGAAGCAAATCGGCCAACCCGTTCAGCCTCCAGAGGCGCGAACAGACAGACAGACAGACAGACGGACGAAATTTCCAGACCCACTTTTTTCGACTTCTCCATCATCGTAATGTCATGTGTGATTGTTATCTCAACTTTTTTTCTGCACGAATCCATAACTTGCCTTATAGTACCTATAATCGCAAGTAAAAATCAGTGTTGCTTTTTAGGTAGGACCAATCATATGGCTGAAAAAAAAACGTTTAAAAAAATGGCTAAGAACGGTACTTTCCGTAAGAATTTTTTTTCGCTTTCGACTATCTCGAAAACGACTCAACCAATTCTTTCGAAATGTCACACATATATAGTTGTAGGTAGCTCAATTTGTACTGCATACCAAAATTTTGAAAACTATTTTTTTGTATTTTTAAAAGCATTTTTAAGAAAAAAAATTTAAAAATTAATATTTTGAAAACTGCTTATTAAATTTTTTTCTAAAGATTATAAATAAATGTATTTGCGAATTACCTATGAAATGGCGTTTTTGAATTTTTTTTGAAATTTTTTTTCAAAAAGTTTTTCAAAAAAAACTTTTTTTCCCAAAAACCGCTCCACAGATTTTTATAAATTTATTCTCATAAATTAAAATGTATCCAAGAAAAAAAATGGCGTACTTTTTTTCAGCTCAAATTAGTTTAAGTATTTATTTAAGAATTTTGAAAAATGTATTTTTATCAAAAATTCAAGCTTCTACACCACTGTCACACATTAGAGCAAGTTCGTGCGACCCAGTCGTGCATTTTATTTTTCCTAGATTAACGTATAGCTTTGAAATTTTATTGCATACTTTTTTTTCCGAGAAAACTCTTAAACTAATTTAAAAAATAAAAGAATTTTCAAAATTGTTTAAATTTATTTGAATATTCATATATGCAGCCACTAAACAATTGCTTATCATAAGAGCAAGTTCGTGCGACCCAGTCGTGCATTTTAATTTATAATGCACACGCGTTCAAGGGGTTTGTTGTAGCCCTTTTAATGATAAGTCACAGCGCGAGCGATAGGAATTAGGGAGGAAGGGAAAGGAGGTGTCGATAAACATTGATCTTGAATGTCTGCAGATCAAAATGGTAAGGAAAAATTGTGCCAGGCAATTCATTCCACATTCGTGTTCTACAGCTAAAGAAAGAATCCCTATATTTCACGGTACGTCCAAAATTGGGCTCAAGTGCAAACTGATGAGCGTTCCTATCAAGACGACTGTTACGGGGAAAATGCTTAAGGGGTGGAACGCAGCTGGCTACATCAAGTGAGCATTTTTTGTAAAAGAACTTGTAAAATAAAGAAAGACATGAAATATTTCGACGATGTTCGAGTGATGGAAATGTTTCCATAATGTTTCTCTCTCCAATCAATTTTAAAGCTTTATTCTGAACACTGTCGAGCAGGCAAAGAAAAGCTTGAGAAGCACCTGGCCAGAGATGGGAGTTATACTCGAGTTTAGGGCGTATAAACGCTTTGTAAATTGTAGCCAAATCAGAAGGGGTGAAAACTTCTTGCATCTATTAAGAAAGCCTAAGCATCTTGCAGCATTCTTGGCAATCTCAAGTATATGATCATTCCAACGAAGGTTGTCACTGATACACATACCGAGTACTGATAGCTTTTCGGCCTCCTCGATGCAAGTACCATTCATGGATAATGGCATAGGGGGTATGTTTAGCTTTAACGACAAAAGACAGCATTGAGTTTTCTACGCATTAAACTCCACACAATTTCTGATACCCCAATTCACAATGCTGTTTAAATCGGAGTATAATAAGCATGTCATACGGTGTCGTTGTAATAACACGTCCGAAGGCAAAGGCCGTGAATTATCAAACGTATATGAAAAGCTGAGGGTTGAGTGGTCAGCAAAACAATTTAATGGATTAGAAGTCACAGACAAGAGATCATTTATAAAAATGAGAAAGAGAGTCGGAGACAGAACGGAGCCCTGGGGCACACCAGCATTTATTTTGTGGAGATCAGACTTGAAACCGTTCAATACAACTTGTATTGAACGGTCCAGAAGATAGCTTTTAATCCAACGAATAAGAGTATCATCGATACCAAATGCACGCATTTTCGATAAAAGAGCTTCATGCCAAACTCTATCAAATGCCTTTGAAATATCAAGTGCAATAATCTTGCTTTCGCCAAAGCGATGCAAAGCTTTGTTCCACTGTTCGGTGAGATATGCCATCAGATCACCAGTGGAACGATTGATGCGAAAGCCGTATTGCCGGTCATTTAAAAGCTGTCGATCTTCGAGATATTTCTTGAGCTGACGATTTATCAGCGTTTCCATGACCATGGAAAGAAGGGACGTAAGTGCAATTGGTCGGTAGGAGGAGGGGAGGAGGAGTCACCTTTTTTGGGACGGGCTGAACAAATGCTTTTTTTCCATCTACTAGGAAAGATTCTTGAACGATAGGAGCGATGGAAAAGCTTACGCAGTGATTTTGCCAGTGTTGAAGAACACCTCTTCAGAAGAATTGGGGGTATACCATCCGGGCCAGCGGATTTGTGTATATCAAGATCTTGAAGAACTCTTGCTAATGTACGAGTGCGGAAAAATACCTGTCCCATAGAAAAATTAACGTTCTCAGGTACAGGAGGAGCATTGCTTGCAGGCAACGTAGAACTTGCAGCAAAATGAGCTGCGAGCATATTCGCCTTCTCTGAAGAGCTGACAATAGGTTTATCGTCGACGATGAGCGTTGAAATTGATGATGACGTTGAGTTCTTGATGTTTTTTAGAAACGACCAGAAGTTTTTACTGCCTTTGGGACATTGCAGAATTGTTTGCCATAACTTCTGGTCACGTAAATTTAATTTTTTGGATAACGGAGTTGCACGAGTTCCTGACTTGTTTGTCTTTATTCCGATTTTCCTCAGTTGGGTTGGCTTAATAGGATCGGAAGCTTACTTCTTTCAACCTGATAGCTTCTTTACACTCTTCGGTAAACCAAGACTTTTCTTTTGGTTTGATACATTTTGTTCTGTGAGGGTTCTCATTCCAAGAAAAATCACTTCTGTTATCATTTCAGCACTGGCATAAATGTCATTATCGAGGAAGCATAATGACCAGTTAAAGTTGCGAAAGAAATTATTTAGACCGTCCCAGTTCGCTTTCTCGTATTGCCAAACGGTCTTAGTGGGAATTTTTTCTTAAACTGGATGGTTGGAGATCGAGAAATTAGCTGAAATGAGACAATGGTCCGAGGTGCCAAATGGAGAAGTTACTTTAATAGTATATTTATCAGGGTGGGAAGTAAGGAACAAGTCAAGAGTATGGGCGGAATGTCCATCAACATCCGGTATACGAGTAGGCTGGACAAGCTGGGTAAGAGGATTATACTCAGCAAAGATCTCGGTATACCTTCCTTCGAGTGTTGTCTGGCCAGAATAGCGGAGCCGACTTGAATTGAGTACATTGAAGTCTCCCGTAATTACAACTTCAGTGTGAGGACACTGGGAAACAATTCGGGAAATTGAATCTGACAAAACATCTAACTCATTACAATAAGTAGACATGCTGTCAAGATTCGGACTCCTGTAAAGAAAACAGTAATAAATGATATGCTTCCGGACGATGAATTTGAGCCACAGGAAACTAAAGTTCGTATTAGAACAATGCCCATATTGGGGAAGGCTTTGGCAAGCAATATCATTCCTAACATAAACAACAAGACCGTGTTGGGAAAAACGTAGTGGCACTAAGTTATATCCAACCAAACCTCAAGTGGGAATACTATAGTTTATATACGCAATGACAAATGCTACTTACCCATCCACCGCAAACCTCTTGCGATAAGCCTCACAAGAGGCTTGAAGTGGATAGAGAGCAACAGTTGTGGGTGGGCGCGGTTGGAGAGGATGGGTGGTGTCGGATGCTCTGCTGCGACTACGAGCGAGGTTTTGGTTTTTGTTTTTTTTTAGCTTTTTATTTGTCACTGGCTTATTTGATTTTTAATTTTTTTGCGAATTTTGGGTATTGTAAAATGAGTAAAATTTGGAAATTGATTGATTTTAATTTGTATTGTGTGTATTTGTATATTGTATGTGAATTTTTTACTTTAATCTTTCAATCTTTAATACTTTAATCTGTATATTTTGGAAAGTAATGAAATGATTTCAAGTTATTTAGCACTTCTCGCTTCTCATGTTCTGTTTTCTTTTATCAACGAGACATTTCCAGGTATTTAGTTAATAAAGTTAAAGCTAAAAATAAACTAAGACTAAAGTGTTAGAAGAACCCTATCAATACTGTCATAAAAAGGAAGTTTAAGAAACTTTGCGCTGAACTTAAAAGGGAAATTCTGATTTGCCGTGATAGCTTTTATCGGAATCAGTTCAATTCTGATAAGGGTAATTTAAAAAATGAATTTAAAATAGTAGTTGATATAATTAATTAACCGTCTTCTGCAAAAATTCCTAGCTCAATTAATATTTAAATTAATGTAAAACAGTAAATGATATAATTGATTGACATTCATCGTCGAAAAATTCCTACCTCAATTAATAATAAAATGAATGGAAAATAGTAAATGATATATTAATTAACCTTCTTCCTTCAAAACTCCTAGCTCAATTTATTAATATTGATGTTCACACAGTTTCTGATCAATTGGTGATTGCTAATGCATTTAATGTATTCTACTAATGTAGCTAGTCAGTTTCGAATTTTTTCCTATCCACCTGTTTTTGAAATTGCTGAGTCAGGCCAAAATAACAGTTTTGTTTTTGATCCCATAACTCCCTTGAGATACTTAAAGCTATTGGCAGTTTAAAATAAAATGCACGACTAGGTCGCACGAACTTGCTCTTATGATAAGCAATTGCTTAGTGGCTGTATAAATGGATATTAAAAAAATTTTAAATTTCGAAAATTCTTTTACTTTTTATATTAGTTGTAGAGTTTTCTCGGAAAAACTAAGTATGCAATAAAATTTCAAAGCTATATGTTAATCTAAGAAAAAAAATATTGAAAATCGTTCGACCAGTTTTTTTTAAAAAGGTTATTTTTGAAAAACTTTTCCAAATAAAATGCACGACTGGGTCGCACGAACTTGCTCTAATGAGTGACAGTGGTTTATGGGCTTGAGATTTTGATAAAAATAAAATTTTCAAAATTCTTAAATAAATACTTAAACTAATTTGAGCTGAAAAAAAAGTACGCCATTTTATTTCTTGGATAAATTTGAATTTATGAGAATAAATTTAGAAAAATCTGTGGACGGTTTTTGAGAAAAAAAGTTTTTTTTGAAAAACTTTTTGAAAAAAATTTTCAAAAAAAATTCAAAAACGCCAGTTCATAGGTATTCAGCAAATACATTTATTTAAAATTTTAAAAAAAAAATTTAATAAGCAGTTTTCAAAATATTAATTTTTTAAATTTTTTTTTAAAAAATGCTTTTAAAAATACAAAAAAATATGTTTCAAAAATATTGGTATGCAATACAAATTGAGCTACCTACAGCTATATGTGTGTGAAATTTCGAAAGAATCGGTTGAGTCGTTTTCGAGATAGTCGAAAGCAAAAAAAAACGGTCCTATGGAAAGTACCGTTCTTAGCCATTTTTTAAAACTTTTTTTTCAGCCATATGATTGGTCGTACCTAAAAAGCAACACTGATTTTTTTAATTAAAAATCGTTAGAGCCGTTTTTGAGAAAAATAAGCTTTAACGTAACGGTTGTATGGCAGGTACCGTTATTTTTTGAGCTAAAAAAAAAATTTCAATTCCCTTTCTGTACAATACCTAAAAAAGTCTATATACGAAGTTTGAAGCAATTCGGCCCACCCGTTTGAGCTGAAGGTCTACATACAGACAGACAGACAGACAGACAGACAGACATACAGACGGACAGAATTTTTAGACCATCTTTTTTCGTCTTCGCTATCATCGTAATGTCATGTTTGATTGTTATCTCAAAACTTTTTTTTTCGACGAATGCATAACTTGCCTTATAGTACCTATAATCGCAAGTAAAAATAGTTTGAAATTTATTGTTGTTGTTTTGTTGTGCCTCCGAAAATCCCGAGGAAAAAAAGGTTGTTTTATTATTTTTTTTTTTTGACCAATATATTTCGGCACTAAGTGCCATCATCAGGATCTAGAATTTAAAACAATAGAACATACAATTTATATAAAAATAATTAAATTATACAATACTAGCTGACCCACCCGGCTTCGCTCGGTTAGACAAATCTTACTTTCATACGGATTAAATGAATTACAATTTAAAAACTGACAGGAAACACATTTTTAACTTAAAACACACATGAGTGTAGTTAAGAAATATTTAATTTTAAATACAATATTTATAATCAAAAAGTTTTTTACTTGCGATTATAGGTACTATAAGGGAAGTTATGCATTCGTCTTGAAAAAAAAGTTAAAAATTCTGTCTGTCTGTATTTTTGTCTGTCTGTATGTATAGACACCTACAGCCCAAACGGGTGGGCCGAAATGCTTCAAACTTGGTATATAGAGTTTTTTAGGTATTGTACAGAGGGGAAATTGAAATTTTATTTAGCTCAAAAATAACGGTACCTGCCATATACCGTTACGCTAAAGCTTATTCTTCTCAAAAACGACTCTAAAGATTTCGATTTAAAAAAATCAGTATTGCTTTTTAGGTACGACCAATTATATGGCTGAAAAAAAGTTTTAAAAAATGTCTAACAACGGTAGGTACTTTCCATAGGACCGTTTTTTTTTCGACTATCTCGAAAACGATTCAACCGATTCTTTCGAAATTTCACACATATATAGTTGTAGGTAACTCAATTTGTACTGCATACCAATATTTTTGAAAAATATTTTTTTGTATTTTTAAAAGCATCTACAAAAAAAAATTTTAAATTAATATTTTGCAAACTGCTTATTAATTGTATTTGCTGAATACCTAAGAAATGGAGTGTTTGAATTTTTTTTGAAATTTTTTTTTCAAAAAAAACTTTTTTTTTAAAAACCGCTACACAGGTTTTTATAAGTTTACTCATAAATTCAAATTTATATAAGAAATAAAATGGTGTACTTTTTTTCAGCTCAAATTAGTTTAAGTATTTATTTAAGAATTTTGAAAATTTTATTTTTATCAAAATGTCAAGCCCCTAGACCACTGTCACAAATTAGAGCAAGTTCGTGTCGTGCATTTTATTTGTTGATGCGCCCGGCGGAACTGGAAAAATGTTCTTGATTTAATTAATATTAGCAGCAACACGTGCTCAAAGTGGAATTGCGTTAGCTCTCGCATCTACCGGAATTGCTGCAACACTGTTGGAAGGTGGAAGAACAGCACACTGAGCACTGAAGCTTTCGTTAAACCTGCGAATCAAAGAAAATCCTGTTTGCAGCATTTCAAAGCAATCAGTCATGGCAAAAGTGGTGATATAGCAAGCGGATTTCCCAAATCACTTCCCGTGATTCTGAAACCAACAGCGGCGTATGAATAAATCTCATGTCTCAGGCATCGTTTTTTTCTGTATGTGCAAACCATTCCATTGAGTGTGAATATGCAAGTGTTCTTTGGATTTGCCTGGGCATGCCGCCTCATCATTTGAGTTCTAAAGTTGGATCTGTCATCTTAATGATACGAAACCTTTATGCCCCGAAACTGTGCAATGGAACCCAACTGATTGTGAAGAAGCTGATGAACAATGTGATAGTGGCAAGGATTTTGAAAGGACCGTTCAAAGGAAAATAATGCCAAATTCCGCGAATTTCCTTTTCAACTGATTTGCTGTCAGCTATTATAATGTGGCGTGTTTCCTAGTTGGGAAACCATCCTCACTCTTCAGAAAACAAATTATTGTGTATCATGCAGCCTTAAACTCAATTCAATCATTTTTCTTATATAATTTATTAATTAATTTAACAATTTTTTAAATGAACCATTTGCATTACTCAAGAGCTTTTTGATAAACAACGTTTTTTGTTTTCCCATTTAATGCATAAATAAACAATAAGGACGGTTTACCCACTCGCGAACATCCAACATAAAGTTGTCCGTGAGAAAAAATTGGAAAAATGTTTGCCTAAATTCCCCTGCTAACAATATCAATGCACCACCAAATAAACGTTGGTTTCCTCGTTAATCTTTTAACGTTCGATTAAGGGCTTCCAATAATTTCTTGTGAATCATCGTGCACTTATCCCAAATGATTATTTTACATTGCTGTAAAACCTTTGCCATTCCAGATGTTTTTGAAATATTACATGTTTGAAATTCATTTACTTACATGTCAATGGCAATTTTAATGCAGAGTGAGCTGTTCGACCACCGTCTAACAAAGTTTGCGCAATCCCAGACGACGCAAGCGCTAATGATATTTTATTTTCAGATCGAATCGTAGCTAAGATCCAAGTTCTGGTTTGAATAAATATTTCGCATTCGATGTAATATTTCTTCGGTCATTTCATCCCGATGATTTGTCCAAAATCGCAGATTTCAAACTTATTCCAATTTTATTATAATTAAATTGACACATTGAAAAAAAAAAATAATTTTCTATAATTACGGGAAAAATACTTTATGTGTCGACAAAAATGCTAGATCAAAAAGAACCACGCTACCGCTTTACAGAATTTTGACCAAACTTCACAGAAACCTTTGCAGGCATCCTCAGAAGATGCTACCAAAAGATTTGTTAGTATTTTGACAAAATGCAATAAAACTGCAGTTGTTGCAAATTATTTTTCCGAAGTTTGGCCGGAAACCTTCGTCGACATACTCAGAAGACCCTACAAAAAATGCTGTTATTAATATGACGAAATGCACTAAAAATGCATTTTGCGGTTTGCCCTTTACCGAAATTTGACCAATCTTCACAAAAAGACCTTCCTCAATAGGATAGCTAACTTTATAAAAAAACATTAAAAAATTCTGCCCAGCCATTCTCGAGTTTATCGACCCCGAACATAAGGCAACTTATTTTTATATATTAGATAAAAGTACCTAAGATGAAATATCACAAAAGAGTTTTCTTAGACAATTTTGACAGTGACTTTGGCATCTGTCAATGAATGCCTTAAGCTACAAAGCTACAAACAAAAATTAGCAAGTTAAGGATATGTTAGCACTGGCTATAGATAATAATGTGCGATGTTGGCGTGATGGTGTTTACACGATGTGCGCAGTGCTATGAGTTGTCTTTGTTCTGTCATTGGCGTGTGTGAAGTTAATAAGATTGAAGTATGTGTTTGTGTAATCTTTTTTGTCCGTTTTAAAATTACATACATTATCTCCAAATTTAACTATTTGGTTAACCTCGTGAACCTGTAGTTTGAATTTGTTGCGTTCAAATTTTAAAATTTTGGCATTATCAAAATTAAAAGAGTGGCCAGTTTGGTGTTTGTGATTGGCTAGTGCTGCAACGTTTTTCAAATTAGCGGTGCCAGAGTCTACCTTTTTACATTCGTTTGAGTGTTGTTCAAGTCTTTTGTTTAATTTTTGGATTGTTTCACCAATGTAATTTTTTGGACAGTCATTAAAAGGAACATTGTAGACGACACCTGAGTTTTGAGTCAAAGGAAGTTTATGAAGTTTCATATAAATATATGAAAAAATAATTTAAAAAAAAATCAATACACCCGTTGTTTCCAACATATTTCGAAAACCAAAATTTTTTTTTAGCAGCAGCGGAGCTATTGGGACGGCTAATTGTAAACGTCATTAAAACAAGGGAATGGGAAGGTATCGAATATGATCCTAGGATAGATTCACTTGTAACGCTGCATTGGATAAATAAATTACCATGCGATTTAAAGACGCTTGTAGCGAATAGAGTCTCGTCTACACAAACAAACACTTAAGTCAAAATGTGGAGACATGTTGGAACGAAGGATAACCCGGCTGATATTCTAAGTAGAGGAATAAAGCCATCAGCATTGGTTGCTAACAAGTTGTGGTTGCATGGGCAGGAATGGTTGACAAAAACCTCGGTCGAGCTGGGCATCTGAAAAGTTTGTGCCAAATGTTTCAGATGGGGGGAGGGATGAGATGAAGGTTTTTGTGATAACAAAATTTACAGAACCCTTATCGATTTATGTGAAGTGCTGGAGAAGGAGTACTTCATTGATTGAATACACGTCTACATTAGAGAAGGTGATTAATGTAATCAGCTTCGTACTTCGCTTTGTCAACGCAACCAAAGCAAAGTTAAAGCAACGAAAAGAAGATGAAGATAGAGATAGAAAGAGACGGAGACGTTCTGTGCGTCAAGTGAAAAGAAGAAATAGAGCAGGTGAGAGTGCAGGAGATACAGCAGTACTTGGCCAACCATCCTCTGAAGAGAGGATGAAATCAATCGGTCATCTGCTGAGAAAAGAGCAGGAAAAGTATTTTGCGAAGGAAATCATCTATATAGAGAAGGACAGGTGTTTGCCAGGAAAGAGGAGGATAGAATCCTTAAAGCCAATCTTAAATGGTGAAAAGATTCTGAGAGTTGAAAGGAGATTGGAAAGAGCAGAGATGGAATACGAGAGAAGGCATCCAGCTATCGTGCCAAATGGTTATCGATTGCCTTGGTTGATCATGGATAATGCGTATACAGCAACGAATCATGGAGCAGTGAAGATCACGATGCAGGACATTCGTCAGAGATTCTGAATTCCAAAGCTCCAAAGTCAGTTGAGGAATTACTTACATAAGTGTTTGGTTTGCGTGCGGTTTAATCAACTTTTTGAGATGCAATTGATGGCTGATTTGCCATCAGAGAGAGCAACAGCAGGGAAGGCTTTTCTACACGCGGGTAGACTATGCAGGTCCATTCGAAATAAAGATGATCGACAGAGCAGGTGAGCAAATAATAAGACAGAAATGTTGGGTTTCCATCTTTGTTAGCCTTAAAACTAGTGCAGTGCATATAGATTTGGTATCAAATCTGACGTCAGTGGCGTGCGCTGCTTGTTTCGAAAGATTCATAGCAAGAAGGGGCAGGTGTGAAAGGTTATATAGCGACAATGGTACAGCATTTGTCGATGCAGCGAAGGAATTGCAGAAAGCTAAAGAGCGTTGGTTAGTGAAGGATACATTTGAACACTTAAGTTTGAAAGAGAGAAGAGACGGAATTGAAGTTTATGACTCCTGCGGCACCACATCAGTTGGGATATACGAAGCAGCGGTAAAGTCGATAAAATATCATTTGACGAGAATTGTTGGAGCGAAAGTTTTGGCATATGAGCAGGTTTTGACATTAATTACTGGGATAGAAGCCATCTTGAATTCAAGACCGCTACATCCATTAAGCGATGATCCTGATGATTTGCAGGCGTTAACGCCGGGACATTTTGGTTGGTGAACCACTTGTTTTACCGTTACCGTTTATAACCAATAAGATGACAAATACCAAGGGCATACAATTATTGTGGAAGGAGCGCAAGACTATGCTTGCACACTTCTGGAACATATGGAAGGAAGAGTACTTATCTACTCTATACGAGAGGAAAAAATGGCGAAAGGAGAAATATGGCTTGAGAGAAGGACAACTCTGCATAATCAGGAAAGAAAATTTCCCATCATCGGCGTGGGCGAAGGCGCGGATACTAAAAACTAATACCAGGCAGGAATGGACTAATAAGGAGCGTGGTTCTGCAAACAGCGAGCAATCAACTTACGACACCGGTACAGAAGATCGGCGTCTTACCAATCAAGGAGCTGGAATGATTTATATATTAAAATAAATTTGTATTTAGCAGAGATATATGTAAAATAAAAGCGAAAGGGGTGGAAAACAGTAGGTTTTCGCCGGGACTGTATCGAATCGCATGAGTCCTGGCAACTCTGCATTCGATAGTCACATAAGTATAATAAGTTCTGCGAACAAGCACGAATGAGAGTTAGTCTTCAGCAGGATTTTGAACCGAGAAGGAATAAATGTGCTTAGTGGTTTTCTTATAATATTTTTTCCACTCAAAACTATTGTTTTATTTCATTTCACATATTAATTATCGGAGATGGTTATACAGTCCATTGAGCTACGATACACTTATCATCCTAGTTTCAATAACTTTTATAAATTTTTTTTGCTGAAATCGGGGGAAGAGAGATGGGTCTAAAGATGCACAGATTGGTTGTAGAACCTTTTTATACAAAAGTACTTCATCACCGCATTTAAGAGCTTCAGGGAAGACACCTGCAAAAACACAAGGGTTACAAATGAAAGAAAAGACATCAATAAATAAATTAGCATTAAATTTGTTTGACAACCATTTTTTATATATTATCAGCTCCAGCCGAATTAGAATTTTTACTTGCGATTATAGGTACTATAAGGCAAGTTATGGATTCATGCAAAAAAAAATTTGAGATAACAATCACACATGACATTACGATGATGGAGAAGTTGAAAAAGTGGGTCTTGGAAATTCCGTCCGTCTGTCTGTCTGTATGTCTGTTCGCGCCTCTAGAGCCTGAACGGATGGGCCGATTTGCTTCAAATTTGGTATTTAGGATTTATTTGGCTGTCCCTTCTAACATTTTTTAATTTTTGCTCTAGGCCCAAAAATAACGGCACCTGCCATACAATCGTGAAGAAAAAAAATTGATTTTCTCAAAAACGGCTCCAACGATTTTGATAAAACTTTCAGAATACTATTTTTGTAAGACAATCTATTTTTTGGTTAGAAAAGATTTTTCAAAATTTTACTTATAACGGTACCTCTCATAGAACCAGTATTTTCAAATCAAATTTGCTCGAAAACTGTATATCTGATTTCAATACAATTTTGGGCACAGGAAGTCATTCATAATTTTACTAATATGGCATTTCAAAATTTTCAAAAACTTTTTTTTTTGAAAAAATTATAAAAAATCAAAAAAAAAAGTTTTCTCATTCGTGCTTGTTCGCAGAACGTGGAGTGTCAGCTCTCTTCTTTGAATTGAAGTGTTTTTGTTTTGCTCTACTTCTTTTAATTTTTTAAAAAGTTTCTGCCTCTTAATAATTTCTTTGGCACCTTGCGTTCATTTAATTGTATAACTTGTCATCTTATTGTGCTTTTATAAGCTAATAACATACATTCATACCTACAATATAAACAAATTAAAATATTGAATTTCACTGTGTTTTTTGTGAATTTATTTTTTCACTCTTTCTGCTTTCTCCTCATACGTCACTCCAATTTGACATCTGCGATTATTTGACATCTGGACCAGGGCCATCTACCAGCTGAACTCGATACGAACTACCTGTATTACCGACGCTTTAAATTTGTGGTTCAAGCACAGGGTGTTACTATTTTATAGCATAATTTTGATTTATATATTTACAAAAATATGGCCAACTGTGCAATTTGCAATAATATTGCTGACTATCTTATTGATTCTATTATGTGTAATGGAAACTGTAATAGAATATTTCATACACAATGTATTGACGCTCCATTTAGTACCATCAAGCTCTTCAACAAGAAAAAATCGTTTTACTACTTCTGCGACGAATGCGACCCTTTCGTATATAATAATATTGCTCGAGATACTCTAAAAAACATGAAGCAGCTTGAAAATATGCACGAACAACTGGAGTTATTGTCCAAAAAAATTGACAATATTTCCTCTCAACCTCAACAACAAATGAGAACAACGAGAAGTATAACTAAGAATGACAAAATAGCATCACCACTAGAATCTAACAACACGCCACCGCCGCCGCCGCCGGTAAAACGGAAAAATACTGAATTAAATAATGAAGCCCAAGACGACGATCCAATAAGGAAAAAAATGGCTACATCCATATTTAGTAATTTTTCTATATCACGACCTTTGCTGAGTTTTAACAAAGACCCGCAAGCTCCTAATTCTCTTCAACTATCTATACCATCGACCTCGTCAACAGCACCAATAACTTCATCAGTTCCCACCGGCATTACTGCACCTACTACCTCAATGACGCAATCTACCTCATCTTTTCCAACTTCATCCAACGCATTGATACTCAGTCAACAGTCATCAAATAATCTTCAAAGCGACCAATTAAATGTATTTAAAGAATCAAGTAGTAGGAAACGATCGACACCATCCTAGAAGTATGCAGCAACCAACGAATAGTTTTTTTTTATGAGATGTAAACGTCTGCCAGAAAATTATTAGAAAGCCAGAAAAGAAAACAAAAAATATTGCTTTAGATGTAAGTACTATGAATTTATTATCTTATAATGTGGGAGGATTAAGAAATAAATTACTTTTCCCAGCCTTTTTCAATTACATAAACAATTTTGATTACTTTTTTCTTTTTGAAACGCATGTAATGCAAGACAATTACGTAGATTTTGAAAAATTTTTCATTGGGTTTAAATTATATTGGATTCCAGCGACCCGGGTACACACTCGCGGGCGAGCGATCGGAGGTTATCTTTTTGGTTTCAAATCTGGTAACTCAGGTCATTGTAGTTTTGTAAATATCGAATCCTATACGGCCTTAAAAATAAACGTTAAGAACGAAAGCTTCTATATTTTCCCTATTTATCTTAATTGTAATAATTGGGATTATGATTTCTGTAGTTTGGATAGTTTAATGAATTCCGTAAATATCGAAAATATAATGCTTATCGGAGATTTTAATGCCCGATTGGCGGACGAACAGATAGAAAGTGAAACGATTTTTCTTGGTGATGCGTTCAAACCGACCAGACACTCAAAGGATAAAGTTCTGAATACAAATGGCAAAAGGCTTTTGGAGCTCTTCCAAAATTTCGATTTATTTGTGCTAAATGGATCAACTAGTGGGGATATCTTGGGTGAGCTTACCTTTGTAGGAGGCCCTGGTGCATCAGTTGCTGATTATTGTGGCATCAGCGGGAAATGGTTTGAAAAGGTGTGTAGTTTCAATGTTGACAGTCTGACTTATTCGGACCATATGCCAATCTCAGTAGTTCTGACAATTGACAGTCTTCTGCCCGAACAAAACATGGCTCTTCTACCCAGACTCTTTTGGAACGAACGGCAAAAAGAAAGTTATGAGTCGAAACTTAATCAGTTTATCACACAAACTGATTTAAGCCTAGGCGACACGACCCACCAAATTTATTTGTTCATCCAAGCTATAAAGGGTTCGGTCTCCTTTTCAGAAAGGAGAGACGTAGCTAAAGGAAAACAAAGGTGGTTTGACAAAAATTGCGAGAAAGCTAGATTCAAGTCGTTCAAACTACTAAGACTAGCAAGAACCAGAAATAGTGATTTCTTTCGTAATGCTTATATTCAGGCAAATAAGGAATATAAGAAACTTTGCGTAATAAAGCGAAAGGAATATTACTTAGGAATCGCAAAGGACTTGTCTGATGTAAAGGATTCCTCACAATTTTGGAAGGTGGTTAAGGAATTAAATGGGAAAAAATTCAAAGTCGGTAGTGATTTGGATGCTCATACTTTAGCCCTATATTTCAATAATCTCCTTAACCCATCTGAAATAGAAAATCCGATCCAATATGCTGAAAATTTCTTTAATGAAAGCTCTCTAGATCGAGATATTTCACTGGGAGAAGTCCTAGAAGTTTTGCATAAAGCCAAAGACAATAAAGCACCAGGTAGTGATAGAGTTCCTTATGAGTTCTTCAAAAACGCTCCACAAGCGTTTTTGGAAAATTTAGCAAGAACTTATTCAAAGATTTTGCATACCGCTGAAGTTCCTGCAATTTTCAGAGAATCTATTTTGTTCCCAATACATAAAAAAGGAGACGTTAATAGTGCTGAAAACTATAGAGGTATCTCTTTCTTAAATGTCATCGCAAAAATATTTACAGGTGTCATTTTAAAGAGACTGGAGGTGTGGGTTAGTGAGAACAAATTACTTAATGAATTCCAAGCCGGGTTTAGGGCTAGCTATTCAACAATGGATCACATTTTCACCATCCAAAATATTGTAGACTATTACATCGAAAATGGAAAAAAATTATATGCAATATTTATTGATTTCAAAGCTGCCTTCGATAGTATTGATAGAGGTGCGCTGTTTTATAAATTAAATCTTATGGGCTTATCATCTAAAATGTCAAAGGTGATAAAAAAACTTTATGAAAACACTAAGTCAGCGGTATGGGATGGTGTACGACTTTCAGAGTGGTTTGAAACTAAGAGTGGCGTGCGTCAAGGTTGTCTTTTATCTCCTTTGCTGTTTGCGCTTTTCTTAAATGACTTAGATGAAGCTTTGCCAAATGGCATTAAAATTGCAGGACTTATAATAAAATGTCTTCTGTATGCGGATGACGTAGTCTTGTTTGCTGAATCTCCGGAAAGCCTGCAGCTCATGATAAACAGGTTAAACGATTATTGTAAGTTGTGGAATCTGATAATAAACATTTCAAAATCAAAGGTTATGATATTTCGAACAGGTAGAGGACGACATTGTAGAAATGAAAGATGGTTCTTAAATGGGGAGAGCATTGAAGTTGTAAATGAATTTAATTACTTGGGAATTATTTTGACACCTCAACTCAACCCAAAAAAGCACTTCGAAAGTAAACTAAAGAAATCTTTATCTGCCATAAATTCGACCTGGCAAAATTTATTTATGAATAGAAATGTTGATCGTAGTGTGAAATTTAGAGTGTTTCAAGCTGCTTTGAAGTCAATAATGACTTATGGAGCACAGGTATGGGGGTACCAACAGTATGATGATGTTGAAAAGCTGCAACGAATTTTCTTGAAAAAAACTTTTAGGTTACCCCAGTCAACCCCTAATTATATGCTTCTTCTGGAAACAGGCATTTCACCTATTTTTATTTTCACGTTGAAAATGCACTATGATTATATCGCTAAAATACTATCTTATGATGACACTCGGATACCAAAAATATTAGCAAAACATAGTATAGAAAAGAAAATTAGTTGGTATAAGAGTTGGGATGATTTAACAATATTAAGCGGTGTTTCAGTGCAAGCTTGGGAGTTAAATGAAAATGGAAGAGAAAAGTTTAATTACATTCTTGAAAAACTGGATATAAAAATTAGGGAGGATTTAATTGAAGAAGCTAGAGGCTCCTCACGAAGATCACTGTACCCAAAGCTGGAATATAATCTGAATGATCTTAATTACTTCACTGATAAACTTAGTTTATACGAAATTTCAAGCATTTTCCGCTTAAGGGGAGAGCTCCTTGATTTAAATTATAAACCGTATTCTAGTGCTCAGGCATCCTTTTGCTCATTGTGCAATCTACAAGAACAAGAAAACTCGTATCACTTTTTATCGAAATGTCCTCTTTTAAAAGAAATAAGGTTTGTGTACTTTAAAAAGGCAATATTAAGTGAATCTGAATCCATAAATATTTTAAATGGGGAGAATTGGAAACTTCTCGCTCGTTATTGCATTGAAGCTTTTAATTACAGAAAAGATTTTATAAATTAGCTCTTCGCTCGAATCCTTAAACAATTGGTATACCTAATAATTTAAAAAAAAAAAAAAAAAAAAAAAAAAAAAAAAAAAAAAAAAAAAAAAAAAAAAACGTTTTTGTAATGCAATTAGACTATCAGAATTCAATTTAATTTCATACAATTTTTGTCACTAAAACAGTTATCAAATAAACCATAAAGTCTTGTTACACATGGAAAATTTTATATTAGATTTAATTTGAAAATATATAAACATATAAATAATTACCATTACGAAAAACAAAGAGTTGGCACCTGGCAGACGGTTTTAAAACCAAGGCCATAATTAACTTATTTACATTATATAAAATTGTAATTATTCTTTATTGATTTAAAATAAAAGTTATTACTATTACTATTACTATACTATTTAAAGAATCTCCCATCTCAAATGTTCTGAAGGTTGTCGAAGGCCAAAAGATTGTTTTCATCTCTAAAAAAATTATTCATCGTAACTTCTCCAAATATTCTTCATTCAAAATAAGAACCACAGACTCATTGTTCCATTTAATTAATTCGACATCTTTTTGGCCAACTGGAGTCATAGTTCACGAATTTACGAATAAGATGAACAAAAATATAAATCCTTTTCATCTCGAAGACAAAGCAGCTCAAACAGATATTAATTTACTATCAAAACGTAAACGGACTTCGGACAAAGACCAACTTGATATACAAAAATGTTAATAATCTTCCTCATGATTTTATTATTCTGACGGAAACATGGCTGAACAGCTCGTTTCTGGATTCTGAGTTTTTTGACGCATCCTACCAAATATTTAGACGAGATAGGCATTTAATAGAGGACGCTACTGTGGGAGGTGGCATTTTAGTGGCGGTTAAAAATTCTTTCGTGTGCCACCTTGTTGACGACTTTCGATCTGCCCAAATTGAAGTTCTGTGTATTAAGATTCAAATGGAAACAGGACATTTATTCTTAGTCACTACTTATATACCTCCAAATTCTAACAAAAACATATTTGAAAACTTAAATGACTGCATCGAGGGTATCTATGAATTGCTTGAACCTGAAGATGAAATTTTGATTATTGGAGACTTCAACCTACCAAATCTTAACTGGATAAGACAAGACATCGAAGACTACTACACTACTGACAATGCTTCAAGTGTGAATGAGATATTTTTTACTGACAATTTAAACAATTTATTTATTTGTAGGAATAGTCTTATATAATAAGATACAATATCTTTTTGGGCAATATAAGCTTGATTATAAATATTAAATATTAAATGATGTGTTCATAAGAAACAACAAAAAAGCTAATTAAACAGATTTTTTTTTTTTTTTTTTTTTTTTTTTTAATATAAGCACAAATAAAAGTAAAGATAACGAATATAAACCATCACTACATTAAAGTCTCTAAGTATTCCTTAACTTTCATCCCGAAAAGTCTAGTACAACCTATCATCCTTATTGATCTGGGAAGGGAGTTCCACAGACGTATGGCGTTTATAAAGAATTGGCGTTCAGATATTAAGTAAACGTAACGTGTTGGCACGATGTTAACTGATCTTAGAGAACGCGTAAGATAAATCTTATTATAAAGGTAAGGTGGCTGACGTGTTTGCAGAATATTGCTAAGAAGTTGTAGTGTTCTTAACTTAAAAAGATTTTCAAGAGACATATTATATATTGATTTGGAAAATTGAGAAATATGATCAAACTTTCTTAATCCAAAGATATACCTCGCAATACTATTGTAAGCAACATTAAGTTTGCGCTTGTGTTCTTAATTACAATTGTAATAAAGTTCACAACCGTAAAGAATAATGGGAATTAGTAGTGTTTTTGCAAGTACAATTCGCGTTTTTAAGGGTGTAATTTTATGAGTAGTCCACAGCATACGAAGCCCACCATAAACCTTCCCGATCGTTAATCTAATATGATGATTCCAAGAAAGTGTTTTTGTAAAAGTAATGCCTAAGTTCTTCACAGAATCAACAAATTCAATGTTCTGTCTGTTAAGATAACTTCAGGGAAGTAGGATGTATCAATAGGCTTTCGTGAAAAAACTAAACATTTTGATTTAAGTGGGTTTATGGAGAGTCCATTTTTCTGTGACCAAATGTGAATTTTATCTAGATCCTCATTTAGTTCGACTGAAGCGTTTTCGACCAAACCTAGAGGAAAGCTTTTCCTTATTTGAACATCGTCTGCGTACATATCCACTTCAGTGTTTCGCAAACAATCAGGTAAATCATTTATATACATGGAAAATAACAGAGGTCCTAAAATTGAACTTTGTGGGACCCCTCTGCTCAACATGAGAAGTTCCGATACGAAACCGTTTGATACGACTGCTTGTGATCTGCAATCAAGATATGATTTTATAAGTTTGGCAGAGCAAACAGAAAAGTTAAACTGTTTTATGAGTTTACTACAAAGAACATTATTTTTGCAGTCAACAGCTTGCCTTATGTGTTCAACAACATTTATAAGTGTTGTAGTACAGCTATGTTTTGCACGAAAGCCAGATTGATTTTCGCATAATAAATTGTGGCGGCTTAGATACTTTCGTAGTTGAGAGTTCAATATTTTTTCGAAGACCTTTGATAAAAATGGAAGAATTGCAATGGGTCGAAATTCGTTTTCATTTTTAGGAAGAGGTATAATCTTTGCTTGCTTCCAAAGCGAAGGGAAAACATTGGACATGAGGATTGTATTAAAAAGATGCGTCAGATATTTTAGAATATATGGAAGGATAACTTTGATAAATACAGAATGAATTTCATCAAGCCCAACTGATTTTGATTTAATATTAATGCAACTTTCTAGTACGTCTGCCTCATCGACTTGTAAAAAAGTGAAACGTGGAAAGAGAAATTGACTATATACGGCTGACATACTCGTTGTTTCATCAATTACTTCTGGACAAGGAAGTGATACGAAATTTCTATTTAATTCATTGCAATCAACAAAAACAGAAGAGCTTTTTTGCTTACCAACACCAATGTCTTTTAAATTTTTCCAGATTTTGTGACCAGCTTGGGTGGGATCCAGTCGGGGGGTAAAGAAACGTCTCTTCGCTTCAAGTGTCTCACTAGTTACCTTATTTCTCAGCTGTTTGAAAATATCGTACAAAGTATCTAATCGAAAACGTTTCCAACATTTGTATGCCCTGTCACGATTAAGAATAAGATTTTTTAAATCATTATTAAACCATGGAATACTTTTTCTTGTTACAGTTTTTGTAACAAATGGAACATGTGATTCAAATAGTTGTTTAACGTTTTCATGAATAAAATTCGCCTGATCATCAACATCGGGCATGTGATAAACTCTAAGCCATTGAATTCTTTTTAAATCTTCTTCTAGCCGATTTCGATTTAAGAGTTTAAAATTGCGAAAACGAATAGTTCTACTGAAAATTGTACGCTCACATTGAAATGTCAATTGTATTAGGTCGTGACGCGAAAACCCAGACACTGAGATTTGACTGTAATGTAGAGCTTTATACAAATGACTAACACAAAATAAATCAAGAAGTGTACTGGAATTATTTGTGAAATGAGTAGGTAAAGATGTATTTACTGGGAAAAGACCTAGGGTATTCATGTTATAGACAAGAGATGAATCTTTAAGTACATTGCTATTAAAATCGCCAGTGATAATGACAAAAGGTGATATAGAAGACAATTCATCAATGACTCTAATGATCATAGTTGTGTCAATATTATTCTTTGGCCTGTAAACTGAACCTAGTAAAATTTTAATTTCATTACAAACTATTTCTAAAAAAAACGTAATCGATCTCACTTCCTTGTGGTGCCTTCCGTAAGAATTTACAATTTAATTCCTCACGTACAAAAATAGCCGCTCCTCCCCCAACTCTTCCAACCCTGTCTGATCGAAAAGGCTTATGAAAGCCATTTAAGGAAAGTACATCATTAGTAATATTATTTGAGAGCCAAGTCTCAGACACGCAAATAACATCAACCTTTGAACCTTCAAATAAGTACCTAAATCCATCGAGTTTGGGAAAAATGCTTTGAGCATTAATGTGACATATTTGCAAACCATTACGTTGACTACATATAACATTAACCATTGTACGCATTGATAGGCTTTGGCTCGCTACGTCTGTAGAGTTTCTATTTCCTAGATTGATTGAATCAACCATTCTCGAGAAACGAGAAAAAGAGGTTCCAAGTCAACCTCTTTACAAAAAGGGTGCTTAGGCTGCAGAGACATTTTAAGAAGGAAAAACATGGATAAGAAGACAAAAATTTAAATGATGGCAAATATTTATAATAAAAAAACATAAAAGATAGAATGATACAAATACAAATAATAAAAAACTTAATGTGTGTATATCGTGTTTTCATCTGTTAGGCTGTTGTTGTTGTTCATGAATCATGACTAGGTGGCGAAAACGGCAAGGTCATCAGCAGTTGTAACTAATATTGCATCCTCTTCCTTTATTTTCTTGATATAGACGAGGCCATGGAAAGTAAACACGGAAACAAGTTTTTTCTCTCGCTTTAACTTCAGTGCGTATTGCAGAACGGAACGATTTCTAAACGTTAAACATTCGTGGATGTAAACAAGAGAGCTTTTATTGTTTTGTACACCAATCTCATTCATTCCAAGATCACGAAGGCAAAGCTGCGCTTTTTTTGTTTTTCGGTAGTCGGCGATGGATCGCAGAACTGAACTTTTGTCTTTGGGGGAAGAAAAACGAACCATAACCGGTGGTGAAAGTGCATTATTTTTTTATTTTAGACGGTATATTCTAAAAATTGCAGGTGGATTTAATTTTAATTGTACGCAAATTTTATGAAAAATAGTTTCCAAGTTTTCATTTGGTAATAATGGAATCCCGTGTATGAGTGCATCGCTCATTGTCTCTTTTAGCTGTTGTTTTTCTTCAGTATTCTCCACGTGAGTTTTGATTTTTTGTATTGCTTCGTGATGTTCTTGTAGTTTCTCTTTAAGTTTTCGGTTTTCAACCTTAAGAGTGTCAATTTCGTTTTGTTTTGATTCGAGTAGTGACAATCGGTTGTTTACAGCTTCAAGCGAAGACCTTAAAGCTCCAACTTCTGAGTCGATTTTGGTTGTTATTTTTTCTTCGGAATCGGCAATTCGCGACATAATTTTTTCGAGTTTATCAAGAATTGTACATTCATTATTTACATTACTTTGGTCGGACAAATATTTTGATGAGGATGATTCATTTGGAAGTGTTGTAGGCATGGTTCGCGAGTGTTATAATTTTTTGCGGTTGTTTTGGAGGGGAAGGAGAATCGGTATACTGGTTTCTATTTCTTTTTAAATACATTAGTTTCTTAGAGAGTTTTCATGTAGGTGTTTGTTAACTTGGCACTTTTTTCTTTTAGCGGTTTAATTTGGAAAGAGAGAGCAGATTAAAGAAATTATTTTGTTGTTTTTTTTTTTCAATCTTCGTTTTTTTTTTTTTTTTGACCTTTTGTAATTTATTATTTATTTTAGAAATTGAAAAACAAAAGAACCGGCACTAATTTCTGTAACGTAATAAATAGGTACGGTACTGACTGCTGACTTTTTTTTTTTATTTTTATTTTTTAGTCCTTGGAATGGAATTTTCAACTAATTAAAACCAACCCGAAATCACCACTCTGTCAAACACGTCTGCTTAGTAACACATCTCAATGATCAATGAGATATGTCTTCTTATTGCCTGTGACAACTAAATGGAGTGACCAACGACTCGGGAAAGACTTTGGATTTAATATTCTTCTCCCTCAATGTAAACACTGCTGCTGCTGTAACACGATCTACAAATATTCTGATTGTCGAAGACCGTCATTATCCTGCCTTGGACATCGCCTTAAACCTCAGCATGGGCTCTTCTAACAACCAATATAATACCAAACTTGAGTTCAACTATTCAAAATGTAATTATGTCTTATTATGTAATATGTTAAGTATGATCGATTGGGATATTTTATTTTATAATTGTAATATTAACGAAAGGTGTAACATATTCTATACAACTCTGTTCAACTGCTTCTGTGATACTGTACCATTTAAAAAACCTCGGAATATTTCTAGTTCACCACCATGGTTTGATAGTCATCTTAAACTCTTAAAAAACAAAAGGAACAAAGCATGGACAAAATATATCAAAACAAGAACTGATGGAGATTATACAACCTTTTTAATATTTAGTCAACTTTTTACAGAATACTCAAATATTGCATACGATAGCTATATTCTTAAATTAGAAAATTATCTTAAGTCGAACCCAAATAGTTTTTGGAACGTCGTGAATAAAAAGAAAAAAACTAGTAGCTACCCTAATACAATGTCGGACTCTTCTTCAACTAGCACTAATCCCTTTTGAGATAACTGATTATGGTGACACCTCTTGTAATTCTTTTTCTTCTACCACTTCTTTCTCTCATCTAGACTCTATAAACTTTGATATTGACTTGGAAACTATAAAGCTTAATATTCTAAAACTTGACGAATGTTTTAGTCCAGGACCTGACGGAGTACCTTCTTCTATTTTAAGGAATTGTGTTGACCATTTATCTTATCCTTTATGTGTTCTATTCAATGAATCTATTTGTAACTCTATCTTTCCCTCTATCTGGAAAAGTGCCTATATCACGCCAACTCATAAAAAAGCTCCAAAAAATTAAATTAAAAACTACCGTGCTATTGCCAAGTTATCCGTAATACCTAAACTGTTTGAGTCCATTATATGTAACACTCTTTCCTTTTATTGTAGTTCAATTGTCTGTGAAAGTCAACATGGTTTTATGAAAAAGAAGTCGACTGTTACTAACTTGTTAAATTTTACCACGTTTTGCTTTGTATTTGAAGACCATGGACAAGTAGATTGTGTGTTTACTGACTTTAGCGAAGCCTTTGACAAGTTATGCCATACAACGCTAATCAAGAAAATGGACAATCTTGGATTTAGCTCTAAGTTTCTAAAATGGATATCCTTATATTTAAGTAACAGACATTACAATGTAGTCTTCTTAAATGAACTTTCAACTAATTTTGTAGTCAACTCCGGTGTCCCTCAGGGTAGTCCTTAGGACCAATTTTATTTATATTATTTATTAATTATCATTAAAAACTCTTCAATATTAATATATACAGATGACGTAAAAATTTTTAAAAGTATTAAATCACAATCTGACTGTTTGTATTACAGGAAGACCTTGTTCTTTTTCGGGAGTGGTGCAATCTAAACCGTCTTGTCTTAAATGTCGACAAGTGTAAAAGTATGACTTTTACACGCAAACAAAATCCCTTTGTATTTAGTTATATGTTTGATCTGTCACCGTTAAACAATGTCTCTGTATTCTCTGACCTTGGTATAATCCTAGACTCAAAACTAACTTTCAACTTTCACTTGGACTATATAACTAAAAAAGCCAATAGAATGCTAGGATTCATAAAGAGATTTAGTCGCGACTTTCAGGACCCTTATGTTTTAAAACTTTTGTTTGTATCGTTCGTAAGGCCAATACTAGAATACGGATGTGTAGTATGGTCACCATATTACTCAATTCACATAAATAGACTTGAAGCAGTTCAAAGAAGGTTTATGCGTTTCTGCCTACGTTTCTTTTCTTGGTCTCCAAATAATATTCGTCCTCCTTACTCTCATAGACTTGCGTTAGTTAAACTTCCCTCTATCACCCATCATAGGCAATACGTTCAGTTCTGCTTTATTACTAATGTGATGAATGGCTCTATACTATCTCCATCAGTTCTAAGTAGATTTAACTTTAGTTTCAGTCGTACAAGCATAAGGCTGCAACAACCTCTACAACTACCTTTCAGTAGATCAAAGTATGGTGCCAATAATCCAATAAATCAAATGGTCTTAATCTTTAATAAGTATTATTTTCTTATAGTTTCGATAAATGATAATTTCAAAAGCGAATCTTTCAAAACTTTATTTTATAATGCCTTAGCATAAATGCAGGCTTTTATTAATTAATTGTCTTTCATGATAATTTTGTACTTTGTAATAATTGCTTAGATATCGATATATGAAGTTCAAGTTTGTAAACGTTAGTTATTAACGACTTAAATAAATAAATAAATAAATAAATAAGCCGTCCCAATAGCTCCGCTGCTGCTAGCTCTAAGCGCTGTATTGCCACCGTTGTAAGTGGTGCAACCCGTGTTCTTGCTGCGATGAGATCTGCTGTAATCCTGCCGTACGTATCGTTCTCAGATAAATTGCTGCTCCATATGCCCTCTCAGAAGCATCCGAGCATCCATGTAGCTCTTTTCGTTCTTCTTCTGAAGTACCTATCCATCTCCAAATTCTCACGTTCTCTAAATATGTAATTTTCTACCAGAAATCTCTCCATCTCTTATTTATCTCTCTAGAGAGTCAACACAGCTCACTACGCTTCTCTTTGTTATTGCCTGCTGAGTCTCTGGTGTTTTTACCACAAACGTGAATTAATCCTTCTCAAGCAGCCATTTAAAGCCCAAAACTGCCGTTTTCTCATCATCCTGGAACATTATTCACTCCTGCTCTTCATAGTTCATGTCCTTTACAAGAGCTTTGGAATTGGATTTACATTTTCTAAGCTCAAAACCTGCCCCTTTTAAAACATGATCGATATCTTTTGATAACTTGATCGCCTTCTCTTCAGAATCAGCACCTGTGGTGCAGTCATCCATATAAAATTCCTGCTTAATTGTCTTTGCAGCTTCTGGAAACTCCTGCTATGCCTCCCTTGCACATTGTACAGCAATATAAGCTGATGAGGTCATACCATAGGTGAATACTGTCAGCCAATATTCTCTCAAATTGTTCTGCGGGTTTTCTCTCCAGAATATACGCTGCAAATCCCATTGTTCCTTCGCCACCTTCACCATTCAGAACATCATTTTAATATCCGCAGTAATAGCGACACGATGCCTGCGGAAACGCATTGAAATTTCGTGCAGATCCTTCTGTAAGTTTTCTCCAAGCAATTGCACTTCATTTGGTGAAGTATCTTTATTTGTCCTGCAGCTCGCATCAAATACGAGTCTTAACTTTTTGGTGAGGCAATGATGTGGTATATGGTTTTTCCATGCACTGTGCTAGTCACTGGTGTCATATGTCCTGCTTCTTCATATTATCTCATAAACTCCTGGTACTTTTGTTTCAACTCAGGATCTCCTGACAACCTTCTCTCCAAAGCAAAGGACCTACGCTTAGCTGTAAGCTCTGAACTTCCAAGCTCTTTTACTGCTTCCTTCAAAGGAATCATCACAACAAACCTGCCAAAATCATCACGTGAATTTGTTTTGATGAAATTTTGCTCCACCTGCTCCTCCTGCTCTTTTGACTTGCTCAATGACATTTCTATGTCATTTAAACCATTTATGCCAAAAACGCTTAAGCGATTCATGAAGTTGATTATTATCCACTTTGCCTGCGATACATGCTCATTGTTCATGCTATCCTTCTCATTACCATACTCTCCCAATATTTTTCTGCCGAAAACAGTTTCTTTCTTAAGGACACCACCTCGTCGATGCTCTAAGACAGAAGTAAATACTTCTGCTTTTTGTGCTTTGAGTTTTTTCCAGCCCCAGATATGTCCTGTGTTTTTAATAATAATTTGTTCATGGCAACTGGTGCATTTGCAATCAAGTTTCTCCTTCACACCTGCTCTCTCATGTTTGGTGACTCGCACATATGTTCTTTGAGTTGCCCCTGCTATATTTCGAGTCCTTCAAAATTTCTCTCTCATATTTGTTAACTCGCACAAATATGCTTTGAGTTCCACTCGCCCCTGCTATATCTCGAGCAACAAGGCCTGTCAAGAGAAAAAAGTGACACAAAAAAAAAACTTAACACCTACAAAAAAAAATAAATGTTTGATCCCCACCAAACAACAAAGCAGCAACATCACCGTAACTTATCTAGGTAATATTGAAAAAATACTTATTCATAAAAAACGATATTAAAAAGGTATATAAATCACACACGTACCAAAAGAGGAAAAAGAACACCCTGCGCACTTCACTTATTTCAAAAATTCTAATTCTCCATAAGAAAACAAATAAACTCAGATCGCCCCCTGCCCCTTCACACTAGTTATCATTGCTCATTCCCTCATTCACACTTGCATTCACCGAAAAAAAAAACAAAATCGCTCACAGACACTGCACACACACATCGGGGCACATTCAATGCAACGGGAAAAGATAAAGAGAAAAAAAGAAACCCGCTCCGTTGCTAAAGAATCGAAAAAACCACCACCATTCACACAATCAAATATTTGCACTTCTTAACAATAGAAATACTTTGTCCTGCCTCAGGACTATATTTCAGCTCATCCTTTATTGCTTTAAATAAATGTTATTTAAAATGTAGATATGTTAATATTATTATTGTATAGATATTTGTTGTTGTTGTGTTTGTTGTTTTTTTTTAATTTTCTTTCTATCGAAAGACCGCTTTTGTTTTTTTCCCGAATGACGAAATTTGTCATTCTTCTCCTTCTCTTTGTCACAGTTGCGCATATACATAATGTGTTTTGTGTATGCGTATTCCTTCACTCCGGCTCTCGCTGCTCATGAGCCGTAACTCGTAAGTGTGTATGTGTATTCTTGCTCTGAGGAGAGAACACGTACATTCTTACCTGCTCTTGTTCTCTTGACGAAGAATTTTAATCGGTCGCCGCCGTTTGAAAAAAGGGAAAAACAACAACAATAATTATTGATCTACTTACATGCTGGTTGGTACCAAAGAGGATATATACATAGAGTCCAATCTTGTGCCTTGTTTTGATTTTGCCTACAAGCTACAGCTGTCATATTGTTCTTTTTGTTAAACATGTGTGTGTGCTACAACTGTAATATTGTTCTTTTTGTTAAACATGTGTGCGTTCACACCTTACTACTTACCTCATCGTTTCTTGTTGTTGTTTCACACGGACAATGAATACAATAGGAAAGAGACCACGAAAATTTTAGCAGAGGAGGATGGAACGTAGGAAAGATTGGACTCTATGTATATATCCTCTTTGGTTGGTACATATTGATCATTATTATATAATGAAGTACCGTTTTGCACTTCGCCTGCTGGTGATACACGGTTTCCTGCCTATACTCCTGTCGCGACAAACTGCTGCGCACACTTTAATTTTTTGTGACTACATGATTTTCATCGTAGCACATTTTTATTATTTACAATATTTTGTTCGTTATAAAACGAACCACAATCAATCACAGTGCACTTATTTTTTTAAAATTTTTTTTTTTTGAAGTAAAACCTGCACCATCCCGTCACTGGCACAATATCCGACGCTCGACATGGACCAAATGTATCGTAGCTCAATGGACTGTATAACCATCTCCGATAATTAATATGTTAAATGAAATAAAACACAATAGTTTTGAGTGGAAAAAATATTGTAAGAAAACCACTAAGCACATTTATTCCTTCTCGGTTCAAAATCCTGCTTAAGACTAACTCTCATTCGTGCTTGTTCGCACAGCCCTGTTAATATAGTTACATTTCGATCCTTATAGTATCTTAAGTGCAAATGTCTTTTAACAACTTTATTATTTCTTTTAACAATATTCTTATTTTAATTTGGTACATTATATTTCTTTGTTGGAAACGAGCAATTACATTTTCTTATTTGGTCTGTGTCTCTTTATATGCCTGCCCGATTCCATTTTGCATAGGTACTTTTGCGGACCCAACGCAGTAATTCCTCTAGCTTTAGACCACTGTGGAGTGTTTTTAAGTATATTGAAATCACGAATCATCACCACTTCTCCTACCTTAACAATCCTGTCATTTGTTCTTTTCGCAAGCTCACTATTAAATTCTTTGGAGCCAACAAATCGAGTTTAATTCTTGGTGAGTATTTGAAAATAAACGAAGCCGGAGTAGCTTTCGTATAGCAATGAACAGTGTTTCCGTAATCACATAAAAAATCCGTAAGAATCTCATCAATATCGCTCAAAAATCACCTAGACTTTATCGCATTCTTGATGGGTTTTCTTTGCTTTCCTTGGAAACAAATTGAATTCCATTGTCGGACGTTACGACTTCAATAATTCCGAATCTTGAAAAAACATTTCGTAAACATTTAACGAAAAAGGTTGTGTTAGGTGATTTCGTATAAAATACCTCAATCCATTTCGAGAACGCGTCAGTTACACCAAAAAATAAAGACCTCTCAAGGGACCCATGCAGTCTACATAGACTCGCTCATGGTTTTCCTCGCCTTTCCGAATTTATAACACTTGACCTCGATGGATTTGGCAAAAGTGACAAACACACCATCCCTTGATCATTTGTTCTACTTCAGCGTCCATATTCGGAAACCAGACGAAAGAATGTAAAAGCTATCTGGTTTTAACTATTCCCATATGCGTAACATGCGTTTGTTTCAATATTACTTTACGTAAGGAAAAGGGAATGACTACTCTGTGACCCCACATACGCACCTCGTTTTCGACCGCCAACGCATTAATTCGTTTTTAAAATGGACTAAAAACCTCATTTTCGTACAACTTCATACATCTTCCCGACTTTACAGCTTCCACCACCACATATATAATTTTATCCGCGAGCGTTTCTTTCCGTATTAATTCGGCGTCTAATAAAACACTTCAATTAATTTTTACTGTGTTTAAGTATGTCATCGTAACCTTCTCTTCTTCGTTTTCGTCGCCGTTCTTTGTTTGAGGGAATCGTGGAATCGCGTCTGCTACGTTAGCGGCTGACTTTATATAACGAATCTTATACTGAAAAGCTGACAGATGAAAAGCCCATCTTTGAAGCCTACTCGTGGTATTTGTGGTATTCCTCTTTTTTCCCCAAAAATAGCAACCAGAGGCTTAGGGTCTGTGACCAACTCAAATGACCTTCCAATCAGATATTGGTACAACTTTCGAGTGGCGTAGACAATCGCCAAGGCTTCCTTTTCAATAACGCCATAATTTTGCTCCGATTTGGAAAGCAAACGAGACACAAATTCAACTGGTCGTTCCGACCCGTCTGGAAAATCGTGTGCCAAAACTGCACCTATGCCAAAATTCGATGCGCCGCACGTGAGTACCAAAGTTAAATTTGGATTGAAATGTACTAACACAGTGTCGGACATGATTTCTTATTTCATGCTTTCGTATGCTTGCATGGCTTGACTGTCCCACTCGAAATTTTTACTTGCGATTATAGGGGAATTGGGGAAGTGTCGAACTGCCTAACACCGGCAGCGCACGCGCTGTGTATCGTCGTCGTATTCGTCGCATTTCTGTTATCTGTTTTCACTGTTTAAATTATTTTTTTTTTTATAAAATCTTGTCAAACAAATTCCAAACACTCCATTTACAATAATTAAAATTACAACTAAATAACCCTAAATAAAACAAAAATCAGTGCTTATTGTGTGTTTAATTGTAAACAACAACAAAATCGGCTGCAAACGCATTCGGTCGAATAAAAAAAAATAGCCCCAACCAACCAAAATCTCAGTGTGCATTGCTAATCCCAACAAAAAATCCATCACCAGTGCGCGAAAATAAAATTCAGTGCCGTTGTTATCTGCATTGGGTTAGCACCGAGCGGTCCCTTCTTCTTCCCTTCCCCTTCTTTACACAGCCTATCATGGCTTCAGTTGGCGCATTCAAATGTGTATACACGCATTGGAGGTGTCAACTGAAACCATTATAGTAGACGAATGCATTAATAGTTGCATGTAGATTTCCAGGGGCGGATTGGGAACATATTGACATGAAGGCATAATTACTCATGTTAATGTGTTTTTTATGAAGTCTTCTGGGTATCTGATTTCTAATTATTATAGATTAATTGTTCGTTATTGGTTTTCACTATATGTTTGTTTCTCTTAATGGCGGGTAATTTTAGGGTCGATTATAGCAACATTCGGGAGCTTAGAAAAAATTTCTATGCCGCGTATGTCCATACTGCTACGTACAGGCCAGCTGTTTTGGCACTAAGTGAAACCCAAGTAGGTGATAATTCTGATCCGTTAGAATTTAACCTACACGGGTACAGCTTAGTGCCATTATTCTTTTCCTATCACGGATTAGCCGTATACGTTAGAAATGACGTTGCTTACCAGCTTCTACCACAATATGGTCAATGTTCAAACACAGACTTCCATTTCATGTGGTTTAAATTCACCGTACAAAAAACACGTCATCCATACATGTTTTATTTATAGAAGCCCAAATCTGGACAGTAACTCGACTTTTATCGAATTCGATGCACTGTCTGACTCCATCCAAAGAATTGTTTCCCTTTATCCTCGCACTGAAATCGTTGTTACGGGCGATTTGAATGTCTACAATTCTTCGTGGCTTCGCTATTCTGGTCAGACAACACCCGAAGGAAGGTATGCTGAGTTCTTCGCTGAGTCAAACAACATAACTCAGCTTGTCGACGATCCAACACGAATCCCTGACATTGCAGGTCATTCCGCATACACCCTAGAGTTGTTTCTTACCTCTCATCCTGATAAATACACGATAAATGTATTATCGCCCCTAGGCACGGCGGATCATTGTATCATATCAGCAATGAGAACCGTATGGCGATACGAGAAGGGCAACTGGGACGGTCTCAATAATTTCTTCAGAAACTTTAACTGGTCACTATGCTTCCTCGATAGTGACGTAGACTCCAGCGCTGATTATGATAACAAACATTATTCTCTGCGGGATGAGAAATTTTGTTCCGAATAGGACAAAAAGTATCAAACCAAAAGAGAATTCATGGTTCGACTTGAACTCCAAAGAGGTTATCAAGGAGAGAGAAGTAAGCTTCCGATGTTATAAAGCCAACCCTTCTGAGGAAAACCGGAAAAAGTTCAAACAAGCTTTTTGCATGAACAAAAAATAAGGCAAAAAATACTACAATGTCCCAGCGGCAGTAAAAATGTTTAGTCATTCGTAAAAAATGTACGTAACTCTATTACATCTTCGGTTCCGACGCTCTTCGATAATAACACTCCTGTGGTAAGCTCCCAAGCGAAAGCAGAGTTATTTGCAGCAAAGTTTGCTACTAATTCAACGCTACCCCAGTGTGATATGACTCCTCTTGTACTTGAGAACGTGAATGGTTTTATGGGACAAATCTTCTTTCGCACTCGTACAGTTGCAAGAGTACTAAAAGATCTCAACATACACAAATCCGCTGGCCCGGATAGTATTTCTCCCATAGTTCTGAAGAGGTGTGCTTCCACTGGCAAAACCACTGCGTAAGCTTTTCCATCTTTCCTATTCTACAGGTCTTTTCCCGAGTGGATGGAAAACAGCATTTTTCCAGCCCATCCCAAAAAAAGGCGTATCTTCATCCCCCTCAAATTACCGACCAATTGCACTGACTTCCCTTCTTTCCAAGGTCATGGAAATTCTGACAAACTTTCAGATCAAGAAATATCTTGAGAAACGGAAACTTCTTAATGACCGGCAGTACAAGTTTCGTAGCAATAGGTCCACTGGTGATATGATGGTATATCTCATCGAACAGTGGAGCAAATCTTTACCTCGTTTTGGAGAAAGTAAGATTATTGCACTTGATATTTCTAAGGCATTTGATATAGTTTGGCATGAAGCTCTTTTATCGAAAATGCGTGCATTTGGCATCGATGAACCATTCCTTCGATGGATTAGAAATTACCTTTCGGACCGTTCAATTCGCGTTGTTTTGGACGGTTTTCAGTCTGCTACCCACAAAATAAATGCTGGCGTGCCCCAAAACTCCGTTCTGTCTCCGACTCTCTTTTTAATCTTTATAAATGATCTCTTGTCTAATACTTCTAATCCACTAAACTGTTTTGCTGACGACAGTACTCTCAGCTTTTCACACTCGTTTCCAGATTCACATCCATGTCCTTCGGATGTGGAACTGCAACGAAATCGTATGATAAGCTCATTAAATTCCGATCCTGACAGCATTGTCCAATGGGGAATCATAAACCGCTTGGAATTTAATGCTTCAAAAACTCAATGCTGTCTTCTGTCGTTAAAGCATAACCTACCCCTACTGTCCGTGAGTGGCACTTGCATTGAGGAAACTGATCAGCTTTGCGTTCTAGGTATGTGCATCACAAATCATCTTTTGTGGAACGATCACATATTTGACGTCGCCAAAAATGCCGCAAATTGTTTAGGTTTCCTAAATCGATGCAAGAAATATTTTTCCCCTTCTGATCTGCCTAAAATCTACAAGGCATTCATTCGCCCGAAGCTAGAGTACAATTCTCATATCTGGGCAGGTGCTCCTGTCACTCACTTGCGCCTCCTGGATAGGATTCAAAAAAGAGCCTTAAAATTGATAGGTGAAAGAACCATTACCGAAACATTTGTTTCACTTGAACATCGTCGTAATGTTTCTTGTCTAACCTTGTTTTATCGCTTCTTCCACAAACAGTGCTCCAGCGAAATAGCCAGATGCGTTCCTCTCTTAAAACAATTTCCCCGTAACACCCGCACCGCAAGGAACGCCCATCAATTTACTCTCGAGCCTAACTTCGGACGTACTGTTCAGTATATAGACTCTTTTTTTAACCGCACTACAAGAGTGTGGAATGCTTTACCCTGCTCTATTTTTCCCTTCCATTGCGATATACAGACATTCAAAACCAATGTGCACCGGCACCTCCTTTTATCTCCTATCCTCATTTCCTGAACGCTCGTACTGTGTTGACTCATATTAAGGGTATTAATAACCCCTTGTGTGCGGGCTCAAACTAAAAAAAAGGTACTATAAGGCAAGTTATGCGTCAAAAAAAAAAGTTTTGAGATAACAATCAAACATGACATTACGATGATAGCGAAGACAAAAAAGATGTAATAAAAATTCTGTCCGTCTATATGCCTGTCTGTCTGTATGTATAGACACCTACAGCCCAAACGGGTGGGCCAAATTGCTTCAAACTTGGTATATAGAGTTTTTTAGGTATTTTACAGAGGGGAAATTGAAATTTTTTTTAGCTCGAAAAATAACGGTACCTGCCATAGAACCGTTACGTTAAGACTTATTTTTCTCAAAAACGGCTCTAACGATTTCGATTTAAGAAAATCAGTGTTGCTTTTTAAGTTCGACCAATCATATGGCTGAAAAAAAATGTTTTAAAAAAATTTTAAGAACGGTACTTTCCATAGAACCGTTTTTTTTTTGCTTTCGACTATCTCGAAAACGGCTCAACCAATTCTTTCGAAATTTCACGCATATATAGTTGTAGGTAGGTCAATTTGTACTGCATACCAATATTTTAAGAAAAATATTTGTTTGTATTTTTAAAAGAATTTAAGAAAAAAAAAATTTTAAATTAATATATTTTGAAAACGGCTTATTAAATTTGTTTCTAAAAATTCTAAATAAATGTATTTGCTAAATATCTATGAAGTGGCGTTTTTGAATTTTTTTTTTGAAAATTTTTTCAAATTTTTTTTCAAAAAAAACTTTTTTTCTCAAAAACCGCTCCACAGATTTTTATAAATTTATTCTCATAAATTCAAATTTATCCAAGAAATAAAATGCCGTACTTTTTTTCAGCTCAAATTAGTTAAAGTATTTATTTAAGAATTTCGAAAAATTTATTTTTATCAAAATCTCAAGCCCCTAGACCACTGTCACACATTAGAGCAAGTTCGTGCGACCCAGTCGTGCATTTTATTTCTTTTTAGAACTTTGTAAATCGGAGAAACTTCGTGGCTAAATCAGAAATGAACCGACCAAAATAATTTACGAGTCTACAAAAAGACCTGACGTCTGAAATACATGTTGGCACCGGAAACTTTATACTAGTTTTATCGCGGTTAACTTTGACTACCCCGTTTTCCGAAATAACATACCTAAGTACTGAATCTTATCTTTCTTTCGCGAACAAACATTTATCTTCATTTAATTTCAGTCCGGTATTACGTAATCTTTTAAAAGTTTCGCGTAATCTGTCGTTATGTTCTTTCAGAGTAGGAGCGGAAATAATTATGTCGTCTAAAAAATTTACTACCCCGTCAATACCGCGTAAGACCTTCTCGACTTCCCTCTGAAAAATACCCGTAGCTGGCTTGATGCCAAAAATCTTCGACCTTTGGTATAATCGCATTTATTTTAATTTCTTTTATTTCACACGTTTTTATAAAATCTCTCCCAACTATTGGGTTTTCACCCTTATCAATAACCAAAAACTTAAAGTTCTTATTCATATTATTATACTCGATATTGCAAAATAACGATCCGTTTACTTTTAACTTATTTTTTCCGTAACCCGAAATGTTAGTATTATCTTCTTGCAGTTTAATGTAACTAAAATGTGTTAAATAAGTTTCATATGGAATTGCCAACACAGCTGCACCTGTATCGACTTGAAAAATAATTTTTGTATTTAATACTTCCAACTCAATATCAATGGAATCGTTAAACGGGCCGTTATTTTTATTAGAAGATATTTTTTTTACCAACATTTTTCTTACGTGGACATCTGCACATCGACGCCATGTGCGGATGTCCGATCGTAGTTGTAGCACGTCACATCCCTATACTTGCATTGTTGGGGCTTGTGATTGTCGAAGCCACAATGCGGACAAATGCTGCAAACTCAGCTTTCTCCTCTCACCGCTTGTCTCTGAATACCGTGTTGCCTTTCTGATGACCAATCCTCTGCTGCTGCTGTCTCTTTCGATAGTTCGTCTTTATTGCACAGACATTTTCTCTTCGTGCGCCGCCATTTTCTTCACCATCGCGTCGTTTTTCCAACTTCTTTGCCGTCTCCAATGCCATTGCTAGCGAAAGTTTTTTATCATCGCATTGTTTATCAAAACCACGCCAGACATTCCGATGGCAAATTTGTCCAAAAGCATGCTCTCCAATCTCGTCGCAAATTCACATGCCTTTGCCAAATTACGCAGTCTAATGGGATAATCCTGCGCTGGTTCGTTTTCCATTTTTTTTCTGCTTCGTAAAATCTTTCTTCCACAATATAAAATCGTGGGGATTGTGAAATTATCGCCGAAAATCTTGATTAGTTCGTCGTATGACTTCTCTCCAGGACTCGTAGATGCACATATTCCATGTACCAACTCATACGTTCTGTCACCCAGTACGTTGATTAAAACTGCACGTTTTTTTTGTCTTCGGTGATTTCAGCTTGGCAAAAATATTGCTCTAAACGCCCTTTATACATCCTCCAATTCTGAACATCGTACTAAAAAATTGGAATACTCAAAACTGATTGTCCAAGTTCCGGTGGGGGTTGAACTATACCCTCTTAAGTGTTTTGAACGCTTAGCCAAGGCTGCAAATAGAAATCGCGATACTCCTTCTGTTCCGCCAGGTCCTTGGAGCGTAGAGGGTGCAGCACCTCTTCGTCTTTAGGGTCCCTGCCGGGCTTAGCATTGTCGATATTTTGTAAGGCGGCTTCTATCCAATCATGAATGTGGTTGAGATTGAAGTTGGAACTTGAGAGGGTTGATGTGCCTATCCTTCGCCTCCGCGTGGCAACCCGGGAACAATATGAATGGCAGTGAAATTGTTGTAAATGAAATAGGAGTGAGTATCTGCAGCTATATTTCCTTTCCTTGAAGTATTGATTCCTTACTGGAAACGTATGCAAGGTAAAACTTGTATGCGGCAAAGAGAGGAAGGCTGGGTATGCGTATTTGGTTGTTTGCTTCTACCTTGGCAAATGGTTGAGTGCGCATATCTAAGGCTGCCAGGCCTTGAGTATTGATGGTGCTCATCTGGAAGTGACCTCACGGTTGCGAGGCTCCACCGGAAGCTTTATTCTGGTACCACGGGAGATAGTGCCCACCCAGGTGGCCGAGTCACCTGGGAGACTATCCATGAGTTAGGCCCCCTTGCGGGAGTATCGTGGTGGTTGTGGTTTACTCCATAGCGGAAACATATGGCATTGGGTAATATTATCTACGGATTTTATAATTGGATGCAAGAGGTGTTAGATAGACATCGCCCCTCACCAAGGAGTGTGGACATGCCTCAACATGTTCCATAAAATTGGTACTATGATTCTACCGAGGGGTAGATCTTAGGGCTCTGGTCTAAGCCCAATCTGACTCTGAATGCGAGTTGGCTCGTCGTGAAATTAGGACTTAATTGTCAGGCGTTCACGTAAAGCTTATTGTCATCTTGTCCAAGTTCCGTCATTTTCTTTTGCACGTGTAGGCTGTGCCAAAAAGGTTATGATTTAATAAATCGCACAATCTTTCTATCACTTTACCTCGTCGCCAATGTTATGTCGGCAACCAAAACACAGTTTTATTCTTTGAGATTCTTTTAATATTTTATATTTATTTTATTTATTATTCAATAAACACTTAATAGTTATTGTTACTATCTATAATTAACTTTATAATTGAAAACCTTACTTTACTGGGCGGCGTCTGTATAAGAAGTGATTTTATATAGATGACATTTAAACAGTGATGCCACTATATCTCAATACATTACATAATTTCAATACATTACACCGAACCACTGAAATACACAAGAATTGTTGTTGTGGTTTTTTATAAAACTGTCCGCACCCATGACCTCTCAATTTGACTGCAACAAGCATTTTTGTTTCGTTTTGCTTAGTATAACAATAACAAAAACAACCCTCATCGTCATCGCACAAAGCACAAAGCACATCTAAAAGGTGTTGCCATTATTTAATAAAATGCACGACTGGGTCGCACGAACTTGCTCTTATGATAAGCAATTGCGTAGTGGCTGCATATATGGATATTAAAAAAAAATAAATAATTTCGAAAATTCTTTTATTTTTTAAATTAGTTTAAGAGTTTTCTCGGAAAAACTTAGTATGCAAAAAAAATTTCAAAGCTATACGTCAATCTAGGAAAAAAAAATATTGAAAATCGTTGGACCAGTTTTTTTTTAAAAGGTTATTTTTGAAAATCTTTTTCAAAAAATATTTTGAAATTTATTTGAGTATGCAAATATATGGCAATCTGTAGTTTACATTTGAAAAATAATTTTTAAAAAAATCAATGTACCCGTTTCCAACATATTTCGAAAACCAAAAATTTTTTTGAAAAAATTATAAAAAATCAAAAAAAAAAGTTTTTGAAAATTTTGAAATGCCATATTAATAAAATTGTGAATGACTTCCTGTGGTCAAAATTTTATATAAATCGAGTGTATAGTTTACGAGAAAATTTGATTTGGAAATATTGGTTCTATGAGAGGTACCGTTATTAGACAAATTTTGAAAAAAAATTTCAAACCAAAAGATAGATTTTCTTGCAAAAATAGCATTCTGAAAGTTTTATCAAAATCGTTAGAGCCGTTTTTGAGAAAATCAATTTTTGTTTTCAAGATTGTATGGCAGGTGCCGTTATTTTTGGACCTAGAGCAAAAATAAAAAATATGTTCCGAGCGACGGCCAAATAAATCCTAAATACCAAATTTGAACCAAATCGGCCCACCCGTTCAGCCTCCAGAGGCGCGAACAGACAGACAGACAGACAGACAGACAGACAGACGGACGGAATTCCCAGACCCACTTTTTTCGACTTCTCCATCATCGTAATGTCATGTGTGATTGTTATCTCAAATTTTTTTTTCTGCACGAATCCATAACTTGCCTTATAGTACCTATAATCGCAAGTAAAATAAAATGCACGACTGGGTCGCACAAACTTGCTCTTATGATAAGCAATTGCTAAGTGGCTGCATATATGGATATTAAAAAGAATTTAAATAATTTCGAAAATTCTTTTATCTTTTAAATTAGTTTAAGAGTTTTCTCGGAAAAACAAAGTATGCAATAAAATTTCAAAGCTATACGTCAATCTAGGAAAAAAAAATATTGAAAATCGTTCGACCAGTTTTTTTTTAAAAAGGTTATTTTTGAAAAACTTTTCCAAAAAATATTTTGAAATTTATTTGAGTATGCAAATATATGGCAATCTGTAGTTTACATTTGAAAAAATAATTTAAAAAAAAATTAATTTACCCGTTTCCAACATATTTCGAAAACCAAAAAAATTTTTGAAAAAATTATAAAAAATCAAAAAAAAAAAGTTTTTGAAAAATTTGAAATGCCATATTAATAAAATTATAAATGACTTCCTGTGGCCAAAATTTTATTGAAATCGAATGTATAGTTACGAGAAAATTTGATTTGAAAATACTGGTTCTATGAGAGGTACCGTTATAAGACAAATTTTAAAAAATATTTTTTAACCAAAAGATAGATTGTCTTACAAAAATAGCATTCTGAAAGATTTATCAAAATCGTTAGAGCCGTTTTTGAGAAAATCAATTTTTTTCTTCACGATTGTATGGGAGGTGCCGTTATTTTTAGGCCTAGAGCAAAAATAAAAAATATGTTCCGAGGGACGGCCAAATAAATCCTAGATACCAAATTTGAAGCAAATCGGCCCATCCGTTCAGGCTCTAGAAGCGCGAACAGACATACAGACAGACAGACAGACAGACAGACAGACAGACAGACAGACAGACAGACAGACAGACAGACAGACAGACAGACGGACGGAATTCCCAGACCCACTTTTTTCGACTTCTCCATCATCGTAATGTCATGTGTGATTGTCATCTCGAAATTTTTTTTCTGCACGAATCCATAACTTGCCTTATAGTACCTATAATCGCAAGTAAAAAGGGATCTCGCTACTGCACTTCTATGTCGAGATTTGGACTTTGTAGCTTTTTCAGCTTTTGATTGAAGGGATGTGTGGATAACCGCTTGGTGGTGTGGAAAAAGATAAATAATTCTTGATTTTTTGTTTTAAATCAGGAGATGGTAGCCCTAATGTACAATTTACTCGATTTGCGGCAATTTATTATGCAAAGTACGGAAACCCTGTGAGAGCTTTAACTTGAGACCGATATATGCAAGCCAATATAGCCAGACTGAGAGGCAAACGTCCTATCTTTCCTGTACTGAACAAATTACTTGAATAGAGTATAGTATTATTACAATTGAAAATTTAGAATGAAACAATTGTAAATTCGGCAAGCAGCTGCCTTAAACTGTGCGTATAAAATTTCATACAAAAACCTCCTTAAAATATAGTATTATTTATTACTTAATACATTATAATTAATAACATTTTGCATATATCTAATACTTTTATTTTATAATACTTAACTACTTTGTTATAAACTCATTAGATGTGTATCATAAATTTTTTTAATTAATGGAAGAAATAAAACGAGTAAAAATATATTTTAATTTTAGCTCTATTTAGTTGATATATGTTTATTACAATTGGAAATTAAATTAAGTGAAAATATATTTAAATCTTTCATTATCTATAAATTTTTTTCTTCTTCTTCTTCTTCTTCTTCTTCTTCTTCTTCTTCTTCTTCTTCTTCTTCTTCTTCTTCTTCACCATCTTTTCCTTCTTCAAAGCTTTTTATATGGTAAATCACAACTTTTCATTGAGAAAATTGGCTGGCTTTCGTGGTATTATGCTGAATTGTTTCAAGTCATATCTTGAGAACAGATGTCAAAGAGTTAAACTGCAACAGACTAGGAGCCAAATTGTTAACCTCAATCTGGGTGTACCTCAAGTATCTGTCTTAGGACCAATTCTGTTCCTAGAATACACACTCACTTTTTTCACTCGATTTTAGAGGTAAACCAACTGCTTTCGCTAGTGATGTTGCTGTTTCTTATAGTTCTAATAGTCGTATGAATTTAGTGGCTGACATAAATTGGAATTAAGAGTTATTGAGAGTGTGGCTTGCTGAACATAAGTTGGTGCCCTAAAACAAAGTTAATGTTTTTCAGCCTATCTTCAGTGCTCGACTTTGATGTTGATTTCTACTTTCATGCCTCTGAATGCAAAAGTTTTAAGCTGCCTGACTATAATTTTTCATCTGGGACTGCTCCTGATATGACTTTTTTAAGTAACCAAAACTGTAGTGCTAATTGCTTTTTAGTGGAAAAAATATCCGAATTTATTGACTCTAATATGAAACTTTCAAATCATACAGATAATCTGGGGAAATATTTTCGGTGTACAATACGCTATTTTTATTACTTACAAAATATTGTTTCAGCTAAACTTTTAAAAACTATTTACTTTGGTATTTTTCATTCCAAGCTTCAATATGGCATTTTTGTTGGGGTGATATATATTTCAGCAAAATTCAACTCTTATTGAATTGCAAAAATACGCTGTAAGAAAAGTTTGTCGTAAGCCGAGAAGAAATCCTAGCTTTCCTTTATTTTGTGAACTGAAAATTCTTCCTGTGCGACATTTGTGTTGTTTTAAAGTGTTAAAATCTTTCTTTATGAAATCTGGTAAACGTAATTTTCGAATTAATTCGAATTATAATTTAAGTGGAAACTCTTCCTTCATTTTGACAGTTCCTTCGTTTTGGACAACGGTGTTTCGTAATTTGTATTCCATCTCCTCGCATCGTTTATTTAACAAGCTTTTTCTATCTTTAAGAATAATTACATCTCCTGGTATGTTTACTAAACACTTAAAATTATGGTTTTTTGAGTTAGATTATACAAAATTGGAATCTTTCTAAAATGTTTAGCTTCCCAGCGAACTATGTACCAATATATATTTCTTGACTTTATATTCTGAACTTTGTTTCTTTGTACTTTGTACTTTTCATTGTTTTTTTTTTTCACTTTGTACTTTTATAGCTTTAATCAAAGTGGGTCACCCCACCCATAAGTTGTTCTAATATTAAAGTGGCCTTCAACACTATTTATATTACATAGTAATTTAAATACGGAATAATACATTCTTTTTTTATATATTTATTTATTTATTAATATTACTTAAGCTAATTGTTATGATATTAAATTTATAAGAGAAAATAAACAGTATCTATGTTCTTTGGATGGACCTGATGTATACTTGGCCTTACTGAACTGGAGAAATACGCCGAGGAACAATGAAATGCAGTCTCTAAATCAGAGATTAATGAGCCGATACACACAATTAACGTTACCAATAGCAAGAAATCAACTCATACCTAATGTAGTTAGGAACGTCAAACAAAATATGTCTAGACTCATCGGTAGATATTATGCAAAACGAAGCCTTCGCAATCTTTTAATTCAGGAGATAGAGCAACAGGACCTCTGGTGAAATCTAATCAAAAGTTGAATTACCTCGTTCATACATTATCCATACCGATGATGGCAAAACCATTCGTCGGAACTCACTTTATTTAAATAAAACTAATGCTCATATAATTTCAGAAAAAAGGATTGCAGTTAACCCGCATAATCAAACACAACATGAGGTACTGAAAATTCACGGGAAAAGAATTAAACGATCATAGATCCACAGATTTCAAAATGTACTTCCAACCCTGAACCAACTATGAATATCAGTAACGATATCGCAGCCTCAACATATAAAACACGATCCTACAGTGAAACCTTTTATCAAATATCACCACATATGATGAATTTTGTACATCTAATATATAAAAATAAGTTGCCTTATGTTCGGGCTCGATAAACTCGAGAATGGCTGGGCAGAATTTTTTAATGTTTTTTTATAAAGTTAGCTATCCTATTGAGGAAGGTCTTTTTGTGAAGATTGGTCAAATTTCGGTAAAGGGCAAAATGCATTTTTAGTAATATTACTAACAAAACCTTAGGTAGGGTCCTCTGAGAATGTATACGAAGGTTTCTGTGAAGTTTGGCCAAACAAAATGACACAAATGCAGTGTTATTGCGTTTTGTCAAACTACTTACAAACCTTTTGGTAGCATCTTCTGAGGATGCCTTTCTGTAAAGTTTATTCAAAATTCTGTTAGCTATCCTATTGAAAAAATTATTAAATATAAAAAAAAAGTTGGTGAATAACGGTGAAGTATGTGAAGATAGAATTCTGGATATATAGGTAAAATAAAAACACCATCAGATTTTTTTTTTGATCATTCATTTTTGACTTTTTTTATATTGTTCAGATTGGGATAACAAAATTGAATTAAATCAATAAAATAATCATTTGGGATGAGCGCACGATGGCTCACAAGAAATCATTGGAAGCCCTTAATCGAACGTCAAAAGATTTACGAGGAAACCAACGTGTATTTGGTGGTGCAATGATATTGTTAGTAGGTGATTTTAAGCAATCATTACCTGTTATACCTAGGTCTACTGCTGCTGATGAGTTGAATGCATGTTTGAAATCTTCAAATTTGTGGCAGTATGTGAAAACACTTAAACTTACTGTAAACGAGAGACTGCAAAATGATCCTACAGGGGCTGTGTTTTCGAAGCAATTGTTGGACATGGGCAACGGCAAAATGAATATTGATAACATTTATGGCCTAATAACATTGCCATACAATTTTTGCCGTTTGACGGAATCTAAAGCAGAATTGGCACAAAATGTATTTCCAAACATTGCCCAGAACTATAAAATTCATTCGTGGTTAAGTGAATGAGCTATATTAGCTGGCACAAACAAAGACGCAAATGAAATTGTTGTGTACAAATAGACACCATCACAATTCAAGATGAAGCTGTAAATTATCCTACAGAATTTTTAAATTCTTTGGATTTAACTGGGATTCCACCCCATATTTTGGAGCTAAAGATTGGTGCACCAATTATCATGCTTCGAAATATTAATCACCCAAAACTTTGTAACGGCACTATTTTAGCAGTAAATCGATCAATGAACAATGTTATCGTAACAACTGTTTTAATTGGAAAATATAAGGAAGAAGATGTGCTTATTCCTAGAATTCCCATGATTCCTTCTGATTTGCCATTTGAATTTAAGCGTTTGCAATTACCGATTCGTCTTGCGTTCGCTATAACAAATCACAAGGACAGTCTTTACAAGTATGTGGTATACATTTAGAGTTTCCAATTTTTCTCACGGACAACTTTATGTTGGATGTTCGCGAGTGGGTAAACCGTCCTTATTGTTTATTTATGCCTTAAATGGGAAAACAAAAAACGTTGTTTATCAAAAAGCTCTTGAGTAATGTAAATGGTTCATTTAAAAAATTGTTAAGTTAAATAATTAATTATATAAGAAAAATAATTGTATTCAATTAAAGGCTGCATGATATACAACATTTTGTTTTCTGCTCCGGAGCGTAATTAAAGAGTGATGATGGTTTCCCAACTCGGGAACACGCCACATATAATAGCTGACGGCAAATCGGTTGAAGTAAAGGAAATTCGCGGGATTCGGCATTCTTCTCCTTTGAACGGCCCTTTTAAAGTTCTTGCCACTATCAAACTGTTCATAAGCTTCGTCACAATCAGTTGGGTTCTATTGCGCAGTTTAGGGGCATGAAGATTTCGAAGAAGGAGGCATGCCAGGCAAATCCAAAGAACAATCGCATATTCACACTCAATGGAATGATTTTCACATTGATTCGTCCGCCGCTGTTGGTTTCAGAATCACGGGAAGTATTTGTTTTGGAAATCACCCGCCAACTGTATCATCACGCAACCATCAGAGCGACGATTATTGTTGCATAAAATTTTTGTTTTAATTGTATTTCATTTAATCCGTATGAAACTAAGATTTGTCTAGCCAAGCGAAGCCGGGTCGGTCAGCTAGTAATGTATAAAAGGTTTGTTTATAAATAGGAATTATGTTTCATATTATCATAATGTAATGTTTTTAGTCTTGGGTTCGAAAATAAAACTTATTTTCTTTTACTTTTAATTTACCATTACTATCTCTATAAATGAAACTCACTTTTATCTAAGTTCAAACTCTTTATTTATTTCTTTATCTTAGCAATACTAATTATTCACCATTTATTCGCTAAACGGGTAAAATGAAACTGTGTCCATTTCCGAATAAAATGTCCTATTTATATTGGGATCAAAGTTTATCGAACAGTCTAAGTCTCGAACCATTCGGAATTGTCAAGATACTTTGAAAGCTTTCAGAGCTTTCAAATTCCCCATTGTTATTTCAGCAGAATCATTCAGCAAAATTATTCAGCATAATTTATTTTACTGTAGTAGAGACAAAAACCATAACAATATTTACTGTAGTAGAGACAAAACCATTCATATAACATTGCCCCTTCCTAAGATTGTTCGTCCCGAACAAATCTTTCACTTTACTGGCCATTGTAGCGGCATAGTCGGTCCCTGTGAACAACTTTCATCTTGCCTCTAACACCTCTCTGAATGCGGTAAACAACATCATTGATTCTGGTGACAACTTTGTAAGGGCCTTCCCGATTTTGCTGGAGCTTCGGTGACAGTCCTTTTTTCCTATGGGGGTTGTATACCCACACAAGATCTTCCACTTGAAACCCTGTCGTCGTTGCATGTGCATCGTAACGTGTTTTCATGCGATCACTGGCATCCTTTATCTTTGTTCTGGTCCTTTCATGAATGTACATTAGTCTCTTTTTGAGATCGTCCACATATTCTTCTTGGCTTTGTGGCTCATTTGGAGGGCATCCAAATTTCACTTCACTTGGTAGCCGCATTGTTGAACCAAACAAGATTTCTCAAGGAGTATGTCCCGTAGTGCTATGTACTGCGCTGCGATAGCTCATTAAAAACAGTGGAATGCATCGGTCCCAGTCTCGTTGACAGTCTTCCACTACTTTGGAAAGGTGTTCTTTGAGCGTTCTGTTAAACCGTTCTACCATTCCATCTGATTGTGGATGCAGCGGTGTTGTCCTTGTCTTATGAATGCCAAGGAGTGAGCAAACCTGTTGAAAGATATTTGACTCGAAGTTCCTCCCTTGGTCAGAATGGAGTTCTTTAGGTACACCAAATCTACTTATCCAATTGAAGACAATCTGATCCACAACCGTTTTTGCTTCTTGGTTTGGAATGGCAAACGCTTCAGGCCACTTGATGAAGTAATCCATGATCACGAGAATATATCGGTTTCCATCGTTGGTTTCAGGAAAAGGACCTGCAATATCCATTGCAATTCTTTCGAAGGGTGCTCCAACGTTGTACTGCTGCATCGCACTTTGAATTTTTCTGCCTGGTCCTTTTGTAGCAGCACAAGTGTCACATTTCCTGCACCATCTTTCGACGTCTTCTTTTGCATGAAGCCAGTAGAAACGAACCCGGATCTTTTCCAGCGATTTGTTTATTCCTAAATGGCCTCCAGAAGTTAGACCGAGGCACAACTACCTGCATCACATAGGACTTGCCATATCTGAATCTTCTTGTTGAGCATTCCTGATTTCTTCGTTACTCCAGCCGGCAAGATGAAAATAAGCTGAACGTGAACACCTGACAATAAAGTCTTAATTTCACGACGAGCTTACTCGCATACAGAGTCAAATTGGGCTTAGACCAGAGCCCTAAGATCTACCCCAAGGTAGAATCATAGTACCAATTTTATGGAACATGTTGAGGCATGTCCACACTCCTTGGTGAGGGGCGAGGTCTATCTAACACCTCTTGCATCCAATAATAAAATCCGTAGATAATATTACCCAATGCCATATGTTTCCGCTATGGAATAAACCACAACCACCACGATACTCCCACAAGGGGGCCTACCTCATAGATAGTCTCCCAGGTGACTCGGCCACCTGGGTGGGCACTTTCTCCCGTGGTACCAGAATAAAGCTTCCGGTGGAGCTTCGCAACCGTGAGGTCACTTCCAGATGAGCACCATCAATACTCAAGGCCTGGCAGCCTTAGATATGCGCACTCAACCATCTGCCAAGGCAGAAGCAAACAGCCAAATACGCATACCAAGCCTTCCTCTCTTAGCCGCATACAAGTTTTACCTTGCATACGTTTCCAGTAAGGAATCAATACTTCAAGGAAAAGAAATATAGCTGTAGATACTCACTCCTATTTCGGTTACAACAATTTCCCTGCCATTCATATTGTTCCCGGGTTGCCACGTGGAGGCGGAGGATAGGCACATCTATCCCTCTTAAGTTCCAAACTTCAATCTCAACCACATTCATGATTGGATTGAAGCCAGCTTACAAAATACCGACGATGCTTAGCCCGGCAGGGACCCTAAAGACGAAGAGGTGCCGCGGCCTCTACGCTCCAAGGATCTGCCGAACAGGAGTATCACGATTTCTATTTGTAGCCTTGGCTAAGCGTTCAAAGCACTTTTTATGCGTCTCTTCTTGGCTGTTCTTCCTGCTGCCGCAATGTTGACAAACTCCTCTTCTTAACGGCATATGACACTGGTGCTGGAGATGTCCGGTCCTGTTGCAGTTCCGGCATCGTAGAGGTCCATCACGGTGGTTGCTCTGGAATGCCGTTCTCTGGCAAGTGCACTCCTCTACAGTTACTTCTCTCACCCGATGAATGCTTTGAGAAGCCTGTTCTGCTGCTTTCTATGGTGGGGGCGAACGCCAATGCTTCAGGAAGCGTCCGCTTTCCGGCTGTTCGTACTGCTCTCTGGAGGTTGAAGTCGGCTAAACCACGGACAAATGCTTCAGCAGCTAATTCGTTGATGATTTCCTCACCCGCTGTTGGATTTGCTAGATGAGCCAGGCGTTCGATGTCTGCTTGAAGCTAATGAAGAGTTTCACCTCTTTTCTGGATCCTGGTGTTAAGTTGGACCCGAAAGACTTCCTGCAACAGTCTAAGTCTCGAACCATTCGGAATTGTCAAGATGCTTTGAAAGCTTTCAGAGCTTTCAAATTCCCCATTGTTATTTCAGCAGAATCATTCAGCAAAATTATTCAGCATAATTTATTTTACTGTAGTAGAGACAAAAACCATAACAATATTTACTGTAGTAGAGACAAAACCATTCATATAACAATAACTTAACAATACATATATGTATCTTACTTTTGAAACAAATTTGAAATGTGTTATGTATTCGCACACCATGTGCAGTTCAAACCTGCGTTTGATAATTACAGTTATACATCGTATGATGCAAGAGTACATACAAATATATTGTTCTGCATAACTTTGTGGTATATAAGAACAGCTACACAGCGACAGCAACAACTAATCTTCATTACTTTTGTTCCGGTACAGTTGCTTAATAAACGACCACGATGTCAGCAATTGTCGCAGCCCGAAGAGTTGAAGATCACGTGAGAAGACTGTGGAACTACTACGTGAAATGGGGCATCAGAGTTAATTCTACTAAGTCAGTGTAAGCTTGCTTCAGAAGACCCGTGCGACGCCAAAACACACGTTCAGCCACTACTTGCCGCAGTATCATTGTGAATCTACCAGATGGAAAAAAAAGTCAATTACGCCTGTCATCGCATTTATCCACTAGTGCGAAAAAGAAATGGCCTTAATCAAAAGACGAAGTTGCTTCTATATAAGCAACTAATAAGGCCCATAGTTACATACGGTTTCCCGGTTTGGTTTACAACATCAAAGACAAGTATGAAGATGATCGGAGTATTTGAAAGGAAACTGTTAAGGATTTGCACGGATCTTCACTTCGATCAACCATGGCAGAAGTACCCAAGCAACAAACGACTCTACAAAGCAGCAGCGATAACACCATTGGACAAATACATGACGGAATCGGCTAGAAGGTTGGCAACAAATTTAGCCAACCATCCGAACGCTCTAGTGAGCACAATCAGCAGTGAAGAACGGCATCCTGAACCACGATACCACGATAATGGACGAAGGAATTATAAGAATCAACGACGACGAGGCAATCCAGTTTTACGAGGAAGCAGCGTCAATTTACCACCGTGGCTAGTAGCCAATTCACCAACACATCAAGGACAACCGGATTTGAACAACCCGAGATGAACACCCCCACTTGACTTTTAATATATAAGTACAAAATAATGACATTTTTTTAATGTATTATAAAACACCTATTGTTCAATAAATAATCGTCAAATCAGCCGAAAGTCAATCGACAGCAACAGCTAATCTTCACTACTTTTGTTCCGGTACAGTTGCTTAATAAACGACCACTTTGGATGCAGCTACAAAAAATCTGCATGAAATTTGCCATCCTGACCAATCTATACATTTCGTAGGAAAGCAAATGTCTTATGCGCAACAGAACTCAAAGACTTTATCATATAATTGCAATGGCTGCGGTGCTGCACATAATAGAATCACTTGTCCTTTTCGTGATGCCATATGCTTAAATTGCGGAAAAACTGGCCACATACAACGTGTTTGCCGATCTAAGGAAGCCACATCGTCCAACAGATCAAGAAGTAAAAGTCAATGTTCTAAAAACAAATCAACAGTTAACCACATTCATCCATTACCCGATCTGAAGAAAAGAGTAGTCCTTATAATTAACAAAAGAGAATGTAGTTTCAAAGTGGATTCTGGCTCCAGCTTAACAATAATTTCCACATCTACTTGTGAGGAATTTGGCCAGACAAAAAACCACACTTCAATAGCTGTGACCTAAGGTTGATGGATGTTCAACAAAAATCATATTCCAGTTGTTGGTGTCATAGATGTGAATATTTTGTACAATGACAAAACTATATCGGATCTTCCACTCGGAGTCGTAGATGGCAACAAATCCAGCGTCTTAGGTTGCAATTGGCTTGCTCCGGGCATTAGCCTGCAAGGAGTAAACATGGTGTCGGCAGATAATCTGATTGAGGCTACGGTTGCTGAATACAAAGATTTGTTCATTGAAGAGCTAGGGTGCTATACCGGAACTCATTTCATTTCATTGGAGATAGATCAACGCGTACCTCCAGCAAGACTTCCTCCTCGCCGCGTGCCTCTAGCACTCAAACCTAAGGTTGAAGCAGAGATCAATCGTCTTCAACAGGAGGGTGTTTTGTTACCGGTTGCAAATTCCACCTATCAGTACACTGCTTGCATCAATTCAGGATGGTGTTGTTTTCGCCAAATTGGATTTGAATCATGCCTACACACAACTCAAGTAGATGATATATCGTCCATCGTCATCGTCACCCAACAAGGAGCATATCGTGTAAATAGGCTTCGGTGCGACTTCATGAAATTTTTTCGAGGTTCAGGAAGATGGGTTTGCGACTGCGTCGCGTCGTCCGAAATGTCAGTTTGGATTAAAAGCCGCCGAATTTTTAGGCTACAAAATTGATTCAATTGGTATCCGTCCTTAGACGGATAAAATTAAAGCAATTAAGGAAGCAGCAGCACCATGTGACAAGAAACAACTGCAAGCTGGGAATATTTAACTTTTACAATTCTTTTCTTCCACAGAAAGCGACAGTCGCAGAGCCGCTTCACCGCCTGCTCGATAAAAGCAAAAAATGGGAATGGTCGGAACTTCACAATATCGCATTCAACAAACTCAAAGACCTTATTTCATCAGACCAACTTCTCGTTAACTACAACCACAAGCTGCCACTTCGCATCGTTTGTGAGAGATCACAAAGCAGAGATCACAAATTGATCGTGAAAGCGTCGCAATTATCGTGGGAATCAAAAGTTTTCACGAATTTCTTTATGGAAGACGATTCACAATAATCACGGATCATCGACCCTTATTAGGAATATTCAATCCCAACAAGCAGAGGCCAAACGTTTTGTCAGCTTAGATGCTGAGACGACAGATTTTTCTTAACGCGTAAGATTACGATATCGTGCATCGGAGTGGGAATAAAATGGGTTATGCGGATTTTCTTAGTCGTTTCCCATTACAGAACGAACATCATTTTTATAATGAGGCTGAGGAAGTCAGAAACCGAACAATTATCCCAAAGGCAGACCAAGAGACGATACTTGGTGCACTTCATGCAGGTCGCCCGGGCATCGTTCGGATGAAGGCGTTGGCACGCAGCTATTTTTGGTGGCCAAATATTGGTGAAGACTGTGAGCGCATAGTAAAGATGTGTGAAGCCTGCCAAGAATCTAGGCCAGAAGAACAACCTGCAAAGACCATTCCTTGAGAGACGACTGAACACCCTTATGCTCAAGACTTCAAGTCGACTTCGCTGGACCATTTCAAGGAAGGATATTTTGTCTCGTTGTCGACTCATAATCTAAATGGCTCGAGGTTCATCACGTAAGTACAACCTCTTCAAAGTGTGCGATCACGGTTCTTCGCATGCTATTTTCAACACATGGGCTGCCAGACAGCATTGTCTCGGACAATGGGACGGCATTTACGTCTAAAGATTTTTTAGATTTTTGCAGCAACAACCTTATTCGGCACATACGTGTTGCTCCATGCCATCCTTCTTCAAATGGACAAGCCGAACGCATGGTCCAAACTGCGAAGAACTTTTAAAGAAGGAGAATGATGACTCTGATATTCAACTTAAACTCTCCCGGTTCCTGCTGAGTCAACATATTACTCTATCATCCACAACAGGGCGATCTCCACCTGACCTCATCTATAATCGACAAATCAAAACGTATTTTGTCATAATACATCCAAACGCTATTTCCCTTCAGATGAAAACACAAGCATCACAGTGTGTCTCACAAGATGTTATTCGGAAGCAGTTTGATTTGAACGATTTGGTTTGGGCGAGAAAAATATTCACGGAGTTCAAAATGGATCGGTGGTATCATCAAAATGAAGACGGGCCTTTTTTTTATACAAGGTTCTACTAGAAGGGGGACAAACCGTTAAACGACACGTTGATCAACTAAGACAACGTTACAAGTTTATCTATGAATTTGTCATGCCAGACGACCATCAACCAAAGCCGAACTCTCCACGCCAAGAATCTCCAAAACAGGTCTCTCATCATGAACAACAAACACCTAGAAGATTTATTCGTGAACGGAGAGCTGTTAAATTATATGGAAAGGATTAGGCGTTAAGGGGTGTTATGTACTCGCACACCCTGTGCAGTTCAAACCTCCATTTGATAATTACAGCTATACATCGTATAATGCAATAGTACATAATACATTCTTCTGCATCTGCATACCTTGGTGGTATATAACAACAGCTATACAGCAACAGCTAGTCTTAATTACTTTGGTTCCGGCACAGTTGCTTAATAAACGACCACTTTTGATTTAGACATCGTGGCGACCGGTCATTTCTATTAATGTAAATTTAGTTCTCCATTTTAGAATTAATAGTTTTTGAATTAGAAATACAAGCTCGCGTATTTATTAAAATGTACAAATGTGTAAGAAATTACAAAATTTAATGAATTGAACTTTATATGAATTAAAATTAAAATTAACATTTAAAAACGGGGATTTTAATTGTCAAGAACAGCCTGTTTTTTAAATAGCATCTACTCTCATCAGCCATAATGTAACTATGTGAATCCAGACATTCTATAAATACTTACTTGAATAAAGATTAGTCCTACCTCAACAACGAACGTGTTATTAAACTAACGTTCACCTAGAAACTCAATTGAACGCCATGCGTAAATCTCATATAAGATATAATAATAGTATCAGAAATACAGACATTGATAAACATCCTCAAAACCAACAAAGAAATTGAATGTAAAGATCCTAGTATGATCTGGATCTACTTAAAGTAGTTCGGCTTGTTGTCTTTTTCCTCATCTGAGATAATAGTCTAAGAGCTACCTACGTAAAAAAGTATAGAGTTTATAGAACAACGAAATCCCTTTAGTTAGTCTGCCATACTATCATTATTCAATGATCCGGTGACCTGGCACCTGTCCAGCGGTGGGTGGAGTAGTAGGCCAACAAAGGTCTAAAAATGGGGTTTTCGCTTATATTGACTTATATTTCAAAAATAGTGAGCTTAAGACAAGAAACATGTTTTACAAACTTATGGCTTAGTGAATTTTAAAAAAATTTCTGACGAAGTTTTTGAATACCATTTAACATTTATAAGTTATAGGTACCTATTACTTCAAAATTGTATGTGGTTCCCAAAAGTATGCAATGGTACCACTTTTCTTCAACCAAAACTCCTGGCAATGTTATATTTGAATTAAAAACATAACAAGTTATAATACGACACCAAATCTAGATATCTATACATTTTTTGACAAATAATTTTAGCAGTAAAGCACCTAACAAAAAAACATTGCATACTTTTGGAAACCACATTCAGTTTTGAAGTAATACCTATAACTTCTAAATGGTTAATGGTATGCGAAAACTTTCGTCAACAATTTTATTTGAAATTCACTGAGCTACAAGTTTGTTAAATACGTTTTTTTGTGTAAGGCTCACTATTTTTGAAATATAAGTCAATATAAGCGAAAACCCCATTTTGTTTACCTTTGTTGGGCTACCACTTTCACACTTATCGCTGGTCAGGTGCCAGGTGACCCGATCAATGAATAATGATAGTATGGCAGACTAACTAGAAGGATTTCGGTGCTATATAAATTGTATACTATCTTCCGTAGCTAGCTCTCCGGCTATAACTCTAAGGGACTATGATTACATAATTGTAAACTGTAATGAGGCATTATGATTTTGTCGGTTTTTTTTTTAATCAACTTTACTCTATTCCACATAACCAGGCAGTACCCGTCTTATGGGGAAGCTTTTTTTAAATCAGTTGCGTCCAATATTTTTGCACTATACTAAATTGAAGGGGTTTCCTTCAATTTAGTATAGTGCAAATTTGTTGACCCGCCAGTGAATTTCTAATCGCATCTGACGTTAATCCTACGTTTTATTCAGAGCACATCTAAATGTACACTGATTGTCTGTGGCTCCTGCTATTTAAAATTCAACCCCTTTTTAATTGATGTGCAATTGTGCATTCAGAGTTCCAAGTGTTCTTTTGGTAACTCGTTCAGCTTTCTTTCCTTGGGTTTCTGCTGATGAGCTTTTGGTTTTAGAGCTTTAACATTTGTTTAGGATTGTTGCTTATTTGAAATGCTTACTACGGGAACCCTGCAAGAGCTTTTGTATGGAACGCCCGGAAATCAAAAGAGTGCGAATGAGAGACAAACACCCCTATCTTACCTGAACTGCCTGATTATGTGTAATAGAGTATAGGAACTAGATTTCTCAATGGCTTATGGATGAAATTGAGTCTATACTCAAGAGGCTTAACAAATATTTAGGACGGCTGGATAGCATGATATCGGATTTGCATTAATTTTAAATGTCTATGTCGTAATGGTGGGACAACTAGAAATTGCGTTAGAGCGTTTAAAGGCAAATGCCTCTGGCTATTAATGGAGTATGTCAGTAGTGATAGGTAAATAGGTTGGACAAAATAAATTTGTTGGTTAGAGTAGCGATAGATAAATAGGTTGGACAAAATTGATTATAAATTTTATAAGTATTTTATCAGGAAAATATATCAAGCTTACCTTATCAAATCGGTATCGTTATGATGTGTCTTGATTGTGTCCGCATTATTACTAACCGAATTAGATGCAGATTCAATAAGGTCAGGCCGCAATGTACCTTGTGCTAGTAGTACTTCTTCGGGTTTCAGTTTCATTTCGCAAACAACATCGTTCGTGACCTTGACAAACACATCGCCAATTATTTTACGCTTTTCTTCAGGATTAAATGTTTGGCAAAGCATCGGGGTCTCCACGATGTATAACTGACCAGGTCGCTTTACAGACGTGGTTCCTTTTAGAAACTGAAAGAGTTCCTTTCTCACTTTAAGATCGATGCCAATTTCTCGTAGTGATTTTTCAACTTTTTCACTTTCGTCCTTTCGCATAAATCCTGTTTATGATAAATAACAATTTGATGTTCAACAGCAAAATCGTTTAGACTTCTCTTACCGTTGTCTACGTGCACAGCAATAATTTGACTTGGATCCAATGCATTTCGCAATAAAGCTGCACAAACTGTCGAATCTACACCACCGCTTACAAGACACTGAAATTTTGTTTTTACAAATATAAAACCAACTTTTTATTAATTTCTCCTAATATGTTTTTTTTTTCATTAATTTTATTTTTAAGTAGACAGTTTTTACTTAAATGTTGATGGTTTTTATATTCCATTTCAAATTGATTATTCGGTCGTACACTTACCAATACTTTGTTGTTTCCAACTTTGTCCTTAATATACTTAACACATTCTTCCTTTCGATTGACGACGGTAAAAGTTGGGGTGAGACAACAAATATCGTAAAGGAAATTAGAAAGCATTTGTTTGCCGTTAGTTGTTAAGTCGACCTAAAAAAAAAAAACAAAAAGTAAGTAAGAGTCAGGCAGAGAATATTTGAGTAAGAGCTTACCTCAGGATGGAACTGCACTCCGTATAATCGCAGTGCTTCATTGTATATGGCAGTAACAATAGCACTTGATGAGTATCCTCCAACTTTAAGTTTATCTCCCAAGCGGTCAATGCTGTCGCCGTGGGTTAAAAGAACGGACTGTGTTCGGCTAAGTCGACTGTAAATATATTTATTTATTTATTGATTATTTTATTAATATTAAAGCCAAATTATTTGAATTTAGTCAAATGATTGATATTACAAGTTAAGCTTCGATCATGTTAATCGTTATTGCATAAGTTGCATCACAGACGAAATAGTTGGTGCTATGGAAAGTCTTACAACTAATAAAGTGTTTCTTATTTGCACACTGTTAACCTTTCCAAGAAGAATTCATTATCTCCAATTTCGTTAACAGACTGCAGGCTTCTTTGAGACTAGGTTCAGAGCGGTTATAAAAACACATGCCACAATAATCTTTAGATCTGAATTCTTTGTCAAGTGTATAAAATCAAGAGTATAGAGAAATTTTCTCTGTGCTGTTTTAGGTCAGTTAAATGACAAGCTTCTCTGCTATCATTTGCAGCAGGTTACAAGCCTAAAAGCACAAGAACTCGTATGTTAACTGAACGATTGTGTGGGTTTTGACATTAGTGAATACAAAACACGATTGGATCACACGCATCTGCTTTATGGGTACGATAGCAATAATTTAACAATTAAAAAAAAAAACCTCGAGGTTGCATTTAAAAGTAAAAGTAAAATTATGAATATACAGAACTACGACCAAAGAGTCCAAAGATCAATCACCGATGGGAATTTCAAAGTCCTTTTTAAAACACCACTGATGATTCGAGAACCGAAAGCCCTCATAAAAAACATTGACATTTTTTTTTTCAAATTTGAAATTAAACGTTTCGAATCCAGAGATACACCAAAGCTGTATTCCTTGCCTAAGGTTCACAAACCAGGAGGCAAAATGAGAAACATTGTTTCTAACCTCAATTCACCATCAGTCAATGTATAAAAATGGTTAGTTAATGAATTAAAAAAGTTTCCATTTGAAAGCTTGTCAGTCAAAAATACTTTTGACTTCGTGGAAAGACCAAAGACTTACAAATAAGTGATGATGAAATCATGATTTCCTTCGAAGTCGAAGCGCTCTTCCCTAGCATCCCCATTCCCGATGCCATTAATGCATTAAGGCTTCATCTAGATTCATGTGGAATCAATAATGAAGAAAAACAAACATATGTACATATTTACGAGCAGCAACAGTTTGTATGTCTCACAATCACTTTCAATAAAGGAACATCGAATTTAGTACAAGTATGGGAAACCCACTGTCCCCTTTAATAACTGAAGTTTTCATGGCAAACTTTGAAATGAACCTTAAAGAAAAAGGTTTCCTCCCACGTATTTGGTTACGTTATGTTGATGACGTGTTTGCTTTGATAAAAGCAAATTATATCGATGAAATTCTTAACCGAATAAATTCTCAGTTTGACAGTTCAACTTCACATACGAACATAAAGAAAACAATAAGTTGGCATTCTTAGATCCCCTCGTCACAAAAATCGATTTCTCCGTTTTTAAAAAATCCACTTCAACCGACAGATACTTCACCAGTGATTCTTACTGTCCTATACAACGCAACAGGTTTCCCTTCTAGAACAGAATGGGAAAACGATGATGTTATAGGAGACTTTGACATAACGATCTTCACTGATGGTTCCAAGATGGAGTGTGGAGTAGGTGCGGGCGTTTTTTCAGAAATGCTCAATGTATCCAAGTCCTTTCGACTCCCTGACTTTGCTAGCGTCTTCCAGGCAGAAGTTCTTGCAATCAGGGAGGCTTGCAAATTACTGCAACAATACTCGCATCTAAACCGAAATGTTGCTATACTAATCGATAGTCAGGCCGCTATCAAGGCATTGAATTCGACATCCACTTACTCTAAATTAGTCAGGCAATGCCAGGAAGAACTGGATGATCTTGGCTCAAACCTAAAAGTCACTCTGCTCTGGGTTCCAGGGCACAGTGGTTTTCAGGGGAACGAAAAAGCAGATGAGTTTGCCAGGCAAGGATCAGCCCTTCACAGCTCACTCGCCGAAGCCGTCAACATTCCGCTGGGGGCTGTGAAGGGCATTGTCTTATCACACTTTACATCCGTATCTAATCAAAGGTGGAGCAATTTGACCAATTGCATCATATCCAGGAAGATGTGGCCTGCCTACAATAAATCACAAACAAACGCATTGCTCTGCAAAGACCGGTCAGATATAGCCAGGGTGGTAACAATAAGCACGGGCCACTGGCCAGTGGGGGTGAATGCTGCAAGGATTGGTATTCCTTTCAACGACTACTGCCGATCCTGTAGAGACAAAGCAGAGAAGGAAACTGTTTTCCACTTACTGTGCAAATGCCCAGCTTTTTCTCGCATCAGGATGCGCACCCTGGGTGGAGATTTTTACGAAGATCTTGGGGAACTGTCAAATAAAAAAATCAAAGATTTGATTAAATTCCTGAATGCGACAAAATGGCTATAAATAAATCGTCTATCCCGACAATCACATCCTCAACTAGTTCATCCCATCCCTCTTCTTAAAAACTTTCTAGTCCCCCTAATCAAGCAATCAGGGAATCAGAATGGCACCCATCTGAGGGTCATACATCTCACCTAGGTGGTGGGGTATGATCTGGTGGCTGCTATGCTGGACCCTTTTACAAGGACAAGTCCCTGCACGATTTCAATGTTCCCTTACCAACCAGCACCCTGCCTAGGTGGCATATAGTCTGGAGTTTGGTTGCTTGAAGCCGACTTAAGGGCGACTGGGCGGCTTATAATTGTCTCCCCTTCCCTCCCTTCCCTCTCGTAGTCCTTTTCTCACAATCCCTCTAATGAATCAGGTTTCTTGAGAACCATACATCTCGCCTAGGTGGCGGTTTTGTGTTTCTTGGGAGGCTTCTGCGCCAAGCCCGCGTACTGGACCAATCCTGGACAGAACCAGTGTACCTTTACCAACCAGCAACCTGCCTAGGTGGCATAAAGTCTGGAGTTGGGTTACATGGAACTGTCCTATGGTTTGGTCTGGTAGATTGAGTCACCTTTCCAAGAGAAAATTAGTTCTTCCCGTCCTTCTCCGTGGAACACATACCATCACATCCGTCTAATCCTTCGTTAAGTTATTTGGTTAATGGTAACAAAACGGCCACACCAGCGCTAATTGGGTTCTTTTAAGGAGTTTTTCAACTCAAATTAGAACCATTAGAGCCATCTCTACCTACCTACAACGCAAATCTGCAGCTTTTCACTCCATGGTCCATCGTTTGACAAACTGCCTTTTTCCAGATTCAAACTACTTAACTGAGTATACATACATTAAAAAAGTCGCTATGTTGAATGGCTGTGGTGCGTTCGTTTTCTCCACATTGTTGTTATGTCAAAAATAAGTGTTGAAGTGTCATGTTAGAGATTGTTACGATTGTAACAATTTCATTTAAGAACGACTGCTGTTGTTCTGTCAAATGAAATTTAATTATACAAAAAGCAAAACATCTCACTTGAGTTCGACCAAAATCACATAGAGCTCAAGTGCAATAATTCCGAATTTTCGAGATGTTTTCAAAAAAACTATCGTTCTTATCATTTATTAATTTTGTGAAATAGTTTTCAACAAGAAAGTTGTCTTGATCTCAAACAATTATTAACTAATAAACCACATTTTACTTGTATTAACAAAATGTGCAAAAAGATAAAGTGCCTTTATTTATATCTGTCCTCAAGTTTTGATTTTGTAACTTTATTCAACAAAAATGTTCGAAGCACGCCTCCTTTCTGCTATCACACTGAAGAAAGTCCTTGATGCCATCAAGGATCTCCTTAATGAAGGAACCTTCGAATGCACTGATTCTGGAATTCAACTGCAAGCGATGGACAATTCCCACGTCTCCTTAGTGTCTCTTAGTCTTCGCTCAGATGGATTTAACAAATATCGCTGTGACCGAAACATCTCAATGGGAATGAATCTCGGCAGCATGGCTAAAATCCTTAAATGTGCAAACAATAAGAACAACGTAACGGTTAAGGCTCAGGACAACGCCGACACAGTCCCTTTTATGTTCGAATCACAGAATCAAGAAAAAGTTTCCGACTATGAGATGAAACTGATGAGTCTAGATCAGGAGCAGTTAGTAATTCCAGAAACTGAATACAGTTGTGTGGTGCGAATGCCTTCAATGGAATTCGCTCGCATTTGCAGAGATTTGGCGCAATTCGGTGAATCTGTGGTCATTTGCTGCACCAAAGAAGGTGTCAAATTCTCAGCTTCAGGCGATGTTGTGTTACGTCCCAGACTTCACCTACCCCTACAAATTCATTATCCCCCACACTCCCCTTCGCCTAACGGCACATCCAAAAAGCCCAAAACGCTTCCCACCAATTTTGCATACTTGCAAAACGTGTCAACCCCATTTTCCCCTGCACCCGACAAATTGAAAGATTGATATTCATATTTCATTTACTCAAATGAACTATGAATATTTTGTCAACAAGAAGTGTATTCCTTTCCCACGATATAAAGACATCCAGAAGTTAGTTAAGAAAGATTTTAATAATTGTAAATTAGTTCTAATTCAACAAGCAACTTGTAAGGTGCAGCGACGCTAAGGACGGCGGCCTTGCATTTTGTGTTTAAAATAAATCTATGTTAAAATTGTTACTGAATGAATAAAGAAATATAATAAAAAAAAAAGAAAAAAAAAAAACGTTTAAGTTTTTTTTTAATACAACCGCTCATCCCAATCCATAAATGTTGGATCGGTTAACGTCAAGTTGGCACAAACATCAAATGTTGACAAGGAAGAACATGTAGTCACAATTAAAATACAGGAACCAGTAACGCTTACATTTGCTTGCCGCTACCTGAACGCATTCACACAGGCAACTCGATGTCAGCAGATGTTCCCCTTGTAGTTGAATATCGTATTCCCGATTTGGGACACATCCGCTTCTACCTGGCGCCCAAGATCGAAGACGATGAGAGCTTAGTCGAGGGGACGCTATCTTCTGTTATAATTCATGTTTATCTAGATTTACACAATTTTTTTTTTCTATGAATCCTCTTTTTTTTTGATATCTTAACTGTATGTAATGTAAATCCGTAAGAATAAAAAAAAGAAAAAACGATTTTATTTAATTTAACACTATTCTAGGTTTATTCTTTACATTTTTGATTTTTAACAACTTATTATCTAATACTGCCTCAATTGGGAGCCAAAACGAAGTCCAACCCCCCGCATTGTGTATGTTACTTGTCGGGCTACTTCATATTCCTGCTCCATTTTATAAAACATTGCCTGCCTTGATTTGACGTTGGGTTGGGACTTCTTTTCTGCCGCAGGACTATCGCCGGGTTAAGGTGCGGATTTAATGCACATTAAGCGCATAAACTTTGCGGCAACATTACCATCGGAATTCTCACAAAATGTTGCATGTGCCCATTTAGCTGATGTATCCTCTGCTTTTTTTGCGCTAAAATATTAACTTTCATTTTTTAGCTTGCTCTGCGTATTCTGTTTTTGATGATATTAGGATTATAATAAGCTGGGAGGGTAATTGCAGTATCATCAGTTTTGCTTATGACAACTGGCGTTTTGGGAGCTTGATCACTAAGCGGTAGGTTGAGAACTGCTTGCAAATTATTTGCGATCTTGTCTTGAGATACCGATGCCGAAGCTGAGGTTGGTTCTTCTGTTTTTTCAAACTTTTGATGTCTACCGCCAGCAGGTATAGTCGATGCATTTGATTTTCGCTCTTTAGAAGGAGAACGCGATTTTGAACGATTGCGATGACGAATGCTAGATGTATTGTGATCTTTACTACTGGGTGGAGGAGATTCTGAGGATCTGAGGAATGCCGAGCACTTCGAATGCTTTCGTCTTTATGAGAACTCTGTAAGTACATAAAAAGTCATAAGTTAGGCAGAGCAGAGCGTGGCGAAGCACAGTGAAGGTCCCGTGTATATAAATAATTAAAATCACAAATGAGTTTCTAGCGAGCGATAAGTGCAATTATTAAAGCATACAAAACAAAAATCTAGTTTGTTTTTTATAATAATAAAATAAAAAAAACTGACTGAAAAAATCGAACACTTTATATTTCGTTTATTAAATAAGCAATAAAAAATTAAAATCTTGCAACTAAAAAAAACAATTTCAATTTGTAAACACATTTTCACTTTCTTTTTTTTTTTTCTTTATTTTCTCGCTTTTGACAGATCAACATTCTCAACTCATCTCTTGGAGATGAGGTGGATATTGTTACAGAATGTAACTTTACTGCTGGAACACAATAGAAAAACGCAGCCGGAACCGCAGCCGCAACCGTACCGCATGCCGTACGTACCTAATTAGAAGTGCCCACAATGGAGTCGTACGTACTCCACGTTTTTTTTACAATTTCCACTGAGAAACATACATATATATGAATATAAAAGATGATAAAACATATATCGCATCATGTATAGTCTTTTCAATAAATTTTTAATTACCTGACCTAATTTCTAAAAGGATTTTATTAGCACGTTGCTCTTTTTTTTTTTTTTTTTTGTATGGAATTTCAAAAATACGCACGTATTTATTAAAAGTTGGCCAACTCGTCCGTCGCGGTTTGCGGCTGCGGTTGCGGATCCGTCTCGTTGTGTTCACAACATTGAATTCGTGTGTATTCAATATTTTGACATGCGATACGGCTGCGGCTGCGGTTCCGGCTCCGGCTCCATTGTGTTCCAGCAGTTATGGTGCATAAAAGAACGACGCGAATGTTACACTATATCGGAATTTCGGAATTTACGAACATCAAAAGTAAAACATTGTTGACAATTGTTACACAAATCCATTAAACGAACGTACTACTCTAGAGAATCAATGGTAGACGAATTAATAAAAAAACACACAAACAAAATTAGAAAATCAACTTTATCAACTTTATTCACACAACCAAGATGACAGCATACATTTTGAACGAGCAGCATTAACATACACCCCAATGATAAACAACAAATTAAAACCAAAACTTATGTCGATTTTTATTGGTCACGTCTGATGTGGATTTTTTTTTGGTAAAAGCAAATTTGATCGAATTTGCTGTCCAAAAAAGTGACAAATAGAGATTTGATCAGTTTTTGTTATTGTGTGTGTGTTTCTATTGACGTTCTTAATTTGTTTAACCATATGACAATGTCTAACGAGATTGATTTTTCTGTCATGTTATCTTCGTTGGTATAATCTTTAAGGAATTTTTTTTAGATTTTCGTGTAATATGTTTCAACAATAATATAATAAAGTAGCTAAAATTAATTGTTTCATAAGTTAAAATGTACTTCAATGTGTTTTTAATTTTTTTGTAAGTCGGAAAGTTTTGTTCGCAATTGAGTCATATTTAATATTGATTAATTAGAGTTCACCGAACGAACACACTCAACCAAACAAATTTCAAATTATTGGTGACAAGCACGATGGATTCAATTTTTATTTAGGAATAAGAATCAATTCATTTTAAACGAGGACAAGACGAAGTATATGCTTTCATCAACAAAAGTCCAATCCCACCACCGACTTGGTCAGAACGTATCCATTGATAGGTATAACTTCGAGGTAGTCAGTGAAATTGTCTACCTGGGCACTGCTGTAAACACAGGCAACAACATCAGTGCTGAAATCAAACGCAGACTAACTCTTGCTAATCGCTGCTTCATTGGGCTGAGTAAGCAATTGAGGAGTAAAGCTCTATCGAGAAGAACCAAGGTGACACTGTATAAAACACTCATCATCCCGGTCCTGCTATATGGTGCGGAAGCATGGACCCTCTCCCAATCGGATGAAAATTCACTTGGAGTCTTCGAGAGAAAAGTTCTGCGTACGATCTATGGTCCTGTCTGCGTAAATCGCGAAAACAACGTTTGGAGAAGAAGATATAACAACGAACTGTACGAGCTGTACAGCGACATAAGCCTAGCCAGGAAAATTCAAATCCAAAGACTAAGATGGCTGGGCCATGTAGAGCGAATAGACATCGACGCTCCAGCTCGTAAAGTCTTCAACGCCAAACCCGAGGGAGTCAGAAGCCAAGGTAGACCTCATCTTCGATGGAGCGACCAGGTAGAGGGAGACATCCGTCAACTTGGAGTACAAAATTGGAGACAGCAGGCTAGAGATCGAGACAGCTGGAGGGGCATTCTCAGCAAGGCCCAGGAGTACCACGCTCCAGTGGCACCAACATAAGTAAGTAAGTAAGGAATCAATTCATTTTTCGATAGTTTAAAATGAGGAGGGAATTTGTTTTCTTGGCGAAGGCGAGTAAGTGATAAAATCTTAAAAAGGTTAAATTCAAACAATGAATGTTTGCAGATGGCCGTGTTGTAGCAGCCCCTTACTGTGAAGTGCAGGAACTTCAGCTGCCAATGTCGTTGTGAGACATGGTTCCACCGCGGAATTTTCCGAAACAGAAGTGGCGTTAGGTAAACATCAAAGGAAACTAGTTACACGATGAAAACATGGACCCGAATTGACTAAAATTAAGGCAAAAACTCCAGCTTCAGATGTTTTCACCACTGAAACCGCTGACAAAGAAATAGAGTTGGACAGACATCAAAAGAGACCAGTTTCAAGCGGAAAACGCTCTCGAATTGCCTAAATCTAAGTCAAAAGGTCCAGCTGTAGATGTCGTGCACCTAATTTCCGACACAGAACGATCTAAAACAGAAATGGAGATGTCCAAATATTTGTCACCAAGTTCCAATGAGACGGGCTTCGCAGGAACATGTTTAATAAATTCCGCACCCTTCTTCAATCAACACTTTATGCCTAATCCTGCGAGAAAATGCTTGATTACTTTGATAAAGAGCAAACCTATAAAATATAGAAAAATAGCGCCCAAAGCTCGAACCAAATCAGCCACAACACCGCAGGTTCAATGAACAATTTATCGATCCTTCATCTATAACCTCATCCAATCGTCCGACTACTCATCGGAAACTCAAGTTTCAGAAGAAAATACACTGACATTCGCACAAGAAACTTCCAAGACTCTAATTCTAGAAGATAAATCAAAAATTCTCTTATATTGTCCCACAAATCTTGAAGGTCGGCAAGAAAAACTCGGAGATTCATCAGATTGCATTCGACCGCGAATCGACTGTTTACTTTAAAATACCCGAGGAATCAGAAGAGAGCTCATCTAGCGATGAAGAAGTCTTATATATGTTTGGGAGGAAAGGTAAACTCTTTGTGGAGCCGGCGGCGGCAGCGAATAGCAAATAAGTTCTAGTTTCACAGTATTTACAATATAATATTTTTTATTTAATAAAAAGTTAATTTTTTTGATACAATATGAGATCAGTTATTCCTGCCCCCGCTGTTATGGGTATTAATTTTGTAATTGCGAGAAAGGAGAAGCTATCTCAAGAACTCTACTTTCTCTGTTTCAAAAAAAAATATACAGAACCAAGATGTAGATATCTATTATTCGATAGTTGAGGCTAAACACTCCTGAATTATACTTGTGGTTTTGATATTGCTCGAAGCCTCAGCATAACAGAGTGAATAAAATTTGGTTGTGTCTTGATTAACCAAAAAAGTGTACTTTGTACTACCACATTTTCCATAGTTCTTAACTTGCATAACCTTCTGCAGGATGGTTTAATCGAAATGATCCTCTAGGGTGGCTTGAGCAAAGTCAGGTTTGAAAACATCGTCCTCTTCGTCCAGATAGAAAGCACTAAGATATTTATAAATATATAATTCTTTTTCCGTTTTTCGACAATAAAATTCACACAATGCTAAAAAAAAACCCAAACAAAATTTGACGCTTGAGAAATGTCAAATTATTGTAGTGTGTGTGCAAATGTGTGTTAAATCTCAATTTAAAATGAGATTTCATTTGGGAGGTAAAATATGATCTAACACCACAAAAAAATATGATCTATGCCCCAACGAAAAACACTTTTTGATGCTAGATCATATTTCACACGAAAAAATTATGATCTAACGACCTAAAAAAAATCACATGAGCAATTTTGTTTGGCTCTGAGAGCATATTTTTTTGCTCTGAAAGCGAAATTTTGATTTCCATTGCACTTTTTTTTTGCTCTCAGATGAAATTCTGAAATCTCATTTTCTCGAGCAGCTGTTTTTGAATTTTTGTTTTTGCTATTGCAAGAATTCAATCATTCAATCCTTTCGTTAAAAGAAAACTGCTTTTAATCGTAGTGTTGTAATCGTTGAAAAATAAACAAATAAATAAAAAAAAGGTGAACATTTATTGAGAATTCATTACATATTAAAGTAAGTTTGAACTATGTAGCAAAGAATGATTTAATTTATTTTTGTGGAAGTGAAAAATGAATGTGAATTTTTGGTGGTTTTGGTGTATTGTCATTTTGACACACATACACAACAACACAAAAAGATAAATCTGGCTTTGGTTTCCATTGGGCGACCAAAATCTGAGAGTTAAATCAGGGATTACCAAAGTGCGGTGATTGCGGAGAAAAATATATAGGGCAGACCAAACGACGTATTATTTGAGTCCGCGTTATTTTAATTGACAAAATCGAGGTTAAAATTCCTAAGAGTATTTTTTGTTGTTGTAATTAGTTCATCAGATATTTCATAAGACTTACTTTATGGTGTAGAAAATAAGAGATTATTTAAAAAATTCGGATACGAATTACGATTCAGATTTACGTAAAGAATGTAAAGAATTAAAGATAGAATTAAAGAAGCAGATGGCTTCCGGAAATCTTCAGTTGACATTCGTTGTAATAGAGTGTAATAGTGTACTAGATTATAGATTCAAAATAGCTTTTTATGGCCTTTAGTCCAACAAAAATTGGCGTTTCATCCAGGAATCTCACTTTGGAATCATCAGTTGACATACAGTGAAAGAAACCTTGTTAATACGCATTTTTAAATTTTTGTAGTACAACTTACATAGAATTTTTGACAAAACCCTAATGTGAACTATGTTGTGAACTTGGTTGATTTTATTATTTTATCTAATTTTTTTTATCAATGCAGTATATAGAGTTTGTATTAAGAAAAAAATAAAAAAACGTAGTAGATTATAGCTAGATAGTAAGGAGTTGCAAGTGGCGGTAACACTACCCCCAGTATGGCGAGAAGTATTTTCGCTGCTATACTCTGTTCTGGCCGCCACTTCTAGGATTGCTAGTTTTGCTGCCGGTCTTTCTGGGGGTTGAACTATGACCCCCTTAAGTGTTTTGTACGCTTAGCCAAGGCTGCAAATATAGATCGCAATACTCCTTCGGTTTCGTGCAGATCCTTGGAACCTAGAGGCTGCGGCACCTCTTCGTCTTTAGGGTACCTGCCGGGGTTAGCATTGACGATATTTTGTAAGCTGGCTTCTATCCAACCATGAATGTGGTTGATGGAAGTTGGAACTTAAGAGGGCATAGATATGCCCATTCTCCTCCTCCGCGTGGCAACCCGGGAACAATATGAGTGGCCGGGAAATTGTTGTAAGTGAAATAGGAGTGAGTATCTGCAGCTTTATTTCCTTTCCCTGAATACTAAATTCCTTACCGGTAACGTATGCAAGGTAAAACTTGTATGCGGCAGAGGGGAAGGTTGTTTGCTTCAACCTTGGCAAATAGTTGAATGCGCATATCTAAAGCTGCCAGGCCTTGAGTATTGATGGTGCTCATCTGGAAGTGACCTTATGGTTGCTAGGCTCCACCGGAAGCTTTATTCTGGTACCACGGGAGATAGTGCCCACCCAGGTGGCCGAGTCACCTGGGAGACTATCTATGAGGTAGGCCCCCTTTGTGGGAGTATCGTGGTAGTTGTGTTTACTCCGAATGCGGAAATATAAGGTATCCAAGGATTTATTCTTGGATGCAAGAGGTGTTAGACAGACCTCGCTTCTCACCAAGGAGTGTGGACATGCTTCAAAATGTTCCATAAAATTGGTACTAAGATATCTACCTTAGGGTAGCTCTTAGGGCTTTGGTCTAAGCCCAATTTGACTCTGTATGCGAGTAGGCTCGCCGTGGAATTTAAGGCTTAATTCTAGGATTCCATGAGCCGTTTGAACTTGAGCGCTGAACTTGGCGTCAGGGCCTCTGCGGTATCGTTTGCAAGAGGAATATAAGCCAAAGGCCTCGCATTCACGATGTTCTCGACGTAGGCCATCATACTACGAAGGAGTTCATCACTAGGAGAGCGAACAGGAGCGATTTTATAGAACACCGTTTTTATAGAGCGTACGGGGCGCTCCCACGCTCCTCCCATGTGAGGGGCTGCAGGTCGATTAAAATTCCATTTTGTGATGGTAGTTGTGTAATTTCGTACGAAGGCATTTGTATTGACTTCCTTCAGCGCTCCTCTTAGCTCTTTCTCTCTCTCTCTCTCTGCAACGACAAAATTGGTCCCGTTATCACTGCTCATCGCTAAGATACAGGCCCTTATTGTTAGGCAGGTAAAGAGTGCTCCGTATCGTTTTTCGGTGTGACGCCCTACAGTAACGATCACTGGGCCAAAAAAGTCTAATCCCGTGTATGTAAATGGCGCTACGAACGATGCAAGTCGAGCGTAAGGCAGCTTAGCCATTTGTGGGTTTTTCGGCATCACCTTTTTGTTGGCAATTACTAATAGCCTTTTTTATTGCCACACGAAGACGAGCTATATAATACTTCTGACGAATCTCGTTCGTAACAGTTTCGTGATTAAGATGGGGATACAAGCTGTGATAATGGTTTAGAATGAGATTTGTTATATGGCTGCTTCTTGGTAAGATTATGGGTTTCTTTTGTTGTTCCGGAACCAGAGCATTGTCAATCCTTCCGTCCACCCTAAGCACATCGTTTTCATTGGCAAATGCCGATAATTTATAAATCGAGCTGGACTTTTTTAAGCGTTTACCGGCTTTGATATCGTGGAAAAGCCCGCGTACTCTGCATTTTGCGCATGACGATCGGACGATATAGCAGAGCTTCTGGCTTTTGCAGTTCCTTTTGATTTATCTCTCCAGATGTTATTGGGAGTTGCTTCGCCAAGCGTCGTTAATTACTGACGTAGCGGAAGAAGTATGCGGCGGCTCTTAGTAGCCTGTTCCATTTCGAAAATCTTTGGACATCAAACAAAGGGTAAGCTAGAAAGATGTGAAATATTTCGTGTCTCATCTCTGTTGTAACAGGTGTTGTATCATGCTCTTCCTTTGCTTTGGTTGCTTTAAGAACGGTGGCCCGCTGAACCAATGACTTCTTCTTCTTCTTCTTCTTCTTAATTTCCGGAAGCTACTTTTAGCAGCAACACTTTAACTCCTACTGGAGCATAGGGCGGCAACCAGATCCTTCCATCTCTCTCTATTCCTAGCACGATACCTCACCTGTGCAAACGACTGCAAATTTTGGGACCGAGCTTCCTTCTTGACAGTTGACCTACATGTTCCCTTTGGTCTTCCAAGCCGCCTCGCACCTTGAGGATTCCATTCAAAGCACTGCTTTGCTTCCTCAGTGTGTGGCCGATCCAGCGCCATTTTCTTTGCTTGATGTCATCATCCACTTTTGTTTGTCCAGTCTATAAGCCACAGATCATTGTTGGATATTGTTTGTGGCCATCGGATTTTTAGGATGTAACGCAGACAACGGTTGACAAAGCCTTGCAACCTACTCGAGATGTTAGTAGAGCATTTCCACGTTTCACAGGCATAAAGCAGTACAGACTTAACATTGGATTGAAAGAGTCTCAACTTAGTACGAAGTGATATTTTTGAAGAGCTCCACACAGGAGAAAGCATTCCGAATGCACTACGAGCTTTATTTATTCGATTGCTGACGTCCAAGTCTGTTCCACCATCGGGTGATAGATAACTACCCAGATAGTTAAACTGAATGACTTCTTCTATTGGCGCCTGCCCCACAATAACCTGGTGTTGTTGGTTCCTGCTGGTGTGCATTATTTTTGTCTTCTTGGCGTTAATCCTTAAGCCAGTTGCCTCACCATTCTGTTGAAGGGAGTGACACATTTGGTTAAGGGCTCCAGCTCCGTTTGCCATTAAGCAGATGTCGTCAGTGAAAGAGGCCCCACTGGATACCAAGCCTCTCACCTTCACCCACCATGGCAGTCATAACATCATTGATTGCAAGTAAGAATAACATCGCTGACAGAATATCACCCTGTCTCACTCCTTGTCGAACTTCAAATGCGTCGGAAAGCTGTCCACTGTGCAGAACAAAACACCTTGCGTTGTTGTACGATTCTTTTATAAGAGCAACAATTTTTTCCGGGATACCTCTAGCACCAAGCGATCTCCAGATAGCATCGCGACTAACGCGATCGAAGGTCTTTTCAAAATCAACGAACATGAGGTAAAGCGGCGATTTATACTCCGATGATTGCTCAAGGATAATTCGCAAGGTGTTAATGTGATCGACACATGATCGACCACTGCGAAAACCGGCTTGATGCCTCTTGAGAGTAGACTCGATCTTAGATTTTATTCTCTCGAGAATAATAGTTGCCATTAACTTCGGAAATACGGACAAAATGGTGATACCACGCCAGTTATTACAATTCTTTAGATCACCTTTCTTCGGTAGCTTGACGATAACTCCGTCTTTCCATTCCGTGGGAAAGGTTTCGTTTACCCAAATAGCCTCAACAAGTGGCAACAATATATCGGCTGCCAAGTCGGGGTCTGCTTTGAAGAATTCGACAGGTATGCCATCCAGTCCAGCTGCTTTGTTGTTTTTTAAAAGTAAAATCGCGGTTCTTAACTCAACACTTGTCAATATTAATGCCTCTGGAAGATCAACGTATGTCAGGCAGCAGGTAATCGGCATTTGCATTCTGGTCATCATTTAACAGTGCACAGAAATGCTCCTTCAGAACCAATGACTGCTCTGGATTATCTCTGGGTTTTTAGACCACTTCGTTGCTTCATCTGCGATGTTAAGCTTAGTGGGAACCCAATCCCATTCCTTCAGCTCTGTGGTTTCGAGTATTTCGCCCGTCCCAAAGGCTACAAAATGATGGAAGCGGCGATGATCAGCGGCCCGTAGCCAACATAGAACTGTTTTTGAGTCCGACCAGTAAAATTGCCGGCCTATTTTAATCGAACGGCTTTTAATAACGTGTTTTGCGAATTTCGCTCCAATTACCGCTGCCATGAGCTCTTGGCGTGGAATTGAAGCAATTTTAAGGGGTGCCACCCTTGTTTTGGAACCTATCAAAGAGCAAGAAGTTTTCTGTCCGTCCGAGAGCCGAAAATAGCACACTGCAGCGTAGCCGTTCTGGCTTGCATCCACAAATGTATGGAGTTGAATGTCGAGGCTGTCGTAACTAGTAAACGGATGTAAATGACAGCGTGGAATTCGTATGTTTTGTAGAGACGGAAGGAACTTACCCCAGTGCTTCCACTTTGTTTTTTGCGCCTCTAAAATTGGTTCACCCCAGTCGACGGTGCTTCTCCATACTTCCTGCAGTGTAATTTTCAGAAACATCAGAAAGTTAATTGCATTTTGAAGAATTGTCTGCGAAATTTTGAAAGTTATGTAGTGATTTGGAAGCACTGAAGCAGGGCTAAATGTTCATTTCGCTTTCACCTCATTCTTCCTACATTCTTTGCATTGCATCGCCGTCGACATCGCGATCGCCGTCCGCCATTAAGTAAATCGTAGTAATTCACAATAAGATAGAGAAAAATATATGTATATTGTACGTAGTCGTAATGAACTGATAAATAACAGAATGATTTAGTATCGCACGACAGACTTTTATTATCCGGATATCTACAATTGGTGACCCCGACGCCGCGGCGCGCGGTTCAGACATTAAATGTGCAAAGTTTAAAAAAAAAAAGTTTCCCCTTCTTTAATATATATATGTAAGTGCATGCATTTCTCGATATTCGAGTGCCGGCACCAGTAGCCAGTGGGATTAATATCCGCAAACAGACATAGTGATATAACCCAAAAAAAAAATAACCAACCGACAGTTCGCTCAGGTCATTTTCGTCAACCATCAATGCAATATAGGCAGTGCATTGCAAAAGAACCGTTGTGAAACGAGCAACTATTTTAAAAACATAGTGCGCAGAAAAATAACTGCACATTCCACCGGACTTTTGTGTATATACTTTAATATATACATATATTAATATACCATACCAAATTATATACAATGATATACATTTTTATAGTAATTTCATGGAACATTTTATTTTAGTTCTGAACGTCGCCAATGGCGGCGCTAGTTGTCTTATCTACTTTACATCAAATGTCTTCTGTTGTTGTTGTTGCTTCCCATAGCAGTTTAGACAAAAACCACTAAAATTACTTTCCCATCAAAGCTTGTGAACGTCGGGATTGATGGCGCACAAAACGTTCTGCTTTTTGGGAATACTATAGATTTTAAATACAATGATGTATATACAATGCAATGACCCATCGTCATCATCATCAGTCGTTATCATTTCCATCGGAATCGGACCAGAAGGTACATCAAATTAAAGCGAAAACCACCACCAACAAATTCGCCGCAAAAACGCTCACATTGAGTTGGATATATTTTTTCGCCATTCTGCTTCGAACTTGTGTTCGGATTCAGATGCTTGTTCGAGTACAGTTGCAGACTAAAGCTCGTCATTAGGTCATTGTATTTAAAATCTATAGTATTCCCAAAAAGCGGAACGGTTTGTGCGCCATCTATGGACGACGTTCACAAGCTTTGATTGGAAAGTAATTTTAGTGGTTTTTGTATAAACTGCTATGGGAAGCAACAACAACAACAGAAGACATTTGATGTAAAGTAGATAAGACAACTAGCGCCGCCACTGACGACATTCAGAACTAAAATAAAATGTTCCATGAAATTACTATAAAAATGTATATACAATGATTAGGTCTAAACAAACAACAATACTTCTATACAAAACGGCAGCGGCAGCAGTAGCAGCTTCAGCAACACATTTTTTTTATTGAAGAGGTACCTTTACTAGTTTTTGTGTATACATTTTTTTTTGATTGAAAATATTGTTTTAAATGGAGTTAAATTGAATAATATGATCTAATAACAATAGTTCTAATAAATAACATTAAACCTCAAGTTTAACAACAAGCAGTTAGTTTTATTCTTGAATTATAGATTTTTTTATAAAATATTATATTATTGTTCTAAAATTTTGGAATTTATAGTTTGTATAAATTGTGATAATGACGGGCGGCGCGGCGTTAATAAATAATTCAAGCAAAGAAGATGAGGATAAAACACACATAAAAATTGGCGACTTTGATGGGGATAACAAAGAAGAGTAGGCAATAATTTCGCCCGCGAGGCATCCAGTATTTCATTACCACCTCTTTGGGAAAAAGCTCCTAGTAGCTCCTAGTTCATGGTTTTTAATCATAGAAGCGCAATTTACAGTAAAAATAAAGTGCAAGACTGGGTCTTACGAACTTGATCTAATGTGTTAAAATGGTCTTGGGGGCTTGAGATTTTGGAAAAATCACTTAAAAATCAATCCCTAAAACGTTTTTCGAAAAAATAAAGTAAGGCATCAGGTTTCTTTTTCTTTACTTTACGATTTTTTCAAAATCAGTTTTTTTTTTGAAAAACTTTTCGAAAATATATTCCAAATTTTTTTTTGTCAACTTCTAGCACTTTGTAGTTTTTATCAGAAAAATAAAATAAAAAAAAAATAAATTAAACAGTTTTTTAAAAAAACAAAAATTTAAAAAAAAAAATTTGAAACTTTTTTAAAAAAACTCATAAAAAAACTTTTTTTGAAAAATTTAAGAATTTATATTATTTCTTTTATAGTAAAAGGGCTTCAACATTAAAAATTTCATCGAAATCCGCCAAGTGGCTTCCGAGGAAATCGGATTTCAAAAAACCGGTCCTATGGGAGGTACCGTTATAAGACTTCCTGAAAAATCTACTTCAACCAAAACATACAGCTTGCACATAAAACACTATTCAGAAAGTTTCTTCGCCGTTTTTGAGAAAAATGAAATGTATTTTTCACTAAAAATCGTATGGCGTTAGTTTTAAAGCTAGAATGCTAATTCCAAAAACCCCTCTGTAGGACGTCATAATAATACTATCTACCAAGATAAAAGCAGATCGGTCCAGCCGTTTAGGCTGTAGGTGCCGATACAGACGGACGGACAAACAGACAGACAGAATTGTCGGACCCACTTTTTTAGGCTTCTCTATCATCGTAATGTTATGTTTGATTTTTTTTTACGAATGCTTAACTTGTCTTATAGTACCTATAATCTCAAGTAAAAATTAAAAAAGACGAAACCAAATTTGAACACACGATTTCCGCTTTGCCGGTTGAAACCATTAACAGCGTTTTGGATATTTTAACGTCATCCCCCGAAACAAATAAGTACGCGGCTTTGCGCGACGCTTTAATTAAAAGACATTCATTTTCGGAACAGAAACGCTTAGAAGGTTTGTTGGCGCCGGAGGATTTGGGAGATAGGAAACCTTTGGATTTATACCGCCACATGCTGTCGATAGCAGGCACTATTAGCGGGGTGAATGACGGCCTGATATTATCTTTGTGGACGCATAAACTTCCCTCTCCTTTAGCTATCATTGAAGATCAACCTCTAGGAAAAATTAGAATTGGCAGATAAGATTTTTGAATGCACACAACAGAGTGCGTCGATAAATGCAGTGAGTGGTAGAGAAAATCTGAGTAAAAATAGGGATTTGGAATTTGACCTTGACATGGCTTAGCGCGAGATAGAGAAGTTTAAATATATGGTACACAATTTGGAGGTACGCGGTCGGAGTAGGGACAATCGAATTCAATTTTCCGATTTTAGCTTAACAGCAGCAAATGGTACCCAGATTAAAACTTATGACAGGAAACTTTTAGAATTACGGTTAGCTTTACGACGGTCTTTTAAATTCCCTTTTACCTTAGCATCGGTTAGTAGACCGATTATAGGCGCAGATTTTTTTTTAAATTTAATTTATTTGTAGATTTGAAACAAGGGAAACTTATCGACAGTACAACAAAACTTACAACGTTCGGAGAAATCACAAACATACATACTCTCTCTCCTCGCATTCTCTTGGTTAATGACCGTTTTGGTCAAGTGCTTAGCAGATTTCCTAATTTGGTTAGCGCTCCCGATTATTCGTTTCCTGTTAAACACAATATAAAACATAAAACAAAACATAACAAAAGGACCTCTTACTTTCATAAATCCTCGACAGTTAGACAGCGCAAAACACAGCAGCTTTAAGAGAGTTTCAACACGTGGTCGAGTTAGGCATTTGCCAACCATCTTCTTCGCATACTTGCTCGCCATTTCATATGGTATGGTACCTGCGGGGATTTTCGCAGGCTGAATGATATCACGCAACCGGATAGGCATCCGATATCACATATACAACATTTTGCGAGATATATGTTTGGATGCACAGTGTTTAGCAAAATAGACCGCGAACGAGCGTAAAACAAAATCTTAACAAAATCGAAAAAGTTTTCTTGGACAGATTTATGTATGTCAAAATCAGTTAGAAATGATCAAGAATGCACTAGATACAACGACTCACCGTAGATGCTTCAAACATCGCTGTCGGAGCCGTTTTAGAGCAGTCTGTCGATGGTCATTCACAATGGAGGCCGCTAGCATTATATTCAAAAAAACTAAGTGAGAAGAGAATTGTATACAATGTCAAATGTCGAAAACACAACGACACACAAAAAGCAGAGCAATGGAAATTCCTACACCTAATGCGAGATTTGAACATGTCCACGTGGACTTGGTCGCAGAGAGGATATATGAAAGAGAGTTTAATGTAGGCTGGAAATGGGATTTTGCCTACAAGCTGATATGACAGATAAATCATACCATCTGCGAATGTGTGCGTAAAAACTCGCATACACGCACAGTTGGTATGATATGATTTTGTGTTGTTGTTCTTGCATTTATTCACAGACACGATTTCAAATAATAAAAAAAAAACCGGAAATGGGTGTCGGAGGGTGATACGTACGAAAGATTTCACTCTCCTTTAGGTCCTCTGTGCTTGGTCGGACCAGTTCCTTCTTCGATTGGTTACACACACATTCTCACAGTAGTCGACCGTTTCACTAGGTGGCCAGAGGCATATCCTCTAAAAGACACTGTTACTTCCACCATTGCCACAACGTTCGTCAGGGAATTCATTTGTCGTTTCGGTGTACCACTTCGCCTTACAACGGATCAGGGAAACCAGTTTGAGCCGAGGATGTTTCGACAACTCAATCAATTGTTAGGTACGCACCACATTCGAACCACAGCCTACCATCCTCAGCCGAACGGTATGGTAGAAAGGTTCCACAGACAGTTAAAAGCATCCTTGATGTGCAAGGAAAGTGAAGAGAAATGGAGTGATGATCTCCCCATTATTGAAGCCAGACATCGATTATTCCCCCGCAGAATTGGTATACGGTCAGACACTCAAATTACCAGCAGAGTTTTGCATTTCAGAGAACGATAACAAATGAATCGATGCGGAAGTGAAAATTAAAAGCCTTCGGAAAAGTTACATCATTAATATACGCGGAAAGAACATATCCGTTGGAAAAGACCGTTTAAAGCCGGCATTTATCTCAAATATATACGAAGTTTCGAAAACCAAGATAGTAAAGAGTGCACAATTTATCATTATTAAATCTTTTCACTGCAAGGAAGTACTGTAGTCATTTGGAAGCACTGAAGCAGGGCTAAATTTTCATTTCGATTTCACCTCATTCTTCCTACATTCTTCGCATTGGATTGGTATTTAGTTCTCTCGAAACAGACTCGCCGTCAACATCGCGATCGCCGTCCGCCATTAAGTACATCGTAGTTATTCAAAATAAGATAAAGAAAAATATATGTATCTATATTTTACTTAGTCTTAATGAACTGATAAATAAAAGAATAATTTAGAATCGAACGAGACTTTTCTTATCCGGACATCTACAGTTATCATATCGTCGCGAGGTATCCAGAATATACCGAGTACCTTTTCTACCACTAGTTCTTTGCTCAATGGCAGATTTTTTTCTTTTTCGCGTCGATCTTCTTCGATTGTTTTTAATACTCGTGGCTATTAGAAGACCACTTTCTTATGGTGGATGAATTCGACTTATTTTCGGAAACTAATTTTATAGCTTCTTGTATCGTATCAACTGACGTCAAAATATCTTCTTTAATTGCCTTTGCGGCCGCAGGAAACTCAGCTTCAAATTCTGATGCATTAAAATTTTTAACAAATTGGGATGTACTCGGAGCACAAGAAGCTCCAAATATCATTACGTTCATGATATAGACGTCAGTTGTCGCTGGACATCTTGATCCTCTCTTCGTATAAAAATCTGGTGAAACATTTGTTCTTTATGGCCGCAAACAGCAACAAAAATGACATCAAATCAGGCCCTTTAAGAAGAAGAGATTTCAGTGACACACTTTTCGTCGTCTCTATTTCATCGTAAGACAACTTACGGATATATCCTTTGTGCAGATTTTCTTCAATAGTTCTTTTAAAAAGGTCGCCTAGTTCGGGCTGTAAATTTAATTTTCTTTCAAGGCACCGAAGTCTATTTTTTGCCATGTCGTAACTTTCTGGCAGCTGGAACTCATCGAGTCGCCATAGAAGACCCGTCTCGATGTGTTTGTCAGCTCGTTTTTTTTTTTTTTGTATTTTTGCAACAATATAATCTCGCGTTCCTCCTCGTAACACGCTTTTGTATTAGAGACTGCTACACCTAGATTTTCGATAGAATAAAAGCTTTTTACCAATTCATGCAATGTATTGTCGTTTTTAAGACCGCACTCACAAATATAAACCTTAAACGATTCATCGTAGCGCTTTCCATTTCCACCACCGTATATGAGCCACCCCAATTGGGTGCGGACTGCCACAGGTTCGGACGACTCATTCGCGTAAATTTCCTTTGGGATTCCTAGGCTCCAATTGTTAGCACTGATTAGAATTCGTGGTGTTGCATCTTTAAAGCTGCAAATGGGCAAGTGTTTTAGGTGCTGGAATCTTTTGGAGAGAGCTTCGTAATTCGAGTCTGTATTGGAAGTGATATCTTACGCACTGTGTGTACTTCTATGGCCGTGTGTTTTCCATTTGTTCCGGCGCCGGCGATGGTCCCGACGATACGCTGTGATGTGTTTTCTGTGCGTTGTAGTTGTCCCATCCATTTTAAGCACAAAGGGTGTGCTGTTCTTTCCAGGTTTCATTCGCGTGTTAGTTCAACTTCGCAAAAAATGATTGAAGAGCCTTCATCTACGAAGGCAGACGTATTTATTATTTTATTTTTTCCAAAAACGGAAATAGGTAAAATCTTGAATAAATAAGATTATTCTCACTAAGCGAATCCGTGTTGACGTTTACTTTATCTTGCAACCATTCCGTTACGAAAAATAAGACCTTTAAATAACACTCCACCGTGGTTTGATCAACATATTAAAACTCTTAAAAATAAAAGAAACAAGGCTTGGGTGAAGTTGAATCGATTCTGGAGCGTCGAGGCTCAAAATGATTACATTAAACTAAGAGATGAGTTTATTAATTACTATAATTTTCTTTATTCGGACTTTATCTCTAAGGCCTACGTCCTAGCTCCCAAATCGACTAACTCCCACGGAGCAAAATGAACTAAGTCCCACCAAATTTTGTAGTGGGATTTAGTTCATAATTTTGGGAGAAAATTCAGTTGGGACATAGTTCATTACGAACTTCTACCCAATGAACTAGGCCCAACCCATCAACCAGTGGGAGTTAGTTCATATTATGTACCAAGAAGAAGTGGCGCTGTTTTCGTGCTGGATGTTTGTAGGTAAAATAGGATAAACCTGTAAGAAATTTAATTTTTAAAAAAGAATTGAAACTTAAGTAACCTAACAGAGTGACGAATAAAACAAAATTCGTGCAGTGTTTGGAAAATTATTTTGTTAAAAAATCGCAAAATAATTTTCCAAACGCTGCACGAATTTTATTTTATTCGTCACTCTGTTAGGTTACTTAAGTTTCAATTTTTCACTTTGTTAAAAATTCCATTAAAAATTTTATACTTTTTTCATTCCAAAGCATTAATTTTTGTTTTACTTTCTAACAATTGGGAGTTAGTTCATTTGGGAAAAATCAACAATACTTAACTCTTGTTATTTAATTCATATTTATGGGACTAAGTTCATTCTACATTTGGGACATAGTTCCTTAAAAATATGGGAGTTAGTTCACATGAACCAAGTCCCATATTCGGTGGGAATTGGTTCATTGGGAGTTAGTCGATTTGGGAGCTAGGACGTAGGGCCTATCTCTAAAACTGAAGATGATCTTAAATCTAACCCCCGAAATTTCTGGAAATATGTCAATTGTAAAAGAAAATCTGACGGTTACCCAAATAATATGTGTTATCAAAATTCAGAGAGTCACAACCCAGAGGACATAGCAAATTTGTTTGCCGAATATTTTCAATGTGCTTGCGATACAAATAATATTCCCGCTGTTGATGAGTTTTTACATCTTATTTCGATTAACTTTACTATTACTGAGGAAATTATCTTAGAGTATATTAAAAAATTAGATAACTGCTTAAGTCCTGGTCCTGTTGGTTTTCCTGCTTTTATGTTAAAAAAATGTGCAATATATATGTCATATCCGTTATTTTTACTTTTTAATCAGTCTATAAATAGCTGTTAGTTTCCGACCCTTTGGAAAAACGCATTCCTTATTCCTACTCATAAGAAAGGTAAAAAAAAATTGATTTTAAATTATAGACCAATTGCTAAACTATCTGCTATACCCAAAATGTTTGAATCTATTATTTTTGATATCTTGTCTTTTCACTGTTCCTCCGTTTTATGTGACAACCAACATGGCTTTGTTAAAAAGAGATCCACTATAACCAATTTGTTACAGTTTACTACATTTTGTATTGACGCGTTTGAAAAAAAAAAACAACAAGTTGACTGTATTTTTACTGACTTCAGCAAAGCATTTGACAAGCTAAGCCACCATATTCTTTTAAGGAAACTGCAATATTTGGGTCTTAACGATAGATTTGTTATGTGGATATCTTCATATCTAAAAGATAGATTATATAGTGTTGTTTTTAAAAGTGAACGTTCTAAATGTTTTACTGTTAACTCCGGTGTACCTCAGGGTAGCCATCTTGGCCAGTTATTATTTGTACTATTTATTAACGATCTTCCGTCCGTCCTAGTCAATTCTTTGTCTCTTATATATGCCGATGATGTAAAAATTTTTCGTACCATCAACTCTGTAGAAAACTGTGATCTCTTACAAAAAGACCTTCAAAGTTTCTGGGAATGGTGCAATATTAATGGTTTAGTTTTAAATATTGACAAGTGTAAAACAATGTGTTTTACACGCAAGAAAAGTGTGATTATCTATAATTATGCGATTGATTTGTCACCTCTTAGTAACCTGTCTTGCTTTACTGACCTTGGGATAGTGTTGGACTCAAAATTAACTTTTATTGACCATTTTGACTATATTATTAAAAAAGCTAACATGACTCTCGGTTTTATTAAAAGATTTGCTCGAGAATTTCGTGATCCCTATGTTCTAAAAACTCTTTATGTCTCATTCGTAAGATCCATCTTAGAGTATGGTTGTGTTGTATGGGCACCATATTATGCGGTTCATATAAATAGATTGGAGTCCGTTCAAAGAAGATTTATGAGATTTTGTTTAATATTTCTACCATGGTCGAATAGAATTATCTTGCCACCTTACGCTCAACGTATTCAATTAATAAATCTTCCATCTCTAACGAGTCACAGAGCATATCTACAATTTTGTTTTATTGTCGGGATAATCAATGGATCCATAACAGCCCCATTGATACTTTGTCGATTAAATTTCATAGCTAGTCAGTATAATTTGAGAAGGCAGTTGCCAATTTCCAACATTTATAGTAGATCAAACTACGGTGCTAATAGTCCTTTAAATCTCTTAATAAATATTTACAATCAAAATTCAAATTTAATTAATTCCATCAATGACAATGTAAAATCACTCAACTTAAGAAAAATATTTTTTATTCAAAATAATCCATAATGTACATTAGATATTTAATGTTTTTTTTTCTTTTTTTAATACATTATTGTAATGGAAGTTGTATATTATATAGGTACTAGTTTTTAAGATATATTATATGTAATAAGAGTTAACGTTAGTACTTTAACGTATTAAATAAATAAAAAGGTCTGTTATCTCTTTCTGGGAAAAAGCGATGAAGTAAAGTAAGTGCAACCATCTACACCGCACCTTCTCTGACTTTGGCATTAATAAGAATGCAGATATAGACATTGTCTGCAGAGGTTATTCCTTTGCACAATATTCCATCTTTCTCCGTGGTCAGCCTTTAAAAAGTAATCACAGTGGGGTACACTTTTGCATGACAGTTTGCATACAACGCACGTTTTATCTTTTTCTGTGCTATGTGCGTGTGCGAACGAGTCTTTCGTTTTGCGAGTATGGTTGTCGGAGAAAGTGGCACTCGACGTTGTCACTGTCACGCTGCTCGCTGAAAGTCCATAGCTAAATATCCAGTTTCAGAACTCAAGGTTTGGTCTTTGATTAATTTTTAGTAAATCTAGTTTATGCGTTCCCCAATATAATTGATTTTGTGGTGGCCAATAGCGCCCAAGGAAATATCGCCCAAACTGATTTGGAAATAACGCCCAAAAAATAGTCGAACAAATTGTTGTTGTATTTATTTTTTCATTTTGGGTGCTATTTCCTTGTTTTAGTTTGTTTTTATAAAAGGCAATACTGTCCAAAATATGAAGCGGAAATGGTGTAAAAGGAATTAAAGCCCAAAAGTTGGAATAACCGCCCAAAAGTGCAAGTACAAAAAGAAAAAGCACCCAAATAGGGGAAATATCGCCCAAAATTTTATTTTTCAAACAAATACTTGTATACTGTCTACCACTATTTGCCTGCATAATGGACACAAACAGTTTTCTTGTATTGAACAATATCCTTAAGATGTGGAAATTAACTTCAGTGCGTGGGGGGCGACTCGGGGGGGCACCCCCCTCCCACGCACCGAAGTTAATTTCCACACGCGACGGTACGCTCCCGCCTGGTCACTGCGGTCGCAAAGCCGCGTGCCCCCCGCGTCCCCCCCCCCCCCACTCACTGAATTTAATTTCTAAATCTTAAGGATATTGTTCAATACACTTTACCAGAGATTAAGTAAATGTTACATGCTTCAAAATTGTTTTTGGGTGATGAGAACCAAACATTTTTACTTAAAATAGTGATTGGAAATTACACCCAAAATATTGGAAATATAGCCCAAATATTGCAAAAACAATTTCCATATAAAATTTTTGGGCGATATTGCCATTTATTGATTTGGGCGATATGGAATTTTGGGTGTTAAGCCTAAACTTTTGGGTCTTATTTCCTTTTTTTTTCTTGATTTTGGGCGTTAAAAATTTTTTTGGGCGTTATTTCCAAATCAGTTTGGGCGTTATTTCCTAACGCCATAGAAATATACATGTAGTTCATTTGGACGCTAAAACAGTATTCCTGAACGGAGACCTAAGATTCAGTATATATGCAATAGGATTCGCTGAAGAGGCCAAAGAACAAGGTATGCAAATTAAAGAAAGCATTTATGGGTTGAAGTAGTCAGCGAGAATATGGAACGAAACAATCAGCAATGTCCTCGTGGAACAAGGATTCTTGCAATGTAATGTTGATCAGCGTCTTTTTAAGAAAATGGAAGGACAATATTCTTGTGGATTAACATTCTTGTCTACGTTGATGATATGCTGGTGCTAAGTAAAAGTCAACATTTAATCGATGATGCAGAACGCGTTTTGAGCTCAAAATTCAAAATGAAAAATCTTGGAGCGGTTAAATACAATTTGGAACTGGAAGTTCATAGAAACAGAAATGGACATTTTTCAATCAGTCAAACATCATAACAAAGTTATTAAAGAAATGGGACTCAAAGATGCGAAGATTTCAAAAGTTTCAATTGATCTAAGCCAGTGGTTCCCAACCCGTGGGTCGCCGAGCCATTTTAAATGGGTCGCGAGCAGAAATTGACTTTTTGATTTGGTGTTGGAAGAATTTTTTAATTATTATTTTATAAAATTCCTTACTTCACCGACAAGTGTACCAAATGAGATCGTTTATTATTCACGAACAACTCGCACTCCTGTTGCCGTTAACACCCTTAAAATATTTTATCGAGCACGGTATATGTATATCTCTGCCTGTGCCATTTATTTTTTTCGTGTATTGGTTTCGCATTTAAAATGCACGGGTTATCTTAAGAGAGCGATATTGTAGGGTAGGCATTTGCAATCTAAGCATCCTTAAGATATTGATAAGGACTTAGTCTTCTTCCGCAAATATCAAGATATTGTTCAGAAATAAATGTTGGACAGGGGAGGAAGTTTTTAGCGACAAAATTCCGCTGTAGTAAAAGCATCGTTTGAAATTTCATTAGAAATATCCAAAAGCAAGAAACTACACACCGACACCATCGGTGAAACTTTAATCAAGCCCTGCATTTTTAAATCGGTTAAATTAGTTCTTGGTGAACCTTCTCAAAATAAAATAAGGCAAATATCGTTATCAAACAACACAGTATCCAGACGCATTGGATGTTAAGACCCAAGTAATTGCTGGAATATAGGCATCACGATATTTTGCAATACAAGTGGACGAATCAACAGACGTGGCCTCTTGTGCTCAGCTGCTTGTTTACGCAAGATATATAAATTCTGGAAATATCAAAGAAGAGTTTCTGTTTTGTGAACCGTTGGAAACTACAACCAAAGGTGCTGATATTTTTGATTTGATAAAAGGATTTTTTACTGATGGTGCTCCTGCTATGCTTGGTTCAAAATCAGGATTACAAGCAAAAACAAAAGAAGTTTCTCCTCAAGTAATTGGGACCCACTGTATGATTCACAGGTATGCAGACTCTGCCGGTCCCTCAGAAGGAAGTCCTTGATGACATTGTACACATTATTAACAACATTAAATCGAGTGCTCTTAACAGCCAAACAGTTCAAAGAACTGTTTGCAGACATGGATGCCGTTTATCAAAATCTTTTATTTTATTCAAATGTATACCTTGAGGAAATACCGTTAATCGTTTCTTTGAACTGAATGAAGAAATTGAACTATTTTTAGATAGATATTCAAAGAAAATCCGAGTTTCGAATAAAGTTAAAGAATTATGACTGGTGGGTTAAAGAAACTTATTTGGCAGACAATTTGAATGCAAGGACAGGACACCAACATCATTCAATTTAAAGATCAGTTGGAATCTTTTATTGAAAAACTCACAAACTGGAGTAGGAAAGTAACTGAACATAATGTAGCAATGTTTCACAAACTCAGCACAAGATTACAAACCAGAAAAGAATATTTGAAGGAAAATTTAATTGTCAACCACTTGAGGCATTTAAAGCAGGAGGTCACTACATAATTTGATGACTTGTCCAATGTTCAGCTTACACCAATCAGAAATCCTTTCGCTGTATCTGAAATTCCGGATACCCTTCAAGATGAATTCATTGAATTAAAAAACAACTCATTTGCCAAAGATGATTTCGGAGAAAATTCATTGTCTGAGTTTTGATGCAGTGTAAGAGACACTTACCCTCACTTAGCGAATATGGCTTTAAAATTATTAATACTATTCGTTTCAACATACCTTTGTAAGGCTGGATTTTCTACTCTAGTAAACATTAAAACGAAATCAAGAAATAAGCTGGACGTACAGAACGATATGAGACTGGCTTTGACAAAAACACTCCCAAGTATAAGTGAACTGGTATCGAAATGTCAATATCAAGTTTCTCACTAGGAAACTAAATAAGAAATATAGAAATTAAGACAAATAAAATCATACATACATAACTTTTATAAAACAAAAATGCATGGGTCTCGGAATCTCAGCTAAAAGTTAGTTTGGGTCGCCAGGTAGAAAAGGTTGGGAACCACTGATCTAAGCTTGAAAAGTCAAATACTTTGAAAGTGTTGTATGTGAAATCGGACTATACCAAAAATTCATTGGATGTTTTCTATACATTTCTGTTAATACTCGTCCGGACATCGCAGCAAGTGTAAGTAATCTTGCCTCCAAAGTTTCACAACCAACAAAAGAAGACTGGAATGAATTGAAACCAGTTGCGAAGTATTTAAAAGGATCATCTGATTTGAAGCTTGTTCTTAGCTAACATAACAAGAACGAGGATCTTTTTGGATATGCGGACGTAAATCTGGCAGAAGCAGTATGGCTAAAGAGGCTAATTAAAGATGTTAATGAAGATTTCACCGGAACAATAATGATATGGGAGCATAATCAAAGTTGCTTAAAAATGTTAACCAGCGAGAAATAAATCAATCATTCCAAACATATCGACACCAAATACAATTTCATTAAGGACAAGAAAATTATTAAATCTGATTTATGCCGAAGTGAAAACATGCTAGCAGATCATCTCACCAAACTAATAGAGTCCGTTTGCAGAAGTGTTAGAGAATCAAAGGTGTTCAAGTTTATTCAAAATACTAATTTACTATACTAACATATATATACTAATATACTATACTTTATCAAATCTCATCATCTCTCTCATTGTCCAAATTTAAAGTAGTCTTAGTTTTCATAATTATAATTTTATGTCACTTCTTTAGTATTGCTCGGTAGTGAAGGGAATCTTTTTCCAATTATAAATAACTGTTTCTTTTGTTTGAATAAAAAGCATACAACTGAATTTCATATGGTATTCTTTTGGTTCCTGAACATTGTTGGAAACTTCCAATTCTTCTACAAATTTTATCATAATTTGATTCAAACAAAAACTACCTCCTTGCCATCCCATCTAGCTCTTGTTCCATCGGCTTCGGCCAAGCTAATTGAATTACCCATCAGTATATTAGATTTTCAATAGCGGCACTATTCCACAAACCTGGAAAACTATCACTGTTATTCCGATTCTCAAACCAAAAAAATGTCCCCTTGACCTCAACAGTTATCGTCCAATTTCCCTTCTCTTGCATGGGCAAACTCCTAGAAAAAATTATATCCAAAAGGCTTCAATGGTTCATTGACAAGAACAAAAATATTTAACTATACTAAATCATTTCTCACAAACAGAAAGTTTCGCACAAGAATAAACACTGTTTACTCAAATCTTAAAGAACTAAAAAATAGAATCCCCCAAGGACCTACATTCTCAGTAGTTATATTTGTCATAGCCTTCAACGACTTAAGTGAAATGTTTGCAAATCATCATTCTGCGCGGCATTTTCTGTATGCTGACGATTTGATTTTATTATCAAAATGCAAAGATATTGTACAAATTACCGACACTTTTTCAAACGAACTTAATGATATTTTCAATTGCTGTAACATAGCAGGTTCTAGCATATAAATAAGCAAAAGCAATGTCCTGCACATGTGTAGGGAAACAAGCTGTTCAAAAGAAATTAATATATATATATTAATAATAATAGAGAAAACCTTTACATTCTTGTTGTAATCTTTGATAATAAGTTTAACTTTAAAGAACACGTACATCAAAAAGAACTTATCGTGTAAATCAATCTTAGTTCATGTTAACACATTAATCAGAATAATAAAATGCATTATACTATCAAAGCTAGACTACGGCCTTGTTATCTACGGGAAGTGCTCTAAATCCTCTATTCAGCTACTCAAACCACAATATCATAGTGCAATCAGACTTGCTCTAGAAGCCTTTAGAACCACACCGATAATGAACATCATTACCGAATCCGGCTTTCCATCTATCGAAGAGAGTCGGCTACCTCACCTCTCTCCTCATCAACAAATTTACCGGCCCAAGCAAATCACCAACCATACCTACTTCTAAACTATGCTGTGCCCGAAAGAAATCCCCGAAGTGCGCTTCAACTATCAACAACATTCTGATGTCTGCCGATAACTGAACATCCAACTGACATTCCATAGCGGCAAAGATCCACCACACCCGCCATGGCTACTCTCCCAAAAAGCCATCATTACAGACCTTGCGTCCAAAAAAGTCAACTAACAACGCAGTCCATAAATCTTACTTCCTGGAAAAGACCGATAGTTATAAAAGAGGGAATTGGAAATTCATTTACAGCGACGGAACGAAAAATCAGCACGGTTGGTGCGGCGTTTGTTGTAATCGACGATACCAGGAAAATTCTATATAAATCCCTATTACCAGACTTTTCATCTATTTATTCCACCGAGGCAGCAGCAATCCTTGCCGCAGTGAACCTGTTCTATACAGGGAACAGGCAGCCCCTCAACTATTAACGCTTTTAGGAACCTTAATAATAACCACCCACTTAAACGTAAAATAAGAGACAAACTTTAAGCTAACGGAAATTGCCTCAAACTATTTTGGGTCCCTGGCCACTCTGGGATAGAAGTTAACGATCTCGCCGACAAAGCCGCCAACAAAGCGGCTTATGAACCGCTAATAGTAACATATTCCGTCAGTAAGAAAGACATTTACATCAAAGTTAAACTACACTGGGCGAATCTAACGAAAAATCAAATGGAATACTTACAACTACTTCTACTCCAGCGTGAACCCAAGAGCTGTACTAGCATAATTTTATTCAACGCTTAGTACAAGCAGAACTTAAAAACTAGTTAATAATAAAAACAAGTTTAATATAATATACCAGAAAAAGATTAACAATTTTTAAAATATAAAATAAAAATAAAAAAAAAAAATATAGAAGAAAATTGAAAATGAATGATTTTAAGCACATTACTGGGGTATATTTGAGAGGAGGGTATTACGAAGGACTGATTTAGATGTATGGAAATCAAACCCATTTGAAAAGTTGTTAACGTTACGAAGCATTCGAGACATGGGATTAAAAAAAGAATAGTTTGTGCGGTGATAAGGGATGCGGAAGAGGGGAACAGTTCTTACATTACGGGGGTTGGTATTAAAGGAAATAGTATTTACTAATGCTGGGCAGTCAATGGTACCAGTAAGTAAATCGTGAATAAAAACAATATCTGCAGCTTTACGTCGTTTTTCAAGAGAGTGCAGATTAATTAGTTGTAAGCGATCAACATAGGGAGGAAGATGATAATTATCATCCCACCTAAGGCTGCGCAGAGCAAATCGAAGAAATCTACGCTGAACAGCTTCAATTCGTTTTATTTGGGTAACTTGATGCGGTGACCAAACTTGTGAAGCATATTCAAGAATAGGTCTGACAAAGGTAATATAAAGTGATTTGGAGACATATGGGTCTGGAAATTCTTTGGACCAACGTTTGATGAACCCAAGCATAGAATTAGCCTTATTGATGATATTGTCAATATGGGAGTGAAAATTAAGCTCTCTATCACATAGGACACCCAAGTCCTGAGAGGAAGTAACATATGGCACAGAGTCCCCCTCAATAAAATAGGGTCTCTGTGGCCCAGTTTGGCGTTTTCTGGAAAAAGTCATAGCATGACACTTGCTTATATTTAATTCGAGATGGTTTTTTAGGCACCAAAGGGGAAATCTATCAATGTTGTCTTGCAGATATCGGGAATCAGTGGTTTTTGATATGCTTTTAAATATTTTCATATCATCCGCATAAATTAAAAGATCACACTCCAGAATGTTTGCAACATCATTTATTGCTAAAATGAATAGCATTGGGCCTAGATGACTACCTTGTGGATCACCGGAGGATGCGCTGAAAGGAAGGATCTAAAACGGACAATGTAATTTCTATTAGATAAATAGGAGTCAATCCATGAAATGAAATGAGTGGGGAAGCCGAGATATTTTAATTTGAAGGAAATAATTTTATGATATTTTGTCGAACGCCTTGCTAAATTCAGTGGATATGACATCTACTTCATCCCCATTTTCCATGGTGAACAGCGTCTGAGACACAAAATGCACAAGGTTTGTTGTAGTTGACCTTCCGACTAAGAAACCATGTTGAACGGGGGACAAAATAGGCTTACAATAAAAGGCGAGAACATCATAGAGAATACTTTCAAACATTTTAGGTATGCAAGAAAGCTTGGCTATTGGGCGATAGTTAGACACATTATTCTTTGGTCTTTTTTTATGGATAGGAACTATGAATAATACTTTCCAAGATTGTGGAAAAACACATTGAGAAATAGATAGTTTAAACAGAGAGGTCGGTGGATGAAAGTTAAACGGCGAGTTGGTAAGAACTAGTTGGTTGTGCGGGGCGAATGTAGCAACACATTATATATATATTTCGATTATCTAACTTTATTTTGATAGAAATAAACTCGAAAAGGGTTGTATTTGAAGACTTAAAAAGGGAAGCGTCCAGATTATTATTAACTGCAATTAAAACTCCACGTCCGGAGAAATCGCTATCCTTATGTGACCCATCACAACGAAAAGTAAGGTAGTCAGAGGTAAATAATTCACTGCTAAGAAAATCGGGAGTAAGATTTGTTTCTGTCAATGCAAAAATGTCGTTTTTGAGAGTTGGAAAAGACAGTTGACGTTTTTGTGCAAAGCCCTCTTACGTTTTGGTAGTAGATCGTTAGACACGTTGGACCGGTTTTAAGAGAATTAGATATGCATACAAAATTGGGCTTATCATGAGATTTAATTGTTTAATTTTTAATCATTAAACGGCGAAACGTGATTTGTTTGTGGTCTAATTTCAAAGTATAGAAGGGATGGGAGGCAGGGAGATAATTTGAGTGATTATCATGTTGTGAGTAACTACCAAAAACATGGTTAGTGGAAGGTTTACACATAGGGCGAATAATGTGATTGCTTGAGGTAGGTACAGATGGGTTAAGGACATTTGAGAGAGAAAAATTTGGATATTTGGATTTAGAATTACTGATGGCTTCATTTGAAAAAGGTGAGTTTTTGATTTGTTAGGAAAAGGTTAAGGATTCATTCTAAAATTGATTTTTGACATATAACTATTCTTAGAATAAGCTATGGAATTAGACCTAGAGTTATTAGTTGAAGATGTTTGCACAATTTCAGGAACCAAATTCATAGAACTATTTCTAAGAGACGAAGTGTGACGAGAGAATAACCATTTATAGGACCACGGTATATAGATTTTAAATGTTCCAGGCTCTTGGCGGTTACAATTAATTGGGTTGAATTTATAATTTATATGAAAGAATCGTTGAATCCAATGTTCATTTGCATGTAGAGGTGCACCCTTGATTATAAAGATAGAAAAACCAGAGTTTCTCAGTTGATTAGACTTGGTTTTAGTCAGGCGATTTCTCCATTCAGTGGGAGTCCAAGCTACGTTGAATTTGATAATGCTGGTGGAGGATTGAGATATCGGTGCTTGGGTTGGGTGTGCAGTACTGGTTGGTGTCTGTGCTGGGAGAGTATGTGGAGATGGAGAATTAGAGCTATCACCTAAGTGATCGTCAGATGTGTCCAGGTTCTGAAGTTCTAAAAGTAAGGATTTGTCGTTGTTGTTATGATGTTGAGGTTGAAGTAAGCAATTTTGAATAGATGACGTGCGTTTCATTTCTTCGGATACATCAGAGATAGCAATACGAGTGGCAGTGGATTCTTTTATCAAAACGTCAGCAAGCGCTAATGAATCACCGATGATTTTATCATAAGTGGCTGTGTAGTCAATGCCAACTGATTTTATTACATCTGTTTGTTTGTTTACAGAGACTTCAATTGATTCCAACCTTTCCTTTAACGAAGTTATTGATTGGATGCAAGTTAATAATTCATTTTTGGGATTTATGTCAGCAATAGCGTTTTTTAATTTTCCATATTGGGTATTAAGGTGGCTTGGCATCAAATTAATATTATCAACGCATTCAGTAAATTTGTTCAATGCCTGTTTGGATAGACTTTCGATATTCGAAAGTTGAGTAGTGAATAAAAAGTGATGGCTTTCAAGGTTTTTAGTTATATTGGAAGAAAAGAGGACTGTTAAAGACTTCTCCAGAGTTCCCACCACAAAAACAAAGAGGAGAGAAAGAAGAAATGGCTGTGGGAAATATGTCTGCAAACGGTATAAAAATCCTCATTAGTGACTTCATATCAATAGCTTTGGATATTAAGATGAAGGACATGCCAACGAAATCAGACTTGGAGGGAATTATGGCACAATTGCACTCACTACATTAAGAAAAACACTGCGTTGACAAACCAACTTCAAGCCATGGAACCCCGGTGTGTCTCTCTTGAACGGCAAGTGGAATGGCTCTCACGTAAGGCCAACGAAAATAAAGTGCACGACTAGGTCGCACGAACTTGCTCTAATGTGTTACAGTGGTCTTGGGGCTTGAGATTTTGGAAAAAAAAGCAATAAAAAAAATCATATGAAATTTTATTAATCATTTAAAAATCAACGTTAAATCGTTTTTTGGAGAAAATGAAGTAAGCCATTAGATTTATTTTACTTTTTTGAATTTTAAGGAATTTTTTTTTCAAAATCGTTGGAGCCGTTTTTTCAAAAAATGGTTTTTTTTTTTTAAACTTTTCGGAAGCATATACCAAATTTATTTTGAGTATGTCAAAATCTAGCGGTTTAAAGTTCTTATTAGAAAACAAAAATTTTAAAAATTTTGAACAAACCGTTTTCGAAAAAACCAAAAGTCAAAAAAAAAATTAACTTTTTTTTAAAAAACTCAAAAAAAATTTTTTTTTGAAAATTAAAGAATTTATATTATTTCGTTTATAACAGAGCTTTTATATTAAAATTTTCATCGAAATCCGTGAAGTGGTTTACGAGAAAATCTGATTTAAAAAAACCGGTCATATGGGAGGTACCGTTATAAGACTTTTCCTGAAAAATCTGTTCCAGCCAAAACATAAAGTTTACTTAAAAAACACTATTCAGAAAGTTTTATCAAAATCGTAGGAGCCGTTTTTGAGAAAAATCAATTTTTCACTAAAAATCGTATGGCAGGTACCGTTAGTTTTGGAGCTAGAATACTAATTCCAAAAACCCCTCTGTAGGACGCCATAATAATACTGTGTACCAAGTTTGAAGCAAATCGGTCCAGCCGTTTAGGCTGTAGGTGCCGATACAGACAGACGGACAGACAGACAGACAGACAGACAGACAGAATTGCCGGACCCACTTTTTTAGGCTTCTCTATCATCGTAATGTTATGTTTGATTGTCCAAAAAAAAATTTTTTTTTTACGAATGCATAACTTGCCTTATAGTACCTATAATCGCAAGTAAAAATATAATTGTTCGCGTACCGGTAGAAAATGGTGCACGAAATCAAGAAATAAGCTGGACGTACAGAACGATATGAGACTGGCTTTGACAAAAACACTCCCAAGTATAAGTGAACTGGTATCGAAGTGTCAATATCAAGTTTCTCACTAGGAAACTAAATAAGAAATTAAGACAAATAAAATCATACATACATAACTTTTATAAAACAAAAATGCATGGGTCTCGGAATCTCAGCTAAAAGTTAGTTTGGGTCGCCAGGTAGAAAAGGTTGGGAACCACTGATCTAAGCTATGAAAAGTCAAATACTTTGAAAGTGTTGTATGTGAAATCGGACTATACCAAAAATTCATTGGATGTTTTCTATACACTTCTGTTAATACTCGTCCGGAGATCGCAGCAAGTGTAAGTAATCTTGCCTCCAAAGTTTCACAACCAACAAAAGAAGACTGGAATGAATTGAAACCAGTTGCGAAGTATTTAAAAGGATCATCTGATTTGAAGCTTGTTCTAAGCTAACATAACAAGAACGAGGATCTTTTTGGATATGCGGACGCAAATTTGGCAGAGGACCGAGAAGAAAGAATTCTGAGTTTATTGCCCTAGCAGAAGCAGTATGGTTAAAGAGGCTAATTAAAGATGTTAATGAAGATTTCACCGGAACAATAATGATATGGGAGCATAATCAAAGTTGCTTAAAAATGTTAACCAGCGAGAAATAAATCAATCATTCCAAACATATCGACACCAAATACAATTTCATTAAGGACAAGAAAATTATTAAATCTGATTTATGCCGAAGTGAAAACATGTTAGCAGATCATCTCACCAAACCCCTTTCAGCATAAAAAGTCAAAGATCTGAGGACAAAGTGTGGAGTAATAGAGTCTGTTTTCAGAAGTGTTAGAGAATCAAAGTTGTTCAAGTTTATTCAAAATACTAATTTACTATACTAACATATATATACTAATATACTATACTTTATCAAATCTCATCATCTCTCTCATTGTCCAAATTTAAAGTAGTCTTAGTTTTCATAATTATAATTTTATGTCACTTCTTTAGTATTGCTCGGTAGTGAAGGGAATCTTTTTCCAATTATAAATAACTGTTTCTTTTGTTTGAATAAAAAGCATACAACTGAATTTCATATGGTATTCTTTTGGTTCCTGAACATTGTTGGAAACTTCCAATTCTTCTACAAATTTTATCATAATTTGATTCAAACAAAAACTACCTCCTTGCCATCCCATCTAGCTCTTGTTCCATCGGCTTCGGCCAAGCTAATTGAATTACCCATCAGTATATTAGATTTTCAATAGCGGCACTATTCCACAAACCTGGAAAACTATCACTGTTATTCCGATTCTCAAACCAAAAAAATGTCCCCTTGACCTCAACAGTTATCGTCCAATTTCCCTTCTCTTGCATGGGCAAACTCCTAGAAAAAATTATATCCAAAAGGCTTCAATGGTTCATTGACAAGAACAAAAATATTTAACTATACTAAATCATTTCTCACAAACAGAAAGTTTCGCACAAGAATAAACACTGTTTACTCAAATCTTAAAGAACTAAAAAATAGAATCCCCCAAGGACCTACATTCTCAGTAGTTATATTTGTCATAGCCTTCAACGACTTAAGTGAAATGTTTGCAAATCATCATTCTGCGCGGCATTTTCTGTATGCTGACGATTTGATTTTATTATCAAAATGCAAAGATATTGTACAAATTACCGACACTTTTTCAAACGAACTTAATGATATTTTCAATTGCTGTAACATAGCAGGTTCTAGCATATAAATAAGCAAAAGCAATGTCCTGCACATGTGTAGGGAAACAAGCTGTTCAAAAGAAATTAATATATATATATTAATAATAATAGAGAAAACCTTTACATTCTTGTTGTAATCTTTGATAATAAGTTTAACTTTAAAGAACACGTACATCAAAAAGAACTTATCGTGTAAATCAATCTTAGTTCATGTTAACACATTAATCAGAATAATAAAATGCATTATACTATCAAAGCTAGACTACGGCCTTGTTATCTACGGGAAGTGCTCTAAATCCTCTATTCAGCTACTCAAACCACAATATCATAGTGCAATCAGACTTGCTCTAGAAGCCTTTAGAACCACACCGATAATGAACATCATTACCGAATCCGGCTTTCCATCTATCGAAGAGAGTCGGCTACCTCACCTCTCTCCTCATCAACAAATTTACCGGCCCAAGCAAATCACCAACCATACCTACTTCTAAACTATGCTGTGCCCGAAAGAAATCCCCGAAGTGCGCTTCAACTATCAACAACATTCTGATGTCTGCCGATAACTGAACATCCAACTGACATTCCATAGCGGCAAAGATCCACCACACCCGCCATGGCTACTCTCCCAAAAAGCCATCATTACAGACCTTGCGTCCAAAAAAGTCAACTAACAACGCAGTCCATAAATCTTACTTCCTGGAAAAGACCGATAGTTATAAAAGAGGGAATTGGAAATTCATTTACAGCGACGGAACGAAAAATCAGCACGGTTGGTGCGGCGTTTGTTGTAATCGACGATACCAGGAAAATTCTATATAAATCCCTATTACCAGACTTTTCATCTATTTATTCCACCGAGGCAGCAGCAATCCTTGCCGCAGTGAACCTGTTCTATACAGGGAACAGGCAGCCCCTCAACTATTAACGCTTTTAGGAACCTTAATAATAACCACCCACTTAAACGTAAAATAAGAGACAAACTTTAAGCTAACGGAAATTGCCTCAAACTATTTTGGGTCCCTGGCCACTCTGGGATAGAAGTTAACGATCTCGCCGACAAAGCCGCCAACAAAGCGGCTTATGAACCGCTAATAGTAACATATTCCGTCAGTAAGAAAGACATTTACATCAAAGTTAAACTACACTGGGCGAATCTAACGAAAAATCAAATGGAATACTTACAACTACTTCTACTCCAGCGTGAACCCAAGAGCTGTACTAGCATAATTTTATTCAACGCTTAGTACAAGCAGAACTTAAAAACTAGTTAATAATAAAAACAAGTTTAATATAATATACCAGAAAAAGATTAACAATTTTTAAAATATAAAATAAAAATAAAAAAAAAAAATATAGAAGAAAATTGAAAATGAATGATTTTAAGCACATTACTGGGGTATATTTGAGAGGAGGGTATTACGAAGGACTGATTTAGATGTATGGAAATCAAACCCATTTGAAAAGTTGTTAACGTTACGAAGCATTCGAGACATGGGATTAAAAAAGGAATAGTTTGTGCGGTGATAAGGGATGCGGAAGAGGGGAACAGTTCTTACATTACGGGGGTTGGTATTAAAGGAAATAGTATTTACTAATGCTGGGCAGTCAATGGTACCAGTAAGTAAATCGTGAATAAAAACAATATCTGCAGCTTTACGTCGTTTTTCAAGAGAGTGCAGATTAATTAGTTGTAAGCGATCAACATAGGGAGGAAGATGATAATTATCATCCCACCTAAGGCTGCGCAGAGCAAATCGAAGAAATCTACGCTGAACAGCTTCAATTCGTTTTATTTGGGTAACTTGATGCGGTGACCAAACTTGTGAAGCATATTCAAGAATAGGTCTGACAAAGGTAATATAAAGTGATTTGGAGACATATGGGTCTGGAAATTCTTTGGACCAACGTTTGATGAACCCAAGCATAGAATTAGCCTTATTGATGATATTGTCAATATGGGAGTGAAAATTAAGCTTTCTATCACATAGGACACCCAAGTCCTGAGAGGAAGTAACATATGGCACAGAGTCCCCCTCAATAAAATAGGGTCTCTGTGGCCCAGTTTGGCGTTTTCTGGAAAAAGTCATAGCATGACACTTGCTTATATTTAATTCGAGATGGTTTTTTTAGGCACCAAAGGGGAAATCTATCAATGTTGTCTTGCAGATATCGGAAATCAGTGGTTTTTGATATGCTTTTAAATATTTTCATATCATCCGCATAAATTAAAAGATCACACTCCAGAATGTTTGCAACATCATTTATTGCTAAAATGAATAGCATTGGGCCTAGATGACTACCTTGTGGATCACCGGAGGATGCGCTGAAAGGAAGGATCTAAAACGGACAATGTAATTTCTATTAGATAAATAGGAGTCAATCCATGAAATGAAATGAGTGGGGAAGCCGAGATATTTTAATTTGAAGGAAATAATTTTATGAGATATTTTGTCGAACGCCTTGCTAAATTCAGTGGATATGACATCTACTTCATCCCCATTTTCCATGGTGAACAGCGTCTGAGACACAAAATGCACAAGGTTTGTTGTAGTTGACCTTCCGACTAAGAAACCATGTTGAACGGGGGACAAAATAGGCTTACAATAAAAGGCGAGAACATCATAGAGAATACTTTCAAACATTTTAGGTATGCAAGAAAGCTTGGCTATTGGGCGATGGTTAGACACATTATTCTTTGGTCTTTTTTTATGGATAGGAACTATGAATAATACTTTCCAAGATTGTGGAAAAACACATTGAGAAATAGATAGTTTAAACAGAGAGGTCGGTGGATGAAAGTTAAACGGCGAGTTGGTAAGAACTAGTTGGTTGTGCGGGGCGAATGTAGCAACACATTATATATATATTTCGATTATCTAACTTTATTTTGATAGAAATAAACTCGAAAAGGGTTGTATTTGAAGACTTAAAAAGGGAAGCGTCCAGATTATTATTAACTGCAATTAAAACTCCACGTCCGGAGAAATCGCTATCCTTATGTGACCCATCACAACGAAAAGTAAGGTAGTCAGAGGTAAATAATTCACTGCTAAGAAAATCGGGAGTAAGATTTGTTTCTGTCAATGCAAAAATGTCGTTTTTGAGAGTTGGAAAAGACAGTTGACGTTTTTGTGCAAAGCCCTCTTACGTTTTGGTAGTAGATCGTTAGACACGTTGGACCGGTTTTAAGAGAATTAGATATGCATACAAAATTGGGCTTATCATGAGATTTAATTGTTTAATTTTTAATCATTAAACGGCGAAACGTGATTTGTTTGTGGTCTAATTTCAAAGTATAGAAGGGATGGGAGGCAGGGAGATAATTTGAGTGATTATCATGTTGTGAGTAACTACCAAAAACATGGTTAGTGGAAGGTTTACACATAGGGCGAATAATGTGATTGCTTGAGGTAGGTACAGATGGGTTAAGGACATTTGAGAGAGAAAAATTTGGATATTTGGATTTAGAATTACTGATGGCTTCATTTGAAAAAGGTGAGTTTTTGATTTGTTAGGAAAAGGTTAAGGATTCATTCTAAAATTGATTTTTGACATATAACTATTCTTAGAATAAGCTATGGAATTAGACCTAGAGTTATTAGTTGAAGATGTTTGCACAATTTCAGGAACCAAATTCATAGAACTATTTCTAAGAGACGAAGTGTGACGAGAGAATAACCATTTATAGGACCACGGTATATAGATTTTAAATGTTCCAGGCTCTTGGCGGTTACAATTAATTGGGTTGAATTTATAATTTATATGAAAGAATCGTTGAATCCAATGTTCATTTGCATGTAGAGGTGCACCCTTGATTATAAAGATAGAAAAACCAGAGTTTCTCAGTTGATTAGACTTGGTTTTAGTCAGGCGATTTCTCCATTCAGTGGGAGTCCAAGCTACGTTGAATTTGATAATGCTGGTGGAGGATTGAGATATCGGTGCTTGGGTTGGGTGTGCAGTACTGGTTGGTGTCTGTGCTGGGAGAGTATGTGGAGATGGAGAATTAGAGCTATCACCTAAGTGATCGTCAGATGTGTCCAGGTTCTGAAGTTCTAAAAGTAAGGATTTGTCGTTGTTGTTATGATGTTGAGGTTGAAGTAAGCAATTTTGAATAGATGACGTGCGTTTCATTTCTTCGGATACATCAGAGATAGCAATACGAGTGGCAGTGGATTCTTTTATCAAAACGTCAGCAAGCGCTAATGAATCACCGATGATTTTATCATAAGTGGCTGTGTAGTCAATGCCAACTGATTTTATTACATCTGTTTGTTTGTTTACAGAGACTTCAATTGATTCCAACCTTTCCTTTAACGAAGTTATTGATTGGATGCAAGTTAATAATTCATTTTTGGGATTTATGTCAGCAATAGCGTTTTTTAATTTTCCATATTGGGTATTAAGGTGGCTTGGCATCAAATTAATATTATCAACGCATTCAGTAAATTTGTTCAATGCCTGTTTGGATAGACTTTCGATATTCGAAAGTTGAGTAGTGAATAAAAAGTGATGGCTTTCAAGGTTTTTAGTTATATTGGAAGAAAAGAGGACTGTTAAAGACTTCTCCAGAGTTCCCACCACAAAAACAAAGAGGAGAGAAAGAAGAAATGGCTGTGGGAAATATGTCTGCAAACGGTATAAAAATCCTCATTAGTGACTTCATATCAATAGCTTTGGATATTAAGATGAAGGACATGCCAACGAAATCAGACTTGGAGGGAATTATGGCACAATTGCACTCACTACATTAAGAAAAACACTGCGTTGACAAACCAACTTCAAGCCATGGAACCCCGGTGTGTCTCTCTTGAACGGCAAGTGGAATGGCTCTCACGTAAGGCCAACGAAAATAAAGTGCACGACTAGGTCGCACGAACTTGCTCTAATGTGTTACAGTGGTCTTGGGGCTTGAGATTTTGGAAAAAAAAGCAATAAAAAAAATCATATGAAATTTTATTAATCATTTAAAAATCAACGTTAAATCGTTTTTTGGAGAAAATGAAGTAAGCCATTAGATTTATTTTACTTTTTTGAATTTTAAGGAATTTTTTTTTTCAAAATCGTTGGAGCCGTTTTTTCAAAAAATGGTTTTTTTTTTTAAACTTTTCGGAAGCATATACCAAATTTATTTTGAGTATGTCAAAATCTAGCGGTTTAAAGTTCTTATTAGAAAACAAAAATTTTAAAAATTTTGAACAAACCGTTTTCGAAAAAACCAAAAGTCAAAAAAAAAATTAACTTTTTTTTAAAAAACTCAAAAAAAATTTTTTTTTGAAAATTAAAGAATTTATATTATTTCGTTTATAACAGAGCTTTTATATTAAAATTTTCATCGAAATCCGTGAAGTGGTTTACGAGAAAATCTGATTTAAAAAAACCGGTCATATGGGAGGTACCGTTATAAGACTTTTCCTGAAAAATCTGTTCCAGCCAAAACATAAAGTTTACTTAAAAAACACTATTCAGAAAGTTTTCTCAAAATCGTAGGAGCCGTTTTTGAGAAAAATCAATTTTTCACTAAAAATCGTATGGCAGGTACCGTTAGTTTTGGAGCTAGAATACTAATTCCAAAAACCCCTCTGTAGGACGCCATAATAATACTGTGTACCAAGTTTGAAGCAAATCGGTCCAGCCGTTTAGGCTGTAGGTGCCGATACAGACAGACGGACAGACAGACAGACAGACAGACAGACAGAATTGCCGGACCCACTTTTTTAGGCTTCTCTATCATCGTAATGTTATGTTTGATTGTCCAAAAAAAAATTTTTTTTTTACGAATGCATAACTTGCCTTATAGTACCTATAATCGCAAGTAAAAATATAATTGTTCGCGTACCGGTAGAAAATGGTGCACGAAATCAAGAAATAAGCTGGACGTACAGAACGATATGAGACTGGCTTTGACAAAAACACTCCCAAGTATAAGTGAACTGGTATCGAAGTGTCAATATCAAGTTTCTCACTAGGAAACTAAATAAGAAATTAAGACAAATAAAATCATACATACATAACTTTTATAAAACAAAAATGCATGGGTCTCGGAATCTCAGCTAAAAGTTAGTTTGGGTCGCCAGGTAGAAAAGGTTGGGAACCACTGATCTAAGCTATGAAAAGTCAAATACTTTGAAAGTGTTGTATGTGAAATCGGACTATACCAAAAATTCATTGGATGTTTTCTATACACTTCTGTTAATACTCGTCCGGAGATCGCAGCAAGTGTAAGTAATCTTGCCTCCAAAGTTTCACAACCAACAAAAGAAGACTGGAATGAATTGAAACCAGTTGCGAAGTATTTAAAAGGATCATCTGATTTGAAGCTTGTTCTAAGCTAACATAACAAGAACGAGGATCTTTTTGGATATGCGGACGCAAATTTGGCAGAGGACCGAGAAGAAAGAATTCTGAGTTTATTGCCCTAGCAGAAGCAGTATGGTTAAAGAGGCTAATTAAAGATGTTAATGAAGATTTCACCGGAACAATAATGATATGGGAGCATAATCAAAGTTGCTTAAAAATGTTAACCAGCGAGAAATAAATCAATCATTCCAAACATATCGACACCAAATACAATTTCATTAAGGACAAGAAAATTATTAAATCTGATTTATGCCGAAGTGAAAACATGTTAGCAGATCATCTCACCAAACCCCTTTCAGCATAAAAAGTCAAAGATCTGAGGACAAAGTGTGGAGTAATAGAGTCTGTTTTCAGAAGTGTTAGAGAATCAAAGTTGTTCAAGTTTATTCAAAATACTAATTTACTATACTAACATATATATACTAATATACTATACTTTATCAAATCTCATCATCTCTCTCATTGTCCAAATTTAAAGTAGTCTTAGTTTTCATAATTATAATTTTATGTCACTTCTTTAGTATTGCTCGGTAGTGAAGGGAATCTTTTTCCAATTATAAATAACTGTTTCTTTTGTTTGAATAAAAAGCATACAACTGAATTTCATATGGTATTCTTTTGGTTCCTGAACATTGTTGGAAACTTCCAATTCTTCTACAAATTTTATCATAATTTGATTCAAACAAAAACTACCTCCTTGCCATCCCATCTAGCTCTTGTTCCATCGGCTTCGGCCAAGCTAATTGAATTACCCATCAGTATATTAGATTTTCAATAGCGGCACTATTCCACAAACCTGGAAAACTATCACTGTTATTCCGATTCTCAAACCAAAAAAATGTCCCCTTGACCTCAACAGTTATCGTCCAATTTCCCTTCTCTTGCATGGGCAAACTCCTAGAAAAAATTATATCCAAAAGGCTTCAATGGTTCATTGACAAGAACAAAAATATTTAACTATACTAAATCATTTCTCACAAACAGAAAGTTTCGCACAAGAATAAACACTGTTTACTCAAATCTTGAAAATTAAAGAATTTATATTATTTCGTTTATAACAGAGCTTTTATATTAAAATTTTCATCGAAATCCGTGAAGTGGTTTACGAGAAAATCTGATTTAAAAAAACCGGTCATATGGGAGGTACCGTTATAAGACTTTTCCTGAAAAATCTGTTCCAGCCAAAACATAAAGTTTACTTAAAAAACACTATTCAGAAAGTTTTATCAAAATCGTAGGAGCCGTTTTTGAGAAAAATCAATTTTTCACTAAAAATCGTATGGCAGGTACCGTTAGTTTTGGAGCTAGAATACTAATTCCAAAAACCCCTCTGTAGGACGCCATAATAATACTGTGTACCAAGTTTGAAGCAAATCGGTCCAGCCGTTTAGGCTGTAGGTGCCGATACAGACAGACGGACAGACAGACAGACAGACAGACAGACAGAATTGCCGGACCCACTTTTTTAGGCTTCTCTATCATCGTAATGTTATGTTTGATTGTCCAAAAAAAAATTTTTTTTTTACGAATGCATAACTTGCCTTATAGTACCTATAATCGCAAGTAAAAATATAATTGTTCGCGTACCGGTAGAAAATGGTGCACGAAATCAAGAAATAAGCTGGACGTACAGAACGATATGAGACTGGCTTTGACAAAAACACTCCCAAGTATAAGTGAACTGGTATCGAAGTGTCAATATCAAGTTTCTCACTAGGAAACTAAATAAGAAATTAAGACAAATAAAATCATACATACATAACTTTTATAAAACAAAAATGCATGGGTCTCGGAATCTCAGCTAAAAGTTAGTTTGGGTCGCCAGGTAGAAAAGGTTGGGAACCACTGATCTAAGCTATGAAAAGTCAAATACTTTGAAAGTGTTGTATGTGAAATCGGACTATACCAAAAATTCATTGGATGTTTTCTATACACTTCTGTTAATACTCGTCCGGAGATCGCAGCAAGTGTAAGTAATCTTGCCTCCAAAGTTTCACAACCAACAAAAGAAGACTGGAATGAATTGAAACCAGTTGCGAAGTATTTAAAAGGATCATCTGATTTGAAGCTTGTTCTAAGCTAACATAACAAGAACGAGGATCTTTTTGGATATGCGGACGCAAATTTGGCAGAGGACCGAGAAGAAAGAATTCTGAGTTTATTGCCCTAGCAGAAGCAGTATGGTTAAAGAGGCTAATTAAAGATGTTAATGAAGATTTCACCGGAACAATAATGATATGGGAGCATAATCAAAGTTGCTTAAAAATGTTAACCAGCGAGAAATAAATCAATCATTCCAAACATATCGACACCAAATACAATTTCATTAAGGACAAGAAAATTATTAAATCTGATTTATGCCGAAGTGAAAACATGTTAGCAGATCATCTCACCAAACCCCTTTCAGCATAAAAAGTCAAAGATCTGAGGACAAAGTGTGGAGTAATAGAGTCTGTTTTCAGAAGTGTTAGAGAATCAAAGTTGTTCAAGTTTATTCAAAATACTAATTTACTATACTAACATATATATACTAATATACTATACTTTATCAAATCTCATCATCTCTCTCATTGTCCAAATTTAAAGTAGTCTTAGTTTTCATAATTATAATTTTATGTCACTTCTTTAGTATTGCTCGGTAGTGAAGGGAATCTTTTTCCAATTATAAATAACTGTTTCTTTTGTTTGAATAAAAAGCATACAACTGAATTTCATATGGTATTCTTTTGGTTCCTGAACATTGTTGGAAACTTCCAATTCTTCTACAAATTTTATCATAATTTGATTCAAACAAAAACTACCTCCTTGCCATCCCATCTAGCTCTTGTTCCATCGGCTTCGGCCAAGCTAATTGAATTACCCATCAGTATATTAGATTTTCAATAGCGGCACTATTCCACAAACCTGGAAAACTATCACTGTTATTCCGATTCTCAAACCAAAAAAATGTCCCCTTGACCTCAACAGTTATCGTCCAATTTCCCTTCTCTTGCATGGGCAAACTCCTAGAAAAAATTATATCCAAAAGGCTTCAATGGTTCATTGACAAGAACAAAAATATTTAACTATACTAAATCATTTCTCACAAACAGAAAGTTTCGCACAAGAATAAACACTGTTTACTCAAATCTTAAAGAACTAAAAAATAGAATCCCCCAAGGACCTACATTCTCAGTAGTTATATTTGTCATAGCCTTCAACGACTTAAGTGAAATGTTTGCAAATCATCATTCTGCGCGGCATTTTCTGTATGCTGACGATTTGATTTTATTATCAAAATGCAAAGATATTGTACAAATTACCGACACTTTTTCAAACGAACTTAATGATATTTTCAATTGCTGTAACATAGCAGGTTCTAGCATATAAATAAGCAAAAGCAATGTCCTGCACATGTGTAGGGAAACAAGCTGTTCAAAAGAAATTAATATATATATATTAATAATAATAGAGAAAACCTTTACATTCTTGTTGTAATCTTTGATAATAAGTTTAACTTTAAAGAACACGTACATCAAAAAGAACTTATCGTGTAAATCAATCTTAGTTCATGTTAACACATTAATCAGAATAATAAAATGCATTATACTATCAAAGCTAGACTACGGCCTTGTTATCTACGGGAAGTGCTCTAAATCCTCTATTCAGCTACTCAAACCACAATATCATAGTGCAATCAGACTTGCTCTAGAAGCCTTTAGAACCACACCGATAATGAACATCATTACCGAATCCGGCTTTCCATCTATCGAAGAGAGTCGGCTACCTCACCTCTCTCCTCATCAACAAATTTACCGGCCCAAGCAAATCACCAACCATACCTACTTCTAAACTATGCTGTGCCCGAAAGAAATCCCCGAAGTGCGCTTCAACTATCAACAACATTCTGATGTCTGCCGATAACTGAACATCCAACTGACATTCCATAGCGGCAAAGATCCACCACACCCGCCATGGCTACTCTCCCAAAAAGCCATCATTACAGACCTTGCGTCCAAAAAAGTCAACTAACAACGCAGTCCATAAATCTTACTTCCTGGAAAAGACCGATAGTTATAAAAGAGGGAATTGGAAATTCATTTACAGCGACGGAACGAAAAATCAGCACGGTTGGTGCGGCGTTTGTTGTAATCGACGATACCAGGAAAATTCTATATAAATCCCTATTACCAGACTTTTCATCTATTTATTCCACCGAGGCAGCAGCAATCCTTGCCGCAGTGAACCTGTTCTATACAGGGAACAGGCAGCCCCTCAACTATTAACGCTTTTAGGAACCTTAATAATAACCACCCACTTAAACGTAAAATAAGAGACAAACTTTAAGCTAACGGAAATTGCCTCAAACTATTTTGGGTCCCTGGCCACTCTGGGATAGAAGTTAACGATCTCGCCGACAAAGCCGCCAACAAAGCGGCTTATGAACCGCTAATAGTAACATATTCCGTCAGTAAGAAAGACATTTACATCAAAGTTAAACTACACTGGGCGAATCTAACGAAAAATCAAATGGAATACTTACAACTACTTCTACTCCAGCGTGAACCCAAGAGCTGTACTAGCATAATTTTATTCAACGCTTAGTACAAGCAGAACTTAAAAACTAGTTAATAATAAAAACAAGTTTAATATAATATACCAGAAAAAGATTAACAATTTTTAAAATATAAAATAAAAATAAAAAAAAAAATATAGAAGAAAATTGAAAATGAATGATTTTAAGCACATTACTGGGGTATATTTGAGAGGAGGGTATTACGAAGGACTGATTTAGATGTATGGAAATCAAACCCATTTGAAAAGTTGTTAACGTTACGAAGCATTCGAGACATGGGATTAAAAAAGGAATAGTTTGTGCGGTGATAAGGGATGCGGAAGAGGGGAACAGTTCTTACATTACGGGGGTTGGTATTAAAGGAAATAGTATTTACTAATGCTGGGCAGTCAATGGTACCAGTAAGTAAATCGTGAATAAAAACAATATCTGCAGCTTTACGTCGTTTTTCAAGAGAGTGCAGATTAATTAGTTGTAAGCGATCAACATAGGGAGGAAGATGATAATTATCATCCCACCTAAGGCTGCGCAGAGCAAATCGAAGAAATCTACGCTGAACAGCTTCAATTCGTTTTATTTGGGTAACTTGATGCGGTGACCAAACTTGTGAAGCATATTCAAGAATAGGTCTGACAAAGGTAATATAAAGTGATTTGGAGACATATGGGTCTGGAAATTCTTTGGACCAACGTTTGATGAACCCAAGCATAGAATTAGCCTTATTGATGATATTGTCAATATGGGAGTGAAAATTAAGCTTTCTATCACATAGGACACCCAAGTCCTGAGAGGAAGTAACATATGGCACAGAGTCCCCCTCAATAAAATACGGTCTCTGTGGCCCAGTTTGGCGTTTTCTGGAAAAAGTCATAGCATGACACTTGCTTATATTTAATTCGAGATGGTTTTTTTAGGCACCAAAGGGGAAATCTATCAATGTTGTCTTGCAGATATCGGAAATCAGTGGTTTTTGATATGCTTTTAAATATTTTCATATCATCCGCATAAATTAAAAGATCACACTCCAGAATGTTTGCAACATCATTTATTGCTAAAATGAATAGCATTGGGCCTAGATGACTACCTTGTGGATCACCGGAGGATGCGCTGAAAGGAAGGATCTAAAACGGACAATGTAATTTCTATTAGATAAATAGGAGTCAATCCATGAAATGAAATGAGTGGGGAAGCCGAGATATTTTAATTTGAAGGAAATAATTTTATGAGATATTTTGTCGAACGCCTTGCTAAATTCAGTGGATATGACATCTACTTCATCCCCATTTTCCATGGTGAACAGCGTCTGAGACACAAAATGCACAAGGTTTGTTGTAGTTGACCTTCCGACTAAGAAACCATGTTGAACGGGGGACAAAATAGGCTTACAATAAAAGGCGAGAACATCATAGAGAATACTTTCAAACATTTTAGGTATGCAAGAAAGCTTGGCTATTGGGCGATGGTTAGACACATTATTCTTTGGTCTTTTTTTATGGATAGGAACTATGAATAATACTTTCCAAGATTGTGGAAAAACACATTGAGAAATAGATAGTTTAAACAGAGAGGTCGGTGGATGAAAGTTAAACGGCGAGTTGGTAAGAACTAGTTGGTTGTGCGGGGCGAATGTAGCAACACATTATATATATATTTCGATTATCTAACTTTATTTTGATAGAAATAAACTCGAAAAGGGTTGTATTTGAAGACTTAAAAAGGGAAGCGTCCAGATTATTATTAACTGCAATTAAAACTCCACGTCCGGAGAAATCGCTATCCTTATGTGACCCATCACAACGAAAAGTAAGGTAGTCAGAGGTAAATAATTCACTGCTAAGAAAATCGGGAGTAAGATTTGTTTCTGTCAATGCAAAAATGTCGTTTTTGAGAGTTGGAAAAGACAGTTGACGTTTTTGTGCAAAGCCCTCTTACGTTTTGGTAGTAGATCGTTAGACACGTTGGACCGGTTTTAAGAGAATTAGATATGCATACAAAATTGGGCTTATCATGAGATTTAATTGTTTAATTTTTAATCATTAAACGGCGAAACGTGATTTGTTTGTGGTCTAATTTCAAAGTATAGAAGGGATGGGAGGCAGGGAGATAATTTGAGTGATTATCATGTTGTGAGTAACTACCAAAAACATGGTTAGTGGAAGGTTTACACATAGGGCGAATAATGTGATTGCTTGAGGTAGGTACAGATGGGTTAAGGACATTTGAGAGAGAAAAATTTGGATATTTGGATTTAGAATTACTGATGGCTTCATTTGAAAAAGGTGAGTTTTTGATTTGTTAGGAAAAGGTTAAGGATTCATTCTAAAATTGATTTTTGACATATAACTATTCTTAGAATAAGCTATGGAATTAGACCTAGAGTTATTAGTTGAAGATGTTTGCACAATTTCAGGAACCAAATTCATAGAACTATTTCTAAGAGACGAAGTGTGACGAGAGAATAACCATTTATAGGACCACGGTATATAGATTTTAAATGTTCCAGGCTCTTGGCGGTTACAATTAATTGGGTTGAATTTATAATTTATATGAAAGAATCGTTGAATCCAATGTTCATTTGCATGTAGAGGTGCACCCTTGATTATAAAGATAGAAAAACCAGAGTTTCTCAGTTGATTAGACTTGGTTTTAGTCAGGCGATTTCTCCATTCAGTGGGAGTCCAAGCTACGTTGAATTTGATAATGCTGGTGGAGGATTGAGATATCGGTGCTTGGGTTGGGTGTGCAGTACTGGTTGGTGTCTGTGCTGGGAGAGTATGTGGAGATGGAGAATTAGAGCTATCACCTAAGTGATCGTCAGATGTGTCCAGGTTCTGAAGTTCTAAAAGTAAGGATTTGTCGTTGTTGTTATGATGTTGAGGTTGAAGTAAGCAATTTTGAATAGATGACGTGCGTTTCATTTCTTCGGATACATCAGAGATAGCAATACGAGTGGCAGTGGATTCTTTTATCAAAACGTCAGCAAGCGCTAATGAATCACCGATGATTTTATCATAAGTGGCTGTGTAGTCAATGCCAACTGATTTTATTACATCTGTTTGTTTGTTTACAGAGACTTCAATTGATTCCAACCTTTCCTTTAACGAAGTTATTGATTGGATGCAAGTTAATAATTCATTTTTGGGATTTATGTCAGCAATAGCGTTTTTTAATTTTCCATATTGGGTATTAAGGTGGCTTGGCATCAAATTAATATTATCAACGCATTCAGTAAATTTGTTCAATGCCTGTTTGGATAGACTTTCGATATTCGAAAGTTGAGTACTGAATAAAAAGTGATGGCTTTCAAGGTTTTTAGTTATATTGGAAGAAAAGAGGACTGTTAAAGACTTCTCCAGAGTTCCCACCACAAAAACAAAGAGGAGAGAAAGAAGAAATGGCTGTGGGAAATATGTCTGCAAACGGTATAAAAATCCTCATTAGTGACTTCATATCAATAGCTTTGGATATTAAGATGAAGGATATGCCAACGAAATCAGACTTGGAGGGAATTGTGGCACAATTGCACTCACTACATTAAGAAAAACACTGCGTTGACAAACCAACTTCAAGCCATGGAACCCCGGTGTGTCTCTTGAACGGCAAGTGGAATGGCTCTCAAGTAAGACCAACGAAAAAAATATAATTGTTCGCGTACCGGTAGAAAATGGTGCACTTGCTACTGAGAAAGCTAAATCTCTATTGCAATCCCGCAATTGTCGCATCAACCAGGGAGCTCAAACCTACGAGAGCAAATGTTGGAAATGTCATCGTAGAACTTCAAAACAGAGAACATGTGGCCAAAATATTGGAATTTTCGAGTAAACTCCGAGGCATGGGCATTTCTGTCCAAAGGGATTATCCGTTCGCGCCACGAGAAAGAAGAAGGCAAATCATTTAGGTCAAAAACGAAATAACATCAAAAAACCCGAATCTAAAATTGCAATTAAGAGGCGAAACATTAAAAATAGAAAAAACGTTCATTTCTAGGATGAAAACAACAAAGTGACCACCTGCAAAGAAGAAGGCGGAATGACGTTTATGGAGCAGCTGCGAAGTGACAATCGAGAAACGTCAAAAAAGGGTGAATTCAGAAATGGTGGAGAGTTCAGCGGCAAAAATGTAACGAGAAGTGGTGAACGCAGCACTTTTAATTGTAATGCCGTCAGGGTTTTTAACAACAAAATTAATTATAGTTTCCGTAGCTATTGTTTCAAAATCATATCATATAATGTAGCAGGTTTAGGAAACAAATTATTGTTTAATGACTTTTTAAAAATTCTATTCGATTATGTTATTTTTGTACTTTATGAAACCTTCGTAGAAAGAGATATGGGACGATTTGATTACTTATTTAAAAACTATGAGATTATTTGGAAATCAGCAGTAAGAACGTCTACACATGGTTCGGCCATTACCGAATCCGGCTTTCCATCTGTCGAAGAGAGTCGGCTACCTCACTTCTCTCCTCATCAACAAATTTACCGGCCCAAGCAAATCACCAACCATACCTACTTCTAAACTATGCTGTGCCCGAAAGAAATCCCCGAAGTGCGCTGCAACTATCAACAACATTCTGATGTCTGCCGATAACTGAACATCCAACTGACATTCCATAGCGGCAAAGATCCACCACACCCGCCATGGCTTCTCTCCCAAAAAGCCATCATTACAAACCTTGCGTCCAAAAAAGTCAACTAACAACGCAGTCCATAAATCTTACTTCCTGGAAAAGACCGATAGTTATAAAAGAGGGAATTGGAAATTCATTTACAGCGACGGAACGAAAAATCAGCACGGTTGGTGCGGCGTTTGTTGTAATCGACGATACCAGGAAAATTCTATATAAATCCCTATTACCAGACTTTTCATCTATTTATTCCACCGAGGCAGCAGCAATCCTTACCGCAGTGAACCTGTTCTATACAGGGAACAGGCAGCCCCTCAACTATTAACGCTTTTAGGAACCTTAATAATAACCACCCACTTAAACGTAAAATAAGAGACAAACTTTAAGCTAACGGAAATTGCCTCAAACTATTTTGGGTCCCTGGCCACTCTGGGATAGAAGTTAACGATCTCGCCGACAAAGCCGCCAACAAAGCGGCTTATGAACCGCTAATAGTAACATATTCCGTCAGTAAGAAAGACATTTACATCAAAGTTAAACTACACTGGGCGAATCTAACGAAAAATCAAATGGAATACTTACAACTACTTCTACTCCAGCGTGAACCCAAGAGCTGTACTAGCATAATTTTATTCAACGCTTAGTACAAGCAGATCTTAAAAACTAGTTAATAATAAATACAAGTTTAATATGATATACCAGAAAAAGATTAACAATTTTTAAAATATAAAATAAAAATAAAAAAAAATATGAAAGAAAATTGAAAATGAATGATTTTAAGCACATTACTGGGGTATATTTGAGAGGAGGGTATTACGAAGGACTGATTTAGATGTATGGAAATCAAACCCATTTGAAAAGTTGTTAACGTTACGAAGCATTCGAGACATGGGATTAAAAAAGGAATAGTTTGTGCGGTGATAAGGGATGCGGAAGAGGGGAACAGTTCTTACATTACGGGGGTTGGTATTAAAGGAAATAGTATTTACTAATGCTGGGCAGTCAATGGTACCAGTAAGTAAATCGTGAATAAAAACAATATCTGCAGCTTTACGTCGTTTTTCAAGAGAGTGCAGATTAATTAGTTGTAAGCGATCAACATAGGGAGGAAGATGATAATTATCATCCCACCTAAGGCTGCGCAGAGCAAATCGAAGAAATCTACGCTGAACAGCTTCAATTCGTTTTATTTGGGTAACTTGATGCGGTGACCAAACTTGTGAAGCATATTCAAGAATAGGTCTGACAAAGGTAATATAAAGTGATTTGGAGACATATGGGTCTGGAAATTCTTTGGACCAACGTTTGATGAACCCAAGCATAGAATTAGCCTTATTGATGATATTGTCAATATGGGAGTGAAAATTAAGCTTTCTATCACATAGGACACCCAAGTCCTGAGAGGAAGTAACATATGGCACAGAGTCCCCCTCAATAAAATACGGTCTCTGTGGCCCAGTTTGGCGTTTTCTGGAAAAAGTCATAGCATGACACTTGCTTATATTTAATTCGAGATGGTTTTTTTAGGCACCAAAGGGGAAATCTATCAATGTTGTCTTGCAGATATCGGAAATCAGTGGTTTTTGATATGCTTTTAAATATTTTCATATCATCCGCATAAATTAAAAGATCACACTCCAGAATGTTTGCAACATCATTTATTGCTAAAATGAATAGCATTGGGCCTAGATGACTACCTTGTGGATCACCGGAGGATGCGCTGAAAGGAAGGATCTAAAACGGACAATGTAATTTCTATTAGATAAATAGGAGTCAATCCATGAAATGAAATGAGTGGGGAAGCCGAGATATTTTAATTTGAAGGAAATAATTTTATGAGATATTTTGTCGAACGCCTTGCTAAATTCAGTGGATATGACATCTACTTCATCCCCATTTTCCATGGTGAACAGCGTCTGAGACACAAAATGCACAAGGTTTGTTGTAGTTGACCTTCCGACTAAGAAACCATGTTGAACGGGGGACAAAATAGGCTTACAATAAAAGGCGAGAACATCATAGAGAATACTTTCAAACATTTTAGGTATGCAAGAAAGCTTGGCTATTGGGCGATAGTTAGACACATTATTCTTTGGTCCTTTTTTATGGATAGGAACTATGAATAATACTTTCCAAGATTGTGGAAAAACACATTGAGAAATAGATAGTTTAAACAGAGAGGTCGGTGGATGAAAGTTAAACGGCGAGTTGGTAAGAACTAGTTGGTTGTGCGGGGCGAATGTAGCAACACATATATATATTTCGATTATCTAACTTTATTTTGATAGAAATAAACTCGAAAAGGGTTGTATTTGAAGACTTAAAAAGGGAAGCGTCCAAATTATTATTAACTGCAATTAAAACTCCACGTCCGGAGAAATCGCTATCCTTATGTGACCCATCACAACGAAAAGTAAGGTAGTCAGAGGTAAATAATTCACTGCTAAGAAAATCGGGAGTAAGATTTGTTTCTGTCAATGCAAAAATGTCGTTTTTGAGAGTTGGAAAAGACAGTTGACGTTTTTGTGCAAAGCCCTCTTACGTTTTGGTAGTAGATCGTTAGACACGTTGGACCGGTTTTAAGAGAATTAGATATGCATACAAAATTGGGCTTATCATGAGATTTAATTGTTTAATTTTTAATCATTAAATGGCGAAACGTGATTTGTTTGTGGTCTAATTTCAAAGTATAGAAGGGATGGGAGGCAGGGAGATAATTTGAGTGATTATCATGTTGTGAGTAACTACCAAAAACATGGTTAGTGGAAGGTTTACACATAGGGCGAATAATGTGATTGCTTGAGGTAGGTACAGATGGGTTAAGGACATTTGAGAGAGAAAAATTTGGATATTTGGATTTAGAATTACTGATGGCTTCATTTGAAAAAGGTGAGTTTTTGATTTGTTAGGAAAAGGTTAAGGATTCATTCTAAAATTGATTTTTGACATATAACTATTCTTAGAATAAGCTATGGAATTAGACCTAGAGTTATTAGTTGAAGATGTTTGCACAATTTCAGGAACCAAATTCATAGAACTATTTCTAAGAGACGAAGTGTGACGAGAGAATAACCATTTATAGGACCACGGTATAGAGATTTTAAATGTTCCAGGCTCTTGGCGGTTACAATTAATTGGGTTGAATTTATAATTTATATGAAAGAATCGTTGAATCCAATGTTCATTTGCATGTAGAGGTGCACCCTTGATTATAAAGATAGAAAAACCAGAGTTTCTCAGTTGATTAGACTTGGTTTTAGTCAGGCGATTTCTCCATTCAGTTGAATTTGATAATGTTGGTGGAGGATTGAGATATCGGTGCTTGGGTTGGGTGTGCAGTACTGGTTGGTGTCTGTGCTGGGAGAGTATGTGGAGATGGAGAATTAGAGCTATCACCTAAGTGATCGTCAGATGTGTCCAGGTTCTGAAGTTCTAAAAGTAAGGATTTGTCGTTGTTGTTATGATGTTGAGGTTGAAGTAAGCAATTTTGAATAGATGACGTGCGTTTCATTTCTTCGGATACATCAGAGATAGCAATACGAGTGGCAGTGGATTCTTTTATCAAAACGTCAGCAAGCGCTAATGAATCACCGATGATTTTATCATAAGTGGCTGTGTAGTCAATGCCAACTGATTTTATTACATCTGTTTGTTTGTTTACAGAGACTTCAATTGATTCCAACCTTTCCTTTAACGAAGTTATTGATTGGATGCAAGTTAATAATTCATTTTTGGGATTTATGTCAGCAATAGCGTTTTTTAATTTTCCATATTGGGTATTAAGGTGGCTTGGCATCAAATTAATATTATCAACGCATTCAGTAAATTTGTTCAATGCCTGTTTGGATAGACTTTCGATATTCGAAAGTTGAGTAGTGAATAAAAAGTGATGGCTTTCAAGGTTTTTAGTTATATTGGAAGAAAAGAGGACTGTTAAAGACTTCTCCAGAGTTCCCACCACAAAAACAAAGAGGAGAGAAAGAAGAAATGGCTGTGGGAAATATGTCTGCAAACGGTATAAAAATCCTCATTAGTGACTTCATATCAATAGCTTTGGATATTAAGATGAAGGATATGCCAACGAAATCAGACTTGGAGGGAATTGTGGCACAATTGCACTCACTACATTAAGAAAAACACTGCGTTGACAAACCAACTTCAAGCCATGGAACCCCGGTAGAAAATGGTGCACTTGCTACTGAGAAAGCTAAATCTCTATTGCAATCCCGCAATTGTTGCATCAACCAGGGAGCTCAAACCTACGAGAGCAAATGTTGGAAATGTCATCGTAGAACTTCAAAACAGAGAACATGTGGCCAAAATATTGGAATTTTCGAGTAAACTCCGAGGCATGGGCATTTCTGTCTATAGGGATTATCCGTTCGCGCCACGAGAAAGAAGAAGGCAAATCATTTAGGTCAAAAACGAAATAACATCAAAAAACCCGAATCTAAAATTGCAATTAAGAGGCGAAACATTAAAAATAGAAAAAACGTTCATTTCTAGGGTGTAAACAACAAAGTGACCACCTGCAAAGAAGAAGGCGGAATGACGTTTATGGAGCAGCTGCGAAGTGACAATCGAGAAACGTCAAAAAAGGGTGAATTCAGAAATGGTGGAGAGTTCAGCGGCAAAAATGTAACGAGAAGTGGTGAACGCAGCACTTTTAATTGTAATGCCGTCAGGGTTTTTAACAACAAAATTAATTATAGTTTCCGTAGCTATTGTTTCAAAATCATATCATATAATGTAGCAGGTTTAGGAAACAAATTATTGTTTAATGACTTTTTAAAAATTCTATTCGATTATGTTATTTTTGTACTTTATGAAACCTTCGTAGAAAGAGATATGGGACGATTTGATTACTTATTTAAAAACTATGAGATTATTTGGAAATCAGCAGTAAGAACGTCTACACATGGTTCGGCCAGTGGAGGATGCTTATTCGGAATCAAAATGAACTAAAAAGGGATGGTATCTGTGGCTTCGCAAAAGTACTGGATTGGGAGCTGATAGAGATTGTAACCGAAAAAGCTAAAATATTCGTAGTTCCAGTATATATCAACTGCAACAAATGGATGGAAGATTTCACGAACATAATAATTTACTACTGGACTGTAAAAAAGAAAATGTGGTGCTGATAGGCGACTTCAATGGAAGAGTTGGATAAATCCAAAATCTAAATGTAGAATTGGTAGTACTTCCAGAATTGAACAAATAGCTGCGACTGACAAAAAAATTGATGGAAACGGGAAAAAGTTAATGGAAATGTGCCAAACCATTGGACTTACGCTACTGAATGGTCGCTCTAAAAGTGACAAGGATGGGCATTTCAATTTTATGAGGGGAACTGAAGGCTCAACAATCGATTACTGTTTCGCAAAAGGAATAAGTCTAGAATGTGTGAACGATTTTAAGGTGAACCAACAAACTTACTCTAACCATCTGCCAATATCTGTCTCCTTAAATTTTGACACAAAAAGAGAAGCATTAGAAGAGCAAAGAAGTCTGCTACCAAGACTTGCTTGGAAAGAAAGGAGTCGTGAAAGATACATCTCCAATCTCAGCCATGAACTTTCCATGATAGACCAAAATGATATGGAAACAATTACCGGTACAGATATTTTAACAACTTGTATATCCAATGCGGCAAGACCACTACAACCAAGGACTAGAGAAAAAGGAAAGCAATCTTGGTATGACTGGGAACACGAGAATGCCATAAGAGGCAAACAAAACCTACATAAATATCTGTATGCAGAAGCAAAAAGTTCACTATTTGAGTCTGCCATTAAAGACAGCAAATCTTTTGGGAAGACTGTCAAAACGCTGAATGGACCAGCATATGGACTTAATATAAGAGTGGAAGCTCCTTCTGGCAGAATAGTTTAAAAATCTTTAAAATGCGACGCTTTATGATACATTTTGCGATGCCTTTCTTGGAAGTCCAAATTTCGGACCGACCAATTACCCAAATAGATATTAAAAGCACCATACGTTCTAAGTAGTGCCAACAAAACCCCAGATGAAGACCTTATACCCTACGAATTTTTTAAAAACGCAACGGATGCCTTCCTTATCGAACTCACAAAAGTATTTAATATAATTTTGAATACTGGTGAAGTTCCAATAAGCTTCAAGAAAAATATTATATTCCCTATACTAAAGAAGGGACCCATGCAATTACAGAGGTATCTCTTTTCTCAACTCAGTCACAAAAATCTTTACAGAAATCATCTTAGAAAGCCTTACTGATTGGGTTAACGCAAACAATTTCTTAAGCAGGTTTCCGAAAAGAATATTCTACAGTGGATAACATCTTCTGCTTTACAAGCATCACCGGCACGTACCCGGAGGAAGAAAGCTCTACACTTTCTTTGTAGATTTCAAGGCTGCGTTTGATTCCATAGATAGAAAAGCCTTGCTATATAAACTCAATAATCTAGGCGTATCTACGAAAATACTTAAAGTACTACAAAAACTCTGCGAAGATAATCTTACAGCAGTTTGTGATGGAAACATTTTATCTGATTGGTTTCAAACAGAAACAGGTGTTTAACAAGGGTGCCTCCTTAGCCCTCTATCGTTTTCATTATTTTTGGCTAATCTCGTAGGATTTCTGCCGGGAGGAATAATTTTTGCTGGACTTAATATAAAGTTTTTGATGTATGCTGATGAAATAGTCACACTATAAGAAAATCCAAACGGAATATAACTGATGATCAACAAGCTCCAACAATATTGCTCTTTTGTGGAATCTGCAATCGAAAATTTTAATTTTCAGCAACGGAACGGGGTGTTTTTCAAGAAATGAAAGGTAAACCATCATGTGCTGCGCTGCTCAAGTGGAACAAATCTTAAGACTACCGTATAACACACCAAATTATATGCTGCATCTCGAAACCGGTCTACCACCATTATACTTGTATACACACAGCCCGCACTTTTCTTACGTACCGAATGTTCTGACACAGCAGACTCATCGTCTAACCTATAAGATCGCAAAACACCTGCAACGCAGAAACCTACAGTTTTTAATGAATGGGTGAGATTAGGAAGTAAGCATAATGTCATTTTAATGGAGGAAGGCGATGTATCTTTGACAAACCGGATACAGGAGCAGCTGCATAAAATGGAGGAACTTTCACGAAACGATTCTAGGACAAAATGCCAAGAAAATCAATCAAGAAACGCCTACAACTTACTAAGACATGATCTGGGACTTGAAAATTACTTAAATGATAGCTTCAGTCTAGATATGATATCTACAATTTTTAAAGCCAGAGGGGAGCTTTTAGCCCTGAACTTCTTGCCGCATAGAAAAAATTGAGAGGTAGAGTGTGGTTTGTGCAATCTAAGAGAAAGGGAAGTCTTTATATTTTACAGCAAGATTTAAATCGCGTTTTTAGTTTTGAAGACCTAGAAGTAAACATTAGCCCAGATTTGAGTTTTATCGAACATTGTCAAAAAAGCTAACTCCGTGTTAGGATTTGTTAAAAGATGGTCGAAGGAATTTCAAAACCCATGTGTAACCCCATCTTTACTTAACTGTCTTGTTCGTCCGTATCTAGAATGCTCATCACAGATATGCTCTCCTTTTTATGATGTTCATAAGTTTAGGATAGAGGCAGTTCAGCGTAATTTTATTCGATTTGCTTTAAAAGGTCTCTCCTGGGCAGATCCATACAACCTCACACCTTACGAACACCGGATTCAACTTCTACAGATTCAAACTTTGTCACAAAGACATATCAACAATGATATAATTTTTATTTACTAACTCTTAACGAGATTTTTAGATGCACCCGGTCTACTATCGATAGATAGATAGATATATAGATTGATTTTTATTTTCGTTTCCCAAGTGTAGGTACAATTAACATAATAGTACAATTTATAGATAAATACTCCAAAAAAAATCGTTAAAGCATGGCTTTGCCGTCTGCCCGATTGACATTAATTCGTACATAATAAAGTAGAACATTTTTGTTTGTTTAATAACCAATAATTCAAAAGTGGAAATATATATTTATATATATTTTTTTTTTTTTTTTTAATAAATATATTATATTTGTGTGTAAGATTTTTGTTTCTTAAAACTCTTCGTTCAAAATTTGGTTTCTATAAGCAATTGCTTTTCTATAATAGCTGAATAGGTGGGTTACATCTTCTTCGCAGTTCAGCATCGCAACCACTTCCGTTTCCCTTTTTGTGTCGCTGCCAAGAAAATTTCTTCGTACTTCCTTCAGGATAGGACATATTCCGATGAAATGAGTGATGTCTTCTCTTACCGCCAGGTTACACAGACTGCAAATAATTGGCAAATCTTCGCGATGGGGTATGTAGTTCAGTCTTACCAACTCTCCTCTCATTTTGAATATTGCCGATATAAGTTTTTGACTGTTTTCAGCCCGAAAATAATTTTTTTCGTACAAGTTATGGTTCAGTATGCTGTAGGTTGCTCTATGAACAGAAGAAGTCGCCTTGTTGATACAGTCAACCCTATATTTTTCGTCAACTTTTGATATTAAACCGTAAAGGCAATCTTCTGCAGCCTTTCTGTCATTTATCCAATGACTTAGATTCAGGTTAACGTCACAATAGTCTGCAAGCTCCTTGAGTTTTTGATACCGAAGTCCTTTCTTCTGGATAGTAAACAAAGCTATTACTTTTGGCAATCTTTCGTTTGACATATTAAGCACTTAGACATGTAACTTAAGTGTTTTAATAAACAGGGGTGACAGTCCAGTTTCAATGTTTATCATGTAGTTTGGGGTATTTCTCGGTAGCTGGAAACATCTTTTTACATAAAATCTCAACAACTTCTCAAGCGTTTCGTATTTTTCAAATCCCCAAGTTTGCGCCGCATACATCATCACGGATTCTGCAACTCCGATGAAAACCTTGTATTTTACACTATGGGAAATCAAGCTGTTTTCAAAGCATTTTTTCCATGTCGCACTAATGGAGCATTTAGCTTTTATAAGTTTATCAGCTAAATGGTTTTCCATGTTAAGATTACTAGTTATAATAACACCAAGATATTTTTAGGATCTTACAACTTCAATTGGTTCACTATTTAAGTGCCATTTCTCATTCCTCGACATTCTGCCAGACCCCTTTTTAAAAACCATCACTTTGGATTTGATTAAATTGATCGTTCAATTCCACGACCTGCAGTACATACCAAGCCGATTGATCATTAATTGTAATGTTGCAGGTGAATATGCAAAAAGCACAACATCATCAGCAAATAAGAGAGCTTTGATCACCATTCCAGCAAATTCAATTCCGCCTGGTAAACAGTCAATAAGATCGACGATAAATAAAGCAAATAGATTTGGGCTCAGGGGACATCCTTGCTTTAGTCCCATTGAAGTTTCGAACCAATCCGACATTTCGCCACCGTTCCATACTGTGGCATGTTTACCATCATACAGGTTTTCCAAAACTCTCCCAAACTTCGAAGTCATCCCAGCGTTATAAAGTTTGTAAAACATCGCTGTTCTATCAATTGAATCAAAGGCTGCCAGAAAGTCAACGAAGAATACGTATAGCCTCTGATTTTGCTCCAGAAAAGTTCCCGCAATGCTTCTTAAGATAAAGATGTTATCACTAGTGGAATAGCCGCTTCGAAAACCTGCCTGTAATTCCTTTAGTTTCGAGTTTCGATTCATCCAATCACAAAGTCGATTATTTAAAACAGAGACATACAGTTTGTATGCGGCGTTGAGAAAATATATACCACGGTAATTTTTCGGATCTGAGTTTTCACCTTTTTTATGAATAGAGAATATGATTGACTCCTTAAATTGCTGCGGTATGTTTCCGGTTCGTAATATTTCGTTGAATGCCTCCGTAAGTTTTCTCCTTTAGTTTGTTCATTGTCAAACGTAACTCTTCATCGGTGAAAGGTGCATCCAGAATAGCGTTGAATAGGAAAGGTTTTGCATATAAAAACGCTGGTGTAACCAACTCTGGATTTAAAAGCTTCTGAAAGTGCTCTTGCAATATGGGCATCGAAAGATTGTTGCTGATTTGGAGACTTTTACCATTAAATTTGTTTACCTCCTTCCAAAATTCTTTTGCGTCTCTACAGCATGTTAATTTAAGGGCCGTGGTTTCATAGTATCTTATTTTTTTTTTCTTTGCAGATTTTCTTGTAGAGATTGTTTGCTTCAATGTAGTGATTTTTCAGAACAGGATTTTTAAATTTTCAGAAAACTCTAAGCCACCCAAATGATTCCTTTCTAGCCTTTTCACACTCCAAATCAAACCACACCTTCTTCGATTTCTTTCTTGACGCGTGAGATGGCATGGAAACCGGATAGGAAGATTTAATTAGGTGTTCAATATCCCCTACGCAAAGCTCCGCTCGCTCGTGAAGATTTCGATTTAAGTTCTGTCGATACTCCGTTGCCTTCGTTTCCTTCCAAACTATTTTAGGGGGCAGACTAAGTTTTCTGGAGTTATCCCGTGGTATGACAAAAGGGTGATGGGCATGTGGTCAGAATAAGGCACACTCAAAACTTCAAAGTCATGGATAATTGACATCCATTCGCCTCTTGCTAGACAGAAGTCTACAACTGAAGAACCTTGTTGTCCGACAAAGGTATATTCACCCTTTTTATCCGAATCACTTACGCCATTCAATATTTGAAGTCCAAATGAGTCGCAGAGTTCTAATAGTTTAATTCCCCTTGGATTTATAGTTGTATCTTTTGAATTACGAACTTTGCCCGCAAACATATTTTCATTGCCTGTTTCATCCCCTATTCTTGCATTTAAATCACCTATAATCATAATATTATCTTCGTTGTTGCGTTCCAGAAAATCAACTAATGTTCCAAAATCTCTCTCCCAATGGTTGCAGTTTACGTACGCTGGTATTATAATATATTTCGTGCAGTTTATGGTAATACTTAAGAAAACGTTTTCTTCAACCAATATAAATTCGCAAGATACATTCTCTAGACCCTTCTTGTATCCGAAGTAACATCCACCACTCGGTCTTCCTCTCGTATTTATTCTTATTGCGGGAGTCCATCGGAAGTTAAAATTTTGAAAACGATTTGTATATAAATTATAATCCTCTTCAACCACAAATGTTTCATACAAAAACACAAAATCATAATTATTTAATAATTCATAAAAATATTCATATAAAGACTTATTTTTAAGGCCTGATACATTATAACTTATTATTTTTAATTTTTTTAATTGATAATTTAAATATTTATTTTGACAGACGGCGGCGCCTACACCCTATGCTTGTTTTGAGTTCGAAAAATTCGAAACTGTTTGGGGGGTTTGTCATTGGGTAAGTTGTTTCCTACTTGACCACTAGGTGTCGCTCTTCTAGATTTATTGTCGTTTCTTTTATTTTGACGTTCTTCTACCTCCTTCAAGGTGATCGCTCAAATCGGATTGATAAATTTGATTTAATTCTAAAATTCCTCCTGCAGAGTTGTTGTAAATAAGTCCCAATGTTCGGCTCCAGCGGAATACTTTGTCGTTAATGATCTACTATCTTGTATCGGTTTTAACTATCGCGGAGGGGCTCATTATCTTCGTAGCTTAGAGTTATTGCATTGTCTTCAACAACGTACTAATTATGGCATGAATGATCCTCTTACCCGCATGTGCAAGCTTTTTAACTCAAATAAAAGTATTGTTGATTTTAACATTAGTAAAACTTGTCTAAAATAAACATTCAAAACCAGTGCACCACGTTCATAGTTTATGTTTTGTATGTTCTCAATGTTTTTGTATCTATTTTGTGTATGTATTTGTTTATTTATCTTTTTATTTTGTGTGCTTGTGTTATGCTATTTAAATATTTTGCTTACTAACAACTAACACCTGCACTAAATGATGTAGCCAGTGAGCACATAATATAAGTTGGCTAAATCTCTGATTGTAAGTTAATGTTTGACTTAAGCTTCTTACTTTCGAGAACTGATAGTGCAAACAATAAGATATGCAGCACTTCATTGGAATCTGTCCCGTACTCAATTCCATAAGAATTTCAGTCTGGGGAAAAGTGTCGATCAAGTACTCATCGTGAGCGGTCGCGTTGCTAACTGTGAGAGTGTGTATCCCCCAAAAATAAACCAAAAAAAAAAGTAATAAGCAAAAAAACCACTTCGCATATAATGTACATAAACAAAATAATCAATATCAAATAAAAGTTCATATCCATTACAATACCCAAAACTACACATAACATAAATAATTAAAACCTAATAAGTGTTCTGTCGTGCGTAGTTCTTTTCTTGGATTTTGTTTTGCATCATGCCACACAAATGCGGTATTGCTGAATGTACAAATTACACTGCTTCAACTGAACTGATTCCATGTAGTGGTATCTGTGATATGCATTTTCATCCAATGCATAGTATTGGCCTCAATAGAGGTTCTAAACCGTTTCTTGCTGATTTTTTAAAAGTGTTCCGGTATTATTGTGATGAATGTATATCCATATCGCCTGCTCACATTCTGCGAGCGATAAAATGTAACAATTCCCAACTAATCGATCTTAATATCTTTGTTTCCGAACTTAAATCAGAAGTTCGAAATATTCATAAAAAATGTGTTCAATCAATTGACGACAATCTGGATCTGATTAATGCTTCCATTGAAAATTTAGACAAACGGATGGATTTGTTCAGATTGCATGACACCGTCTCCCATACTCCTCATGAGATCACTCGGAATGAACAAAAACTCACAGAAACTCTCTTGCTTATGGAATCAAAGATCAAGGAATTGCGAATACCTAATCAGCTACATCAAAATATGATCAAAACTGATTTGGAAGAGTTAAAAATTCTTCTTTCTAAGGGATCACAGGCCTTGAATGCACTCTCTGGTGATTTTAAAGCTTCCATCGACGCAGTCACGGATGAACTACACTCAGTACTTTCATCAATCGATTTCCAGAAAGCCAAACCCTTAAACAAATCTATTCTCGAAGAACTATTAGACGCCAATTACTCAGCATCTTTTCACCCGTCACCTGTGTCAGCTGCCACTTCCTCATCTTCATCTTCCTGCTCCCCTAATCATCATAATGAATTACCAGCCACTGACATCGAAATTACATCTAATCCCAGTGCTCCAGCTTCAGTCCAGCCCATTATCAACATCAACTCAGTAGATGAATTACCTGGTGCTGATACCGCAACTTCTACCACCCCTAATCCTGATGTTTCAGTCCGCCATAACAAAAGAAGAGCTGACACAACTCCCCCGACTTTGGCTTCATCTACCACTCCTCGGATTAAGTGCCATATAAAAGGACTACCAAGGGCAATAAATGTGAAGTGGCTTTCCAATTGGTTTGTGAGGAAATACAAAATTCATGAAGCACGTTTTAGGAAGATATATAGATCACAATTTTTCATTGCTTACATTCCTAAAAAATATGAATGGTTGTTTTTCTCTCCTGGAACTGATGTAACATCGTATAACGGTGTTGAGTTTCAAAAAATACGATTAAGTCTTGAATCGGTTGGACGTGTTTTTGATTTTTCTCCGCTGTGTCTTTATCCTAAACGTTTTCTATACTTGTAATCCTAACTTGTAAAGTTTTTAAGTGTTTTATTATCTTTTGTGAAGTGATATTTGTCATTTTCTTGATACTTGACATAAATCACATTAATTTAATACAAAAAAAAAAAAAAAAACTTTTTGTGCTGCAAAACTCTTGTAATCTGAGTGCAACTAATACACTACCATCACCAAACATTAATACACAACATCATACAGAGGGCATTTGGTTTGCTCCCATCCGCTGACGCTGCCGCATTTCACTCTTCAAACTTGTCTTGTACTGTGGGCCATCACTTTCCTCTTCCCTGCGACTTATAAAAAAACAACTTTTCGCAATTCTGCATGTCATGATTACTGACATCTGTCAACCATCTGTCATCATCATCATCATCTTCGCTAAAAACTACATTACCGACAACTCTACTGGATTGGTTTATGTACTTGATAAGTAGAAATTTTTATTTCCTAGTACAATAAGAATCAAAATTTGTTTCTTTTTCATTTTAAAAAATTATTTAAAATTTTGTTTAATAATTTATAAAAAGGAGATATTGCAATCATGACTAAATGTGCATCTTGTGACGATATCTCTGACTACATGATTGACTCTATTATATGTCACGGCAACTGTCGTAGAAGTTTCCATGTTAAATGCATAGATGCACCTTTCAGTACCATCAAACTTCTTGTAAAGAAAAAATCTTTCTACTTTTTTTGCGACGATTGTGACCCATTTGTCTACGCCAATATAGTTCAAAATATATATAGCCAATTAATTGAGCTCTCCGCAAAAGTTGATAGCTTAAACACCAAGCCACAAAGCAACATTAAACAAACGCGAAGCAGAACAAAAAATAAAGATCCTATCCCTCATTTAAGCAAACAATCGACCAAAAGAAAATGTGAAGATCATGACAGTCCAAGTGAAATTCAGTTAACTAAAAAAGCGGCAAGATCAGTATTTGAATCATTTGTACCGAGTAGTTGCATCTCTGATTTCAACTTCAACAATGGTGTATCAGCTCCTTCAAATCTTCTTCCGCCATTACCACAATCATCTACGCAGAAAACACCACCATTACCATCATCTTCATCGTCGTCGTCATCAACTTCCTCGTCATCAATATCATCATCACCATCATCATCCACCTTTTCTAATAATCCACCATCCCGTTCGTCATCAGCCGCTTTAAAACCGATATCTACCCATGTGGACTCTCCAGTATCAATCCAATCTTCAATTCAAGTTCTAACAACTGAAGCTTCAAATAATCAAAATTCTAACCAAGGAATGGAATTCATATGTCCCATTGCATCAGGCTTAAGAGCTGTCGAAGGCCAGAAAATTTTGTTTGTATCTAAGCTTGATCCTTTAACAAATGCTCTAGATATAAAAAATCATATAGCAGCAAAAATTGGTCCTCAATTGAAACCACTTGTTGAAAAAATGATCCACCGTAATTACTCAAAGTACTCATCATTTAAAATTCGTGTTCCTGACTCGTACTTCCACTTGCTTAATTCTCCTTCTTTCTGGCCAAATGGAATCATATTTCATGAATTTGAAAATAATTTAAGCAAAAGACAATTCAATCAGTACCCTTTTCAACAGAACGTGACAATGCAGAATCCTGGACTAAGCAGCTTCAAAAGATTTTAATATACTACCAGAATGTAAACGGACTGAGGACTAAGACCAATTCGGTCTTCCTAAACTCAATAAATCTACCACACGATGTCATAATACTGACGGAAACCTGGTTGAACAATTCAATTCTTGACACTGAGCTCTTCGATACGACTTACCAAACCTTTAGACGAGATCGTCATCTCTCCGATTCCTCCAGCGCCGTCGGAGGTGGACTACTGGTGGCTGTTAAGAACTATCTTGCCTGTAACCTAGTTAATGACTTTCGACAGTCCATCATCGAAATTTTGTGTGTAAAAGTTAAAATGCAGAAGGGCCATCTCTATATTGCCTCCTCCTATATACCACCAGCCTCTTCTAATGATTTGTATGAGGAACTGATAAACTGTTTAGACAGTATGTTTTTAGAACTGGAACCTGAAGATGAGATTCTTTTCGTAGGTGATTTTAACCTACCTAATTTGATTTGGACACGGAACGAAGACAATAATAGCTATATTCCAATAACTGCCTCAAATATCAACGAATATTCTGTAATAGATGGAATGTCTTCATTTGGAATGACTCAGTTTAATGGTATAACAAATTCATCAGGCAAAACTTTGGATCTTGTTTTTTTCTCCGCCAATGTCAACTCTGATGTTGCTGTTTTGGCCACCGCTGCTGAATTAACTAAAGAGGATCGTCACCATCCAGCACTAGACATATCCCTAAACTTGAACATGAATTCTTCTTTTAACAAATTAAGTAACAAACTCGAATTTAACTTCAAAAAATGCAATTTTGTTGAACTCTCCAATCTCTTACAAAATATTGAATGGAATCAATTGCTTACTAACTGTGATATAAATGTTATGTGTAATGTATTTTATCGTAAATTATTTGAAGTATTTTATAAAACTATTCCAATTAAGTCATCTTATAAAGAATCAAATGATGCACCATGGTTTGATCATCAACTTAAGAACTTAAAAAACAAAAGAAACAAAGCTTGGTTAAGGTTCAATGTCTCAAGAACTGAGGAAGATTATAATACTTTCCTAAATTTGAAAGATCTTTTCGTCGATTATCACGAACTTTTATATAAAAATTATATTGCGAAGACAGAAACTGAATTAAAAAGCAACCCGAAATTATTTTGGCAACTAGTTGATGCAAGAAGAAAAAACGGTGGCTATCCAAGCTCTATGACATATTTAAACTCTACAGGTCAAACTTCAGAGGAAATTGCAAATATGTTTGCAGATTTTTTTAAAAATGCATTTGCGGATATTGATGACGTAATACTAATTCTAATAACTCTTCCCCGTTCCATTTACTCATCTTAGTTCCATTAACTTTCAAATTAATGAAGACACAATAACTCAAGGCATTTTAAAGTTAGATGATAACAACAGTCCTGGTCCTGATGGTGTCCCAGCCTCTATCTTGAAGAAATGTGTCGCTCATTTGTCTTATCCTCTATTTATTCTTTTTAATGAATCACTAAGCAGCTCTATTTTTTCCAATCTGTGGAAAAATGCTTATATAACCCCGATACATAAAAAGGGATTGAAAACCGAAATCAAAAACTATCGTCCGATTGCTAAATTATCTGTAATTCCAAAATTGTTTGAATCAATTGTATGTAATGTCCTCTCTTTTTATTGTAGTTCAATTTTATGTAGTAGTCAACACGGTTTTGTAAAAAAAAAGTCCACTGTGACAAACCTCTTTAATTTTACTTCTTTTTGTTTAGATGCTTATGAAGACCGTGTTCAAGTTGATTGTGTCTTTACTGATTTTAGTAAAGCATTTGATAAGCTGTGTCATATTACTCTCATTAATAAATTAAATAGCTTTGGATTTAACAATCCTTTCCTCAAATGGATTTCATCGTATTTACGTAACAGACAATATAGTGTAGTTTTTCGAAATGAATGTTCTAACCATTTTACTGTTAATCCCGGTGTACCTCAGGGCAGCCACCTTGGACCTATTTTGTTTATACTTTTTATAAATGATATCGTCTCAATTGTCCAAAATTCTTGTGTTCTTATTTATGCTGATGACATTAAACTTTACAAAAGAATAAAATCTGAAACGGACTGTATACTTTTACAAGACGATCTATTAAGATTCAGGGAGTGGTGCAATATTAATAGACTTATACTTAACATTGACAAGTGTAAGGTTATGAGCTTTACACGCAAGAAAAGTCGAATAACTTACATGTATTCAATTGATTCGAATATTTTGATTAAAGTTTCAGTGTTCTCAGATCTAGGAATAATTTTAGATTCAAAATTGACATTTATTGATCACTTAGATCATATAATCAAAAGAGCCAATAAAACACTAGGATTCATTAAAAGATTCTCACGCGACTTAAAAGATCTATATGTTCTCAAGCTTCTTTTCATTTCGTTTGTGAGACCCATTTTTGAGTACGGCTGTGTAGTCTGGGCACCTCACTACTCTATACACAAATCGAGGCTTGAAGCAGTCCAACGAAGGTTTTTGCGATTCTGTTTCCGTTTCTTTCCTTGGTCTCAGGAATCACCACTTCCCTTGTATTCGCATAGGTTGGTTTTGATAAATCTTCAATCACTTGAAAGCCATCGAAAATATATCCAGTTCTGTTTCATTACTGGTATAATAAATGGAAATATTTCATCTTCGTCAGTCCTTTGCAGGCTGAATTTTAACTTTAGCCTAACCAGCATAAGATTACGGCAGCCTTTGTGTCAAATTTTTAGTAGGTCAAACTATGGTGTTAATAGTCCTTTAAATCAATTAATTACTATATATAATAAATTTTATTTTCTTTTATATTCTGTAAAAGACAATTTGAAATGTGTTACATTCAAGACCTTGTTTTTTAGAGCAATAGATTATAATTAGATTTAATATATGATAATTATGTAACGTTAGTATTTAACGGTCTCCAATAAATAAATAAATAAATAAGTATTAACCCTTCAAAAAATGACTCCAATCGTCCAGCAAAACTTGACTCCAACTGGCAGTGCAAAATGGGTAGATATCCCGATTTCAACAGTGTGCAGCCGTTTAGTTCTAATTTTAATTTTAATAACTTTGGTTTAAATTTCCCATTCTCTTCTCCATCAAACTTTGACAACCCTTCTCAAATTCATTCAAAATAGAAAAGAGTGCATTTTAATTTATCTCCTGACTCCATATCATCCCATAGTAACAACTCAACGAATGTTAACTTCACTTACTCACATATTCTTAATCCATCCTCATCTCCAAGTACCACCCCAGTTCCATCTACATTACCTTCCCCAAACATTAACCTATCAACACCTTCCACTTCATCTGCACCCCCTTTTTTGGACCCCATGCTTCCCCCAATTGTCAAACTCACACAACAATTTTCTGACTCTAGCGACGATGGGCGGTACATTGCTTCACGTCTACGTGACTTGAAAACTTATGATAACGTTCGGCTCTATCTAGCTTTCCTACACGACAAGCCTCAACATATCTGTATTGATGGTAAAACAAAGACGAACCTTGAACTTCTTATCTCCAAAGACGGACTTCCGCATGACTTCCTTGCCCTCAAACAAATTTTCATTCAATTTCATGAATTTTTCAACTTGTCGCCCCTTGAAGTAGCGAATGATCTTTCAGCTTATGCATCTTAACTCAATTCCAGGCGTATTTCACATCTCCAAAGATCTCAAGCAGCCCATAATAGCTTTTTTCGCCATTAATAGCATACCTTCTCGACTTTTACTGAATCCCCATCCTGCCTTGTCCCTGACCCTATTCCTGACACCATCTCGATAAACTCTTTTGAAAAAAAAAGGTAACCCTGAATGCTTATCAATTTATTACCAAAACGTCAGAGGTCTCCGTACTAAGACTAGTGAAGTTTACCTGTACTCCCAAAAGCTTCCCTACGAGATATTTGCATTAACCGAAACGAACCTTTCGGAAGATATTTCCAGCAATGAACTCTTTACCTCCGACTTCTGCGTTTTTCGTAAGGATGTTTCCACCTTGGAAAACAACTCAGATGACGTCTCTCGAGGTCGTGGAGTTCTCTTAGCTCTAAAATCGAATTTTGACACGTATTTGGTCACTATACCAAATATCTTTAGCCTGGAATTGATTTGCGTTAAAATTAATCGTTGTCTTTATATTTTGTGTTGTTATATATCTCCGTCTAAACCCACAGCAGAATATCAGCTTCTTGCTGACGCCGTTGACTTTGTTATTGATTCAATAAACTCCGAAGATGATGTCATTTTAGTTGGTGACTTTAATCTGCCTCATCTAGTTTGGACAAAATCTGAGAATGAGTTGCACCTGGTTGCAAATAATGCCATCTCCGAAAAAGAAATTTTAGTTACGGATTTCAAGCTTCTTGCCTTTTTCAACTAAGCAGTCTTAAAAATAACTTGGGGAGGCAGCTGGATCTTATTTTTACTTCAGATAAAGATAACACAGTTGTCATAGAAAATTGTCATCTTCTTTCTACATTGGACAACTGGGAGCGGTTCGGAAGCCCGTTTTTTAAAATCCCGTTTTTTATAATCCCGCAAAAAAAAAAATTAAAATCCCGATTCTAAAGTACCGCTTTTTTAAAATCCCGCTTTTAATAATCCTGTTTAAACAGAATCCCGTTTCTCGTGAGCCCGCTTTTTAAAATCCCGTTTAATCCCGCTTAGCCCGTTTCTAGAGCAATATCTAAAATAATTAAAGATAGAAAATCAATGACTAAAACAGATTTTTTGCGCCGTATAGCTCACAATATAAAACTTTAATATTAATATTTCGAAAAAATATCTAAAATCTTGAAACCTCATTTTTGTTATGTTCTATGTTCTTTATTTTTTTATTTGTTAAGTTACAAAATCAATAAAAAAAACTTCTCCAAATATTTGTTTTGTTTTCTTTTTGTCTCCTTTCATACGACATAACGCCCATGAACATTATGTCACCTCAGCATTGGGCTGTAAAATAAATTCAATCCCGCTTTTGGAATCAACACAAGGTGTTTTATTTTAAAAATCGCCGCGATTTTTAAAATAAAACACCTTGTGTTGATTCCAAAAGCGGGCTTATAAAAACGGGAATTTAATAAACGGGATGGTAAAAAACAGGATTTTAAAAGCGGGATTTTATAATAACGGGATTTTTAAAAACAGTCTTTTAAAAAACGGGATTTTAAAGACAGGATTTTAAAAAACAGGATTCTGAAAAACGGGCTCCCGAACCCAACCCTGGACAACTACCATCCTCCTATTTCCATTATATTTGCTTACACTAGCGAAAATTCTTCCCCTGATATTCTAAAGCAAAGAAAACTAACTTTTCGTAGATTGATTGTTTAAGTAGGCTTTTTTGGTCAATTTTTTTACAACTGCAAATAAAACAAGTTTATTCCATCTTATCCCAACGTTTCGTCAATTTTTCGCGACTTCTTCAGGGGTTTCTTATGATCTTTATTTTAAAAATTAAAATACATTAGAAAGGAATGTTAATAATTGATAAAAACTTGCATGAAATTGTTGAATTTTACATTTAATATTGAATTTAGACTGTATTGTTTTACATAAGACACAGTAAACAAAAAGAAAAAAGTTACAAAATAAATAAATTAATTAACAGAAATACTGAGACCAGAAAACAGACATTGATTATCACAGTAGGTATTATTTATCTAAGTTCTTATAGCTGAAGCATAGCTAATAATGGTGTTGTCCCTGTCTTCTTGTGTGTTCATAGTTCTTGTCAGTTTTTGTTGTATTCTTAGGCTCTCCAGAGTAAATCTTGCGTTTATGTTTTTTTCTTTGTCAAGTATTTTTGTGTTTTCAAAGTTTGGTGTGTGCCCACTCTCTAGTATATGTTGTGATAGTCCTGTTGATGCTCTCCCCTTTCTCACATCTGCACTGTGTTCCGCCAATCTAGTTCCAAGTGATCTTTTTGTCGTCCCAATGTATATTAAGTTGCACGTATTCCCCTCCTTTCCGTTGCAACTTATTCCATAGACGACATTATGTTGCTGTGTCTTTTCAACTGGAGCTTTAGTGTTTGTAAAAATGTCCTTTAATGTTGCGTTTGGCTTGTGGGCGTACGATGCTTTCTTATTATTGATTGATCTATGTATACTTCTGTTATCTGTTAGGTTTGGAATAATATATTTTAAGCTGTAGTATTTTATTGTGTTATTATCTTTTTGTACCCTTGGTTTTTCTTTATTAGTTTGATCAGTTTGTTGTTTGAGTTTTTTGTCTATTAAATTGTGAATAATAAATGATGGAAAATTGTTGGCGTAAAGAATGTTTTTTATTATTGTTATATTTTTTTCTCGAAACTGGGTGTCGCTTAAGTCTATGACCTTGCTGATGAAATTGAAGGCTGTGTTGATTTTTTGTGATTTGGGTTGTGTAGAAAGATAGTTCATCATCCTTCCAGAAGAAGTTGGTTTGGAATACCAGTCAAATATAATTTTCGAACCTTTTTTGTAGGGTAGGCTATTGTTTTGTTCTGTTTCAATCGTGAATTGTATTTTTGTGCTGTAATTGTTGAAAGTTTTTAATATTTTTGCTTTGTCCCGTTCCTTTATAATGGCAAAAATATCATCTACGTACTTTGAAATGTGTTTTATATTTATATTTTGTAGCTTAAGTTCTTCTGTTGTTTAAAAGATTATCTAGTATGATGTCTGCTATTGTGGGTGATAAAGGGTTCCCCATTGGCATTCCAAACGTTTGAATATAGAGCTTGTCTTCATATTGAAAATAATTATTTTCTTTCAAACAAAATTCTAATATTCTTAAAAATAATTTTTTTGGAATTTTTGTAAAATTTTGTATTGTGTTCCACTGTTTCATGATAATCTTTATAGCATGGTAGGTCGGAATGTTAGTGAAAAGTGACACAACGTGGAATGAGACTAGGTTATCGTCTTTATCTAATTTTACGTCCTGTAGTTTTTCTTGAAGTTTGTATGAATTTTTTATGTTATATTTATCAGAAACTAAATTTTTGAGGATTTCACCTAAGAATTTCGACAACTTATAGCAAGGAACATTCATAGAAGATGAAATTGGTCTAAGAGGAAGATTGGGTTTGTGTATTTTTGGTAATCCGTAAATTCGTGGTGCTGTTGTTGCCGATGAATACAATCTGATTTTTTGATATTGGTCTATATATTTATTTTTGTATAAATCGTTGACAATTTCATTGTTTATTTTTTGAAGTTTTTGTGAAGGGTCTAATCGAGTAATTTTGTATGAGTATTTGTCATCCAGTAGTTCAGTCATTTTTGTATTATAATCGGATTTATACATAATTACTGTCTTGTTACCCTTATCTGCTTTTGTGATTATTATTTCATTTTTGTATGAGCTTAAAATTTTTTTTGCTTTTTCGTGCACTTTGTTATAAAACGTTCTACTGTTGTTTTATTTTTCTTTTGTGTTCAATTATTTCGTGTGAAATCGCTGATCTTGCCATCTCCCTTTCTCTCTCATCTTCTATTGTGCGAATGCTTTGCTCTATGTCAGAGATAATATGTATAGGTGAATAGTTTTTGTTGTTGACTGGGACTGCGAATTTCTCTCCAAGCGACAAAATCCATTTTATCTCTGTTGGAAAATCAATGTCAGTTTTGTTTACGAACCAGTCTTCATTAAAAATTATTCCCATATTGTTAAGATGTGTATCTTTTAGTTTCTGAATTTTTGACAAATGAATCTGCTTAATATGTAGTTCCAAGTTATTGTACAAAAAGTTTTGTTTTGTAATGAATGTGGTGTATTCTATTTCGTTCAACATTTGTTTTAACTGGTGGTCCGTATGAAATATGTTTTTGCCTATAGAATTGATGTGAAATTTGTGTTCAATTTTCTTTATTTGGTTTTTTAGTTTTTGGGTGGTAAAACTATTTCCGATTTTCGTTGTGGTGTTTGTTATATGTTTTGGCATTATTCCATATTCCCTGCATTTAAGTAAAAATTTAAGCCTTTCTTTTTGTTTAACAAGTCTCTTTTTGTCTTTGCTATAGTGTTTTAATGTAATGCATGTTTATACCCTATTCCATAGAATGGGTATATTGTATTTGGTGTGGAGTTTGTAACATAGAGAAATAATACCGTTAGGTATAGAAAAGTATATATATTCTGACTCAGAATCAAAAGCCTAGTCGATTTAGCCATGTCCGTCCGTCCGTCCGTCCGTATGTATACTCTCTAGAGGTCGCAATTTTTTAGCTAGAAAGCTGAAATTTGGTGTATATAATCTTTGGTTCAAGAGTAAGGCTAAGTTCTTGAACCAGTAAAATCCGCCCACAAACACGCCCACAATCGCCATTTTTGTTGAACAACCTCAATTTGGTAAAATTAAATTATGTTTTTTGTACAGTTACGAAACAAGCATAACGCTAAAATTTTGCACACGCAAGCTCTAGGTAAACCTTCTTCCAATCAAATAAAAATATTTCAGTTTGGGCGTGGCTGACGCCCATTTTTCATACAAAACCATTAATATTGTTTTTATAAAATAACAAATGTTATATTAAAGAGAAAAACATTAAATTTTGTGGGCATTACTTGCACATAAACATCTTGTGTATGAAATCAATAAATTTGATTTTGGGCGTGGCTGACGCCCACTTTTCAATAGAAACTATTAAAAAATTGTTTTTGTAAATAAACGGTATTTATAATGAATCCGCAAGCCAAAGTTTTGCGTCTCTTAGTAGAAACTAAATCGTTTGTGTATGAAAAGAAATTTTTGAACTTTGGGCGTGGCTTTCGCCAACTTTTCATGAAAGAACGAAAAACGTAGTTTTAAAAATTTAAGGTACTACCAATATTCAATTTAAACCTTTTTCCCTTCCGTTCGTTTTATGAAAAATATATCTCTACATTTTCTTGTGTAAATTTTTTCAATACGCCCACTTTTGAAGGCGTGATTTTGATAAAATACCTTTGTTCAGGTAAGATTGTTTAAAAACTACTCGATTCAGCTGAAGTTTTACACATATGCCTAAATACTGATCAAAGCTCAGTTAGTGCTTCAAATTTTTAAGACACGCTCACTTTAAAGGGGCGTTTCCGTCAAAAATTGTATAAGGCATTAATTTTTTAACGTTTTTTAACTATCGGCCACAGTTTTGAAGTAAAAAGATGAACACTTAGATTTATATTCCTTGGTTACGTAGCAGACTGTGGTCCAAGAATTGTTAAAAACACCCATAATCGCTATTTCCATTCAAAACCTAATTTTTAAAAATGTAAGTTTTGTCTTGTTTTGTTCAAATCGATCTACAAGAATAAAATTGAATGTCACTGCGCTCATACCAATTGCCTTGGCAATAAAAAGTTTTAACTTTGGGCGTGGCGCACGCCTTTTTTTTATTTTGCCAGCACTAATTGAACATCACACCACACGAAATTTATTTATTTACATAGCTAAAGACTAGCTTCAGATAAAAGTACTTATGTCTATAATAAGAGAACAATTATATAATTGAATACAAATTTGACTGAAATTTAGATGAAAAATTTAACGTTTGGTCAAATAAGTTATTACATCTATTATTGAGAAGATTAAATAATAATTCAAACATTTTGTTTGAGGGAGAAAATCGTTCATAATTAGTACGACAGTTTGGGACATTTATGCAGCTAAGTAGATTCCGTAAGTTTCTTTGAGGAATATTAAAATTTATTCGAGACAAATTAAAAAAATTAATGTTATTGAATTTTTTTCTGTCTGCTAAAGAGAATTTTGTTTCTGAAACTGAAACATCGGCTGGCTACGGGAGGCTTACGCATAAACATACAAAAATATAGGGAATAGGGTATCCAACTGTTAGTTGCAAACGTACTGTAGCTCTCGCTTATGTTTCTATATTATATTTGATCTTTATGTGTTGGAAAAATTGTTTCATGGTGGTAGTGATCTAAAAAAACTATTATTCGGCAGGCCTTCCGATAATTTATTATGTGAATTTATTATGTGACCAATTCTTTAATTTATCTGTAGATTGATTGTTTAAGTAGGCTTTTTTGGTCAATTTTTTTACAAATGCAAATAAAACAAGTTTATTCCATCTTATCCCAACGTTTCGTCGATTTTTCGCGACTTCTTCAGGGGTTTTTTATGATCTTTATTTTAAAAATTGAAATACATTAGAAAGGAATGTTAATAATTGATAAAAAATTACATGAAATTGTTGAATTTTACATTTAATATTGAACTTAGAGCAAATTTTGACAATCTAAATGATCTTATTGGAAGGATAAATTTTTATTTTATTTCTTACGAATCTACCCATATTGATGTAGTAATTGCCAAATTTTATGACCTCATTCTTGATTGCTTTTCGAAATCTGTCCCAACTTTGATACTTAAAAACTTCACTTCTTCTCCTCCCTGGTATAACAATGAACTACGCTCACTTCGTAATCAAAGTAATAAACTTTGGCACAAGTTCCTTAGAATGAGGTCTGATTTCAACTTCTCCAGTTATGCTACTGTCCGCAACCGCTTCTCTACCTTGTGCGAATCTCAGTACTCCAATTATATTCGCCAAATGGAAACTGATCTTGTATCTGACCCGAAACAGTTTTACAAGTTTATAAACTCTAAGAAAAAATCAGACGGTTTTCCACCCGTACTTAAACTCCAAGATTCCTCGTCTACTGATCCTAAAACCATATCTAATCTATTTGCTGATTTGTTCAGTAAAGCATTTTCTAGTGACAATGATCAGATTGATCTGGACTACTTTAGCTATATGAATGATTGTCCTCAAACTTCCCTTACACAAGTTAACGTTAATCATCAGATGTAATTAACAAAATTAATCAACTGAAGGATGATTTCAACTCTGGCCCTGATGGTATTCCTGCGATAGTGTTAATAAAGTGTAACAATTTGATCAAACCTCTTACTTCCCTCTTTGAGCTTTCCTTAACAAAAGGAATTTTTCCCAAGTTATGAAAAGAGTCTTTTATTATCCCTATTCATAAAAAAGGTAAGAAAGCTGAAATTTCTAATTATAGGCCCATTTCTAAACTGTCCTGTATACCTAAGCTTTTTGAAAGTATTGTTTACGAAACAATGTTCTTTCACTACAAATCACTCTTTTCGGCTTAGCAACATGGATTTCTGAAAGGTCCACAACGACTAACCTTACGGAATTTGTGTCAAAAACTATTTGTGCACTTGAAGAAGGTAAGGAAGTGGATGCGGTCACAACAAATTTCAGTAAGGCTTTCGACAGTGTCCCATAAAATTATTTTGCTTAAGCTCAATAAATATGGTTTTCCACCACTGTTCACTTCTTGGATCCGATCCTATTTAGTTGACCGTCAGTATAGGGTCCTATTTAGATCGTGTAAGTCCAACCCTATCCATGCATCATCTGGTGTACCACAGGGAAGTCATCTTGGTCCTCTTATTTTTGTATTAACTATTAATGACGTTGAACATATACTGTCTGGATCAAATCTGGAAATATACGCTGATGACATGAGAATCTCCAAACAAATCTCAAACTCTGGTGATTGTTTTCTGCTCCAAACTGATCTAAATAAATTTTTTATATGGTGCCAAAAAAACCTTTTAGAGCTAAACATTCAGAAATGTCAAGCAATAACTTTCTCCCGAAAACACCCTCCCGGTTTAGATACGCAATATTACATTAATAATGAATCTGTCCCTACAGTTAGTTCTATTCAACTCAACTTTTGATCCCATATTAATAGAGCTAACTCAGCACTTGGTTTCATCAAGCGTTGGTCGAAAGAGTTTTCTTGTCCCTAGGTTACCAAATCCCTTTATATGACTTACGTGAGGCCACTTCTCTAATATGCCTCCCAGGTCTGGTCTCCTTATTATCAAGTCCACGTTCAACGTATCGAAGCTGTTCAGCGAAGATTTATTCGTTTTGCTTTGCGTGGTATTGGTTGGGTTGATCCGTATAACCTACCTCCCTATGAAAATCGACTTAAACTTCTAAACCTACCAACCCTAAGCCTTCGCCGTGACATAGCTTTATTCACCAGCTTTTAAATGGCAATATTGACTGTCCTAGTCTGCTTCATGAAATCTCGTTCATTTCCACTATTTCGGCCAAGGTATCACCGTACCCAATATGGTCAGAACGAACCATTGAGCAGGATGCAATATAAAGCCAACAGATCTTACACCTTTGATCTCCATTTAAGTAAACCTGCTCTCAGAAATGCACTCTTAAACTCACCCCTCCCCTAAACTTTAAGTTATGTTACCTAGTCTTAAGTTAGGTTAAGTTTTTTTTTTTTGTAGCTTGAATTTAAGCGAAATAAATGGGGGGTGTTGCCCCCACCAAATTTAAATAATCCCCCCTATCATGGTATCCGTTCGGAATATCCTCTGATCGTAGAGATGTTCCCATTTTCGGGATTTTCTTTTTCATGGTATCCGAATCGGAACGAAAATGAAAATGCGTACCATCGCGAAGTAATTGACATAAATCATATGACTGAAATGACAAATCTTTTTCAAAGTGAATGTTTAAGTAGTTTCAGAGCTCATTTAAATCAATCTCATTTAAAGTTTTAAAAAAATATGGACAGCGCAGTGCAATTTTTAGACGCAGAAAGAGAAAGAAATAAAGAAAAAAAAAATCCTTAAGAAATACACCATCGATCGGCTGGTGAAGTTCCAGGCAATGTCTGGCTTGGCCTTCATCATTTCAACCAGCCGTTTGTATTGCTGTTGATGTGTCTTTTTTTTAAATAAACAAAACATACACATACATACAAATATAACTAAGATAAATGAATGTTAAATTCAACTTACAGTTCAGACGACATATTCACAAATAATATTCAATTTTTTGTTTATTTTGCCCTCTTTAATGTTCTCCGACAAACTACCGCATGCAAATGTCTGCCGGAGAAAATTCGAAGAAACACAAACCTATGAAACGCCATCCGTTGCACGAATTCGCAACGCGTTGATCTGCTTTTGGCAATTTCAATGCATACTCCATTTTGTTTCGGAAGGATCCCTGATAAGTCAATCGGAACGGTTACCATGATACAAAATTCGTACAATTCGTCCGAATCTGAGGAGATTTATCTCCGATCGGTTACCATGATAGGGGGAATAAGAAAAAGGAAAAAAGAACATCGCTCGCAGTTGCAGCACAGCATCCGAAATCGGCCTTTTTTTTTTTTTTGTAATTCAGTTTTTATTTTATTCATTTCCTAACCTAGACCAAAAACCTACAGCTAGACCAAAAACCTTAAAAATTAGCTTAAATATCTACTTAACATAACTTACTGGGCCTATGCAGGCGCTCAAAATTATAACATAACCATTTATTCTAGCATTTCGGCTTAAAACTAACTTAGTTTAAAAAATTCATGAATATATTTATTTATTTTGAGAAAATATTATTGAAAAAACTCAAATTAAGGATCATTTTAAATTTTATATAAAACTTAAGACTACCTAAACACCTAAATTAAACCTACTTAAAACTACCTAAAACTAGAACAGCCACAGCAGCGGTTTTGTGTTTTTGTTTTGTATTCTTTGTTTTATTTTTTTTTTTCCTTTGTTTTCTTATTTTTTTGTGTGCCATGTCTGTTCACCCTAAAGTTACCTTATTCCTATGTAAGCTGACCAAGGCGATAACGTTGACCAACTTTTAAAAACTCAAATTTCGTCGCTCATCCACCAAAAGTGTCGAGCTTGTTTAAATATATCCCGAGGGTCCCGATTAGAAACAGTCCTACTGAACCGAAGGCGCTCCGCTCCGTCTCCTGCGGCGACGTCTCGGTCGTACAGGAGTCGCAAAGTCTTACGGCTGACGTGTAGATTAACGGAACCGCCAATCTATCCTGTATCAGCCCTCGACTATCTAAAAATAGGAAAGCCTCGGGTGGAATGAAGCAACTTAAACGGGCATTTTCAAAGTATTCATCATTTGGGTATTAAGCCCCAAAGATGAGTCCATTAGAAGAGATCATAGCTCTAGCAACGTGACCGCGAATAAGCTTCAACAAGAAGTTATCTATCCTGTTTATGTTGGCCCCATTGTATAGGACCTCGTTGGAATAGTAATGTTTGTACTCCGACTCTGGTGATCTGTGTAATCCAAGGCAGGTCCTAAAACACTGCCTCTCAAACACCCGAATCTTTTCCATTTGAGATGGGGCAACGTTCAACCACACAGGGCACCCATAGGCAATCATCGGCCGGATAAGAGCCATGTAGCAAATCACCTTCACAGCGGTTTTGTCAGGGCAAAAGCTCCCCTAGCTCTGGACAGAGCAGCCTCAAAATGTCGGTTGAAATACAGATACTGATCCAGCCAGATGCCAAGGTACTTTACCACACTTTTACTCGCCAATGGGTGTCCACTTGGTCCAACGATCACTAGATTTCACCAGTAATTCTCCGAAATAACCCATTCTCTTCTTGCTATGCACTGCAAGCCTCTTGTGAGGTTATCGCAAGAGGTTTGCGGTGGGTGGGTAAGTAATAATAATAATAATATATATATATATAAATAGATATATATATATATAGTAATAATATATATATATATATATATATATATTATTACTTACCCACCCACCGCAAACCTCTTGCGATAACCTCACAAGAGGCTTGCAGTGCATAGCAAGAAGAGGATGGGTTATTTCGGAGAATTACTGGTGACATCTAGTGATCGTTGGACCAAGTAGACATCTATCCATATATATATATTATATACTAGCTTTTGCCCGCTACTTCGTACGCGTGGATTTTAGAATAAAGTAGGTATCTCCGTATATTTTTGTTTTTGCACAACCGGTGAAAAATGGGGGGTATGCGTGAAATGAAAGCTACATACTTTACCAGCTCTACAGCCGTAAGATTCTTGGCTTCTGTATAATATTATTTCGAACTATCATAATAAATTGCAGAGTTGGAGGGTTAAGTTCTGAAGCAATATACCTAATTGGAATGCCCACTTTCAAAACGATTGTACGCGCCGATACTGCTATTTATGGCAGCTCCGCTTCATCAGTTTTGGGCGTAAGTATTGCTCGTTCACCGTTCTTTATGGTTAGATTATTTTTCGATTTCTGCTTTCGCTAAATGAGACATTGTCTATATGGTGGTAAATAGCGCCATCTATGATGTTTTTGATGTAACTTCTATTCAGAAGGACTAACTTATTTCTATTCATGTATATGTAGGTAAGTGTGACAACCAGGATTATATATCTTCCTGCGATAAAATGTAGCCTATATTTTAAATTGGCGTACTACCAATAAATCTGCGAAAACCGCATTCAATTCCATGCAGTAGTTTTTGCGTGATGCGCGGACAAACATACAGACAGACAGACAGACAGACAAAAATTCTAAAAACGGTTGTTTTGGCTTCTGTGGTTCTAATCACAGACAAAAGAAATTTACAGATGTAGAACAGTAGAACAAAAGCATGTTCTAAGAAAAATTCAAAGCTAGCATACCAAAATCGAAAGCTAGCATACCTCATACTCAAACATGTCCGAGAAATTGACATCCTTCAAAAAATTAAGCATATCATTACCATACCATACCTCTATACCAAAAAACCAGTTATATATGTTAAATTTGAATTAAAAATTAATTTATTTATTGATTATTGTTGCTCAAAAACAAAGTTTAAACAAGAAAAATAGAAACAATAAAAATAAAAAAAAAACGTTATTTCAATTTTGATTTTCTAATAATAATAATTTGATTACGTATAATAATATGATAGTGAATAATATTATCGAATGCCAAACTGATTGCACAAGGTTAAATTCGGTTTCTTAAGAAAAAAGAGTTTTGGCGCAAGACTCTACCACTCTGCAGTTTTATCCAATAAGTGTGTTTTTCTTTAATTTGTCCGGGTACCCAATGTTTTCCTTCCCGCATCCAAACTGTCTGCCCTACACGGAAAGCTGATTTTTGTTTTGCTTGGCGATCATGATAATGTTTGTTCCTTTTGTTGTTTAGTTTCAACACTGGCAATATCTTTCTGAAATTTTTCGTATTTCTGTATAAGCTATCAAATCCAGGAACGAGAGTGCGAGTTTGTCTACCCATTATTATGTGGGTTGGCGTTAAGTTTGAATTTTGTATTGGAGTATTTCTATACTCAAGTAAGGCAAGCCATAGGCTACTTTTTGAGTCATTTGACTTTCGAATTAAATTTTTTGCTATTTGAACACATTTTTCGCTAAACCTATTTGACTTTGGATATTTTGGACTACTTGTTATAATTTCAAAATCCATTTTTTTTGAAAATTCCATAAATTCAAAAGAGTTGAACGGCATATTATCGGCAACGATTTGCTTCGGGATTCCATAAATAGAAAATACTACTTCTAACTTTCCTATAATTGCTTTAGAAGTTTTATTGTTTAGTGGTATAATATCAAGGTACTTTGATAAGTAATCTCCTATTATAAGAAATGATTTTGCATTGTACTCCATAACATCCATGCCAATTTTTTGATACGGACCATCTGGTAACTCATGATTTATTAAAGGTTCTTTTGTGTTATTCGAACGATATTTTTGACAAATTTTGCATTTCGCAATTAAATTTTCAATTTCTTGGCTTAAATTTGGCCAATATACAAGCGCACGAGCTCTAGATTTTGTTTTTTCTATTCCTAAATGGGCTAATGAAAATCTGTCAAAAAAAACTAAACCGTCCTGCGAAAAAAGATTATCCTTAAAATTCCAAATCATGCAAAACCGTTTTTAAATCTTTTAAAATATCGTCATCATCTGTTTCTTGTTGGAATAATTTTTTTTTTCTGTGCTTATATTAACAGTGTGAATTACCTCGTTTAGACCATTAATTTCACATTTGTCGAATTTTAGAGAACTGGGATTGCGTGACAACAGGTCAGAGAGAACCATTTGCTTTCCGGGCAAGTAATCAAAATTTAAACAATATTTTTCTAATTTAAGCTTCATTCGTTGAAGCCTTGGTGAGGGGATTTTACTATATTCTTTTTTCATTATTCCCAACAGCGGCTTATGATCGGTTACTACATTGATTTTTCTCCCGTATATTAAAAAATGCCACTTATTGCATGCAAACACCACCGCAAGAAATTCTCTTTCAATGTTTGCATATTGCTTCTCCGTATCAGTAAGACTACAAGAAGCAAATGAGACTGGTCTTCCATTCTGCAGAAGGCATGCACCAAGTCCATTTAGAGAGGCATCGGCCTGTATTGTTATTGATTCGTTTGGATCAAAAGGTTTTAGAATTGGTGCACCTAAAATACTATCCTTTATTTGTTGAAGACACTTGTCATGAACGCCATCCCATTGAAAACAAATATTGTTTTTTAACAGTTCTCGCAATGGATTCGATAATTCAGACAAATTAGGTATGTACTCCCTCACGTAATTGATAAAACCTAACAATTTTTGCAAATCGTTTTTGCATTTTGGCGCTTTTAGCTCTTGAATTGTTTGTACTCTGTCATCATCGAGAGCAATGCCATCCTCACTGAATAGATGACCTAGAAATTTTATCTGTTTTTGTCTATATTGTACTTTATCTATGTTAAAAGTTATGTTTTTTCCCAACGCTCTATTTAACACTAAATTCACTATTTGATCATGTTCTTCAATACTGTCTGTAGCTATAGCTAAATCGTCAATATAGATGCTTAGATTCGGGAGCCTGCAAAATTCTGTTCATTTATTTTTTGAAAAATCTCTGGGGCTGTTTTGAGCCCAAATGGAAGCTTCATATACCTATATGTGCCAAGAGGAGTGCTAAATGTACATAAATTTTTCGATTCTTCATCTAGCTCGATATGGAAAAATCCGTCTTTAATATCGAAAACTGAAAAAACTTTTTTGTTTGCAAATTTAGCTTTAATTTGTTCAAACGAAGGAATCTCGTAAAAATGTTCTTTAATTGACATGTTCAAGTATTTTGGATCCAAACATATTCTAAGTTTATTAGGTCTTTCCACAATAACAATGTTTGAAACCCAATCACTTGATCCTTCAGAGCGCTCGATAATACCCATTCGACACAATCTTTCTAGTTCTTTTTTTAGTGGATCTTTTAATGACAAAGGAATTCGTCTCGCTGGCTTAGCTACAGGTATTGTATTTTCCTTAAAATCAATATGAAAATTTCTATAACAACAACCTAGCCCAGAAAATACCTTCTCATATTTTTTTAGTAGCTCTGATTTCGAGCTAAGATTTATTAATTCACTTTTCTTTACCTCATTAACTTTTTTAATAAGTTCTAATTTGATGGACGTTTCTAATCCCAAAAGCGGGACTCTATCGTCTTCTACTACAAAGAATTCAATTAATGCCATTTTATCGCCAACCTCGCACTCCAATTCAACTGAACCAAAAGTTTTTATTTCAGTCCCGTTATAGGCTGAAAGTTTGGAGCAATTGGGAGAAACGATTGTACCCTTTAAATCTTTAATATATTTAGCTGGCAATATATTGACCATCGCCCCTGTGTCCAGCTTAAAAGTTACATCTTTGTTTTTAATTTTAATTGTTTCTAGCCACGGACTAATTATCTTATGCTTGTTTGAAATAGTGTCAATGTAAAAATCTTCGCTCACCTCATTACAATCAACATTGATCTCACTAACCGGTTTAGTTTTACAAACAACTGCAAAGTGGTTAAGTCTATTACACCTCGTGCATCTCTTGCCATAAGCTGGGCAAGATAATCTTACGTGCGTTTTTCCACACCTCATGCAGTCAATTTGGCTATCCGATTTGACATAGTTTGATCTAGATCTAGAAGAATTATAAAAATTATTTTGTTCAATCTGTTTATTATTGAGAGAATTTAATTTATTCTTATCATTTTTCTGTGGTCTGTTCTCATATTTCACTGCGTCTACCGGAGCTGCTTCAACCCTGCTGTTCATCTGGTCCATTTGCTTAACTGTGGCTTCTGCGGATCGGGCCATCTCAATTGATTTCGTCAATGTAAGCTCTTCGGTTTCAAGGAAACGTTTCTGCAGATTTTTATCACAGACTCCAAGAACTATCCTGTCCCTTAACATTCTGTCAGCATCATTAAACTCACAATTTCGCACTAGTCTTTTGATGTCCCTCAAAAAAGTGTCAAATGGTTCTTTTTGAGCTTGGTTCCTCGTGTGAAAAACAAAACTTTCATATACTTGGTTTGTTTTGCCAGTACAAAATTTTTTGAATGCATCTACTACAGGTTTCAATTTTTTCCGGTCCTCATCACTAAGTTTTAGCACATTTTGAAAGATTTCGGTGGCTTCCTCACCAGCTGCATTTAAGAATATAGCGACTTGAACCATATCACTTTTTTTTTTTAGGCTTTAAATTATTCAAGCACGAAAATATTTGTTGTATACGGTTCTTATAACCGACTGCGCCATGTAATAATTAGACGAGATCTTTGATGTTTGAGTGTTTATTAACGACTGACTTATAATTCATGAACAAAGTAGAAACTGGTTCTGCATACATACATAATATGATTCATCGGTATGGTACTTATATATGTATATCATTACAACACCCGCTCACGCAACTTCGTTTAAGGGTATGTCCAGTCGTCAGGCAGGCGCCTATGTCAAAAAGTTTTTGGTATTAACAGTACCTTGGTGGTCCGCTTCGCGGGATCTAGGGATTTAAACCCCCTTTTCCGGGGACACACCCGCTCACGCAACTTCTTTGCTCCGCTAAGGGTATGTTTATTTGTCAGGCAGGCGCCTGTGTCAATAGTATTTGTAATCAATTGTACCTGGGTGGCCCGATTCGCGGGATCTTTTGATTTTCTCCTCCTTTTTCGGTAGCACACCTCGCTCACGCAACTTCGTTGCTCCGCTAAGGGTATGTTTATTTGTCGGACAGGCGCCTGTGTCAATAGTATTTGTAATCAATTGTACCTGGGTGGGCCGCTTCGCGGGATATTTTGATTTTCTCCTCCTTTTTCGGGGGCACACCGCGCTCACGCAACTTCGTTGCTCCGCTAAGGGTATGTTTTTTTTGTCAGGCAGGCGCCTGTGTCAATAGTATTTGTAATCAATTGTACCTGGGTGGCCCGCTTCGCGGGATATTTTGATTTTCTCCTCCTTTTTCGTGGACACACCGCGCTCACGCAACTTCGTTGCTCCGCTAAGGGTATGTTTATTTGTCAGACAGGCGCCTGTGTCAATAGTATTTGTAATCAATTGTATCTGGGTGGCCCGCTTCGCGGGATCTTTTGATTTTCTCCTCCTTTTTCGGGGGCACACCACGCTCACACAACTTCGTTGCTCCGCTAAGGGTATGTCCAGTCGTCAGGCAGGCGCCTATGTCAAACAGTTTTTTTGGTCAAAGTACGAACTCAACGAACTCGACAGCAACACCAGTACGGACGATGACTTCATTGACGAGACTTAAATACCTGATTTATACATTAAAAATTGACTTGACTATTTTCAACTAAAACCTGAAAAACTGACTGACTGGGACGTGGAATGCAATGCAATTCTACCTCGTCGTGGTGCATTCTGGGTAACGCTAAATGAATTGCTGTACTTTAATAACAAAGATGACATCAATCCTCAAAGCGAGATCACCGTAAATACCAAAAAAAAAACAAAAACCTCATAAGAAAGTAGTTTTAGTAATTTTCAATTTTCTCAAAAACTAAAAGATACAAAATTATTTGGTCTAAACTTTTTTTTCATTTTTTTTATCAAAATTTTGAGTTTGAATGCAATTTTTTTGAAAACTATTTACATAAATAAAAAAATTTAAATTGAAATTTAAAGAGCAGAATTCTATCTTTCGAACCCGGTATAGTTCTTTATTTCATTTAATATTTTTTTTTGATTTAAAGTCATTTTTTCGAAAATTGCCCCAACCTTCTAAACGGGGTGAGATAGACGCCCATCCCATAGTAAGAAATGTTTATATCTTACCTAAGGAATACAATCCCGAAGCAAATTTCCAATCCCGGGATCCCGGGATATCCCGGGATTGACCGAAGTAGTTTTTAAGGGTAGTGTTGCATACAAAAACTGCACTTTGAACTGTCAAAACTGTTTAATAACTTCACATGTAGGAAAAAACTGCCAAAGTTTTAAAACAAGGAACAAATGTTTTGGTAATCCAATAAATTATAAATAAATAAATTAAAGAAATAAAGTAAACGAGTTAAATTACAAAATACCATTATTAATTAAAGATAAATTAATACACTGCAACTTCAAGATGCAACAAAACATAAAAAATTCTATAAAAACAAAAAATATAAATTTGATAAGAAAACAAAATATAAATTCAATAAAAACAAAAAATCTAATTCACAAAGGCAGTAGGTACATAAAATTAATATATTCTTAGATCTTAGATTTCTGGTAATATAATCTCAGGAATACCAACGCATCCAGGGTTTCATCACCGAGCCTGCTCCGAAACCTGTTGCCGATATAACCGGCTGACGAAAACGCGTGCTCTGCTTCTACACTTGTTGGTGGTATGGACAGTAAATATTTGTAGGCAAGATCTATATGATGTCCTCGGTTACCTCCATTCTCAAAAAGAACCATTTCTTTTTTTATGCACCCCAATAAATTCAATTTTGTTTGTGTTTCAGGTAACATGTCTTGCATGCTTTTTTAATTTCTTGTTGTAGTTGCTGCTTTATTGTAAGTTCTTTGGGTTGTTCTTGGGTCAGCAAAATAAAACTTCCTTCTTCTTCATTGTCTCTGTCAGTATCAGTAATGTTTTCATTTTGGCTGGTTAGCCTTTGAATTAGCGATTTGATTTTGTTTCTTATTGACGCTTGACTTGGTGCTTCGAAAGCATCACCTTTATCGGAATATTCTGATGAAGGATTTTGGCGATAGTTTAATAAACCGGTTAGGTCTGTGCGTCGTCTTTGCTTAATTCTATTTCACAAGGATTCTATCATTTTTCAGGCAAATATTGAGTTTCTTTTCTCCAATCGATCAAAACAAAATCTGAATGCAGCATCAGCTGTACATAGATTAGAATCTCGTCTGCAGATTGCGTCAACAGCTAGCTTGATAGACGTCGATTATTTCAATTGCTAAATCAAAATCAGAATCTCTCAGCTGAATAGGGAATTTGATGTCAATTTAGGCCTTTTGAATGCTGCTTTTCACCAAAACGAATCGTTCTAACATAATGAGAAGACTGTTCCACTTAGTTTTGGAATCTATTATAAGTGAGAGCTCTTTTCCATGTTCTGCTCTAACATATTTTTGGAGAACTTCGTAGTTTTTTGTGGGCGACCTTTGAAGAACACAACAACTTTCCAAATTTTTTGAATGACTTCATCTGTGTTTTGTTCGTTTGTGAAATCGGGAGCAATATTGGTTGAAGTATGTGGAGAAATCAATACCAATGATGCTTCTGTCCCTTCAAAATTCTCATCTTCACTGTCAACATCTTCCATCTCCTTAGGTTTGTCAATTGAATCATCTGAAGTGGATTCTATTTCGCTTTCATCTGATGCTTTCTTTTGGTAGAACACATCACAAACAGCCAAATGTATTCCGTGGGCAAAGCAAATTTGGTGTTCAGTGTCAAGCTGGTTTCCCACATTAACCATTACATTCGTTCCATCGGTGACAATCGCTACAATGTCTTTTTTTAAAGAGAGGCTTTGAAAAGCCAGACGTTCTTCAAGCAGCTTAATGCAAATTTTTGCGTTCATTGAGCCGGCGACACGAATAAGACCTAAGCTCCAGATTTGATCGCGTGTGTGAACATTAATATTTATTTATTTACATAGCTAAAGACTAGCTTCAGATATAAGTACTTATGTATATTATAATAAGAGTGCAATTATATAATTGAATACAAATTTGACTGAAATTTAGATGAAAAATTTAACGATTGGTCAAATAAGTTGTTACATCTATTATTGAGAAGATTAAATAATTCAAACATAAGGGAGAAAATCGTTCATAATTAGTACGACAGTTTGGTACATTTAAGCAGCTAGGTAGATTCCGTAAGTTTCTTTGAGGAATATTAAAATTTATTCGAGACAAAAGGTACAAAGAGTCTATGTTACCATTTATTAATTTAACGATAAAAACAAAACTTAAATAAGAACGTCTATTCACAAGGGATGGCAAATCAATTAGTTTCAGTCGACTGATGTATGCGGGAAGCTCGTAAGGATTTTCCCAACCTAAGCCCCGCAAGGCAAATCGCAGAAATCTTTTTTGAACACGTTCTAACCTTAATATATGGCATTCGTAATGGGGTGACCAAACCTGGCAAGCATATTCAAGAATGGGACGAACAAATGTTATAAAAAGCTGTTTTGTAACAAAAGGATCTGAAAATTGCCGTGACTCTCTCTTAATCCAGCCATTCATATACCTTTTATATTTTTGGTGGGCAAAATCGTATCGTCACCTCCAAGTGGTGCCTGCTGGATAGCCGAAAGGTGAACTTACGACGAACGTTGGATCCATCGAATCCATAGGTTGTAGATACCTGAGTTATCAGGAACTAGGAGCAGGAAGAAGGAGATACGCTCTGAAGATCCAACCACCACAAAGATCTATATGTCATGCACAGGCCTCACAAGCAGGTCATGAAAGGAAAACTCGATTGTGATGAAAACCGCAGAAAATGCCTCGGATGAAAGAACCAAAAATGTTGACGACCCCCCCCCCCCCCCCCGCAAACGAAAAACGGACAACGATTTACGCATATGCACGTGGAATGTGCGTACGCTAAACAGGCCGCGTAAAGCCGAGACCCTCGCCAGTCTCAACGCCGATATAACAGCCCTGTAGGAGATGCGATGGGATATACCGGGCCTGAGAATTACAGAGGACTGTAATTTCTACTATGGGAAATGCCACCTTGATGGGAGATCGCGCTTGTTTGGGTGCGGATTCGCTGTCAGAGGAAGACTTAGGTAAAATGTCTTGAGCTTTCGCGAAGTCAGCGAGAGAGTGACAACGATCCGCATTAAGGCCAAATTCCACCACATAAGCCTAATTAGCGCCCATGCCCCTACAGAAGAGAAAGACGACGCTACCAAAGAATGTTTCTACGAGCTCCTCGCCAAAACATATGAGCAGTGCCCAAAACATGACATTAAAATTCTCTTGGGAGACTTCAATGCCAAAATTGGGAGGGAGGACATCTTTGGTATGACGATCGGAAAACACAGCCTGCACGACACCACCTCCGACAACGGACTCAGGCTCATCGATTTTGCAGCGGGAAAAAACATGGTGTTGAGCAGCACGCGATTCCCACGTCCCGACATTCACAAGGGCACATGGCGATCCCCATGTTGTGATTGATGGATGACACTCCTCCAGCATTATGAATGTCCGTACATTCCGAGGAGCAAACATCGATTCGGACCACTACCTAGTCGGTGCAAAACTTAGGGTACGGATCTCCATGGAAGTTCTTAGGCGAACACCGACTACACCTAGGAAATTCAATGTTGGACGTCTTCAATCGGAAGAGACCGCCGCTGCCTATGCCGACCGCGTATCCCTTGAGCTTGCGAGAAATCCTTCGACTGATGACATGAACCCGGAAGACCAATGGCAGCTATGTCAACAAGCCATAAGAAGTGCTGCGTCCGAGGTATTGGGCTTCTCACATCCACCCCCCAGAAACCCCTGGTTCGACTCCGAATGTGCTCAGGCAGACAAAGCCAAAACGGAGGCATACAAGTCGTGGCTCCAGAGAGATACTAGAGCATCCAGAAATATCTATGTTGAGCGAAGGAAAGTTGAGAAACGTCTACTCAGGAGAAAGAAAAAAGAACACCAGCAACGCGAAGTCGAGGAGATGCAGAGATGTTTTTGCAGAAAAGAGGTACGAAACTTCTATAAAAAGGTGAGAGTCTACATCCGGTTTCACAAGCCGCCCTGGGCCCTGCAAAGATCAGGATGGACATACCATAGTGGAAACGCAGGCGATGTTAGCCATCTGGAGAGACTACTTTAACCGGTTGCTAAATGGCGATGACAGCCAAGATCCCGCCCAAGATCAACTTGTTCCAGTTAATCTAGATGACGACCACGAACTACACCCGCCCGACCAAAATGAAATCAAAGTAGCCATCACCAGACTAAAGATGAATAAGGCAGCTGGATGTGATGGCCTTCAAGCGGAGCTTTTTAAACACGCTGGAGATGACCTGGTCAGGAGCATTCACCAACTCATCTGCAAAATATGGTCGGAGGAAAGTATGCCCGATGAGTGGAATCTCAGTACCATCTGTCCGATTCGCAAAAAAGGAGACCGCCTCCTCTGCGCCAACTATAGAGGCATAAGCCTTTTAAACATCGCCTATAAGATCCTGTCCAGCGTTTTATGTGAACGTCTCAAGCCGTTTGCTGACGACCTGATAGGTCCTTACCAATGCGGCTTCAGACCTGGAAAATCTACCACCGACCAAATATTCACATTACGCCAGATCCTGGAGTATAACAGACCTAAGAGTATAACATCGACACCCACCACCTGTTCGTCGATTTTAAAGCCGCCTACGACAGTGTTAATTGAGTTGAACTGTATCGTGCCATGTCTAACTTTGGAATCCCTGCTAAACTGATACGCCTTATCAGGATGACGTTGGAGAATGCTCGCTGTTTCGTCCAAGTTGGTAGAGACTCTACTAAAACCTTCGAAACCACCAGAGGGCTAAGACAAGGTGACGCACTGTCATGCAGCTGTTTTAATATTGTGCTTGAAAATGTAATACGGAGCACCCATGCCAGTACATCATGCACCATTTTCAATAAATCGACACAATTACTTGGGTTTGCTGACGACATAGACGTGATAGGAAGAACAAAGCGAGCAGTAACCGGTGCTTTCACTACTATGGAGTCAGCAGCAAGCAGAATGGGGCTGAAAATAAACGAGGACAAGACGAAGTATATGCTTTCATCAACAAAAGTCCAATCCCACCACCGACTTGGTCAGAACGTAACCATTGATAGGTACAACTTCGAGGTAGTCAGTGAATTTGTCTACCTGGGCAATGCTGTAAACACAGGCAACAACATCAGCGCTGAAATCAAACGCAGACTAACTCTTGCTAATCGCTGTTTCTTTGGGCTGAGTAAGCAATTGAGGAGTAAAGCCCTATCGAGAAGAACCAAGGTGACACTGTATAAAACACTCATCATCCCGGTCCTGCTATATGGTGCGGAAGCATGGACCCTCTCCCAATCGGATGAAAATTCACTTGGAGTCTTCGAGAGAAAAGTTCTGCGTACGATCTATAGTCCTGTCTGCGTAAATCGCGAAAACAACGTTTGGAGAAGAAGATATAACAATGAACTATACGAGCTGTACAGCGACATAAGCCTAGCCAGAAAAATTCGAATCCAAAGACTAAGATGGCTGGGCCATGTAGGGCGAATGGACATCGACGCTCCAGCTCGTAGTCTTCAACGCCAAACCCGAGGGAGTCAGAAGCCAAGGTAGACCTCATCTTCGATGGAGTGACCAGGTAGAGGAAGACATCCGTCAACTTGGAGTACGAAATTGGAGACAGCAGGCTAGAGATCGAGCCGGCTGGAGGGGCATTCTCAGCAAGGCCTTGGAGTACCACGCTCCAGTGGCGCCAACATAAGTAAAGTAAGTAAGTAAATACCTCTTATTTGCACTAGAGGTCCATTCATCGAACGTCAAGCTAAATCTTTCACTCGAATTCTTTATTACATTTATTTCTGAGATCATCTTTTGTCTTATTAGAAGACTGTTATTGACCACATGTCTTCGAATCGTCACTGCAGATTTAGGTAATTCAGTATACCCTTTAGAAATAAAAAGCCTTGTTAAGTCCTTTGATTTGATGAAAGTGCCCAAAGCTAGTCCATCCAAGGCCGTCATACGCGACAACACTTGGTCCAGTGTATCACCTTGAGTATCAGTTGGTAAAAAATACTCTGTCATTTTCCTTTTCACTGGTGGTGCTGTCGTTCTTACTTCTTTTAATCCTGCTTGACTAGTAGAAGCAATACCTATATCACTTTCTACTTTGGTTTTATGCATGGTTAACAAATGTGTGTGTAAGCCTTTGTTGAGCCTCCTTGAGGATTGCTTTACACTTCTTACACTGAGCACATTTTCCATGATTTGAAGTTAAATAGTTGAACTTTTTTAACTTTTATTTAATACGTTAAAGGACTAACGTTAACTCTTATTACATATAATATATCTTAAAAACTAGTACCTATATAATATACAACTTCCATTACAATAATGTATTAAAAAAGGAAAAAAAAAAACATTAAATATCTAATGTACATTATGGATTATTTTGAATAAAAAATATTTTTCTTAAGTTGAGTGATTTTACATTGTCATTGGTGGAATTAATTAAATTTGAATTTTGATTGTAAATATTTATTAAGAGATTTAAAGGACTATTAGCACCGTAGTTTGATCTACTATAAATGTTGGAAATTGGCAACTGCCTTCTCAAATTATACTGACTAGCTATGAAATTTAATCGACAAAGTATCAATGGGGCTGTTATGGATCCATTGATTATCCCGACAATAAAACAAAATTGTAGATAAGCTCTGTGACTCGTTAGAGATGGAAGATTTATTAATTGAATACGTTGAGCGTAAGGTGGCAAGATAATTCTATTCGACCATGGTAGAAATCTTAAACATAATCTCATAAATCTTCTTTGAACGGACTCCAATCTATTTATATGAACCGCATAATATGGTGCCCATACAACACAACCATACTCTAAGATGGATCTTACGAATGAGACATAGAGTTTTTAGAACATAGGGATCACGAAATTCTCGAGCAAATCTTTTAATAAAACCGAGAGTCATGTTAGCTTTTTTAATAATATAGTCAAAATGGTCAATAAAAGTTAATTTTGAGTCCAACACTATCCCAAGATCAGTAAAGCAAGACAGGTTACTAAGAGGTGACAAATCAATCGCATAATTATAGATAATCACATTTTTCTTGCGTGTAAAACACATTGTTTTACACTTGTCAATATTTAAAACTAAACCATTAATATTGCACCATTCCCAGAAACTTTGAAGGTCTTTTTGTAAGAGATCACAATCTTCTACAGAGTTGATTGTACGAAAAAATTTTACATCATCGGCATATATAAGAGACAAAGAACTTACTACGACGGACGGAAGATCGTTAATAAATAGTACAAATAATAACGGGCCAAGGTGGCTACCCTGAGGTACACCGGAGTTAACAGTAAAACATTTAGAACGTTCACTTTTAAAAACAACACTATATAACCTATCTTTAAGATATGAGGATATCCACAAAACAAATCTATCGTTAAGACCCATATATTGCAATTTTCTTAAAAGAATATGGTGGTTTAGCTTGTCAAATGCTTTGCTAAAGTCAGTAAAAATACAGTCAACTTGTTGTTTTTTTTTCAAACGCGTCAATACAAAATGTAGTAAACTGTAACAAATTGGTTATAGTGGATCTCTTTTTAACAAAGCCATGTTGGTTGTCACTTAAAACGGAGGAACAGTGAAAAGACAAGATATCACAAATAATAGATTCAAACATTTTGGGTATAGCAGATAGTTTAGCAATTGGTCTATAATTTAAAATCAAATTTTTTTTACCTTTCTTATGAGTAGGAATAAGGAATGCGTTTTTCCAAAGGGTCGGAAACTTACAGCTATTTATAGACTGATTAAAAAGTAAAAATAACGGATATGACACATATATTGCACATTTTTTTAACATAAAAGCAGGAAAACCATCAGGACCAGGACTTAAGCAATTATCTAATTTTTTAATATACTCTAAGATAGTTTCCTCAGTAATAGTAAAGTTAATCGAATTAAGATGTAAAAACTCATCAACAGAGGGAATATTATTTGTATCGCAAGTAGATACTTCAAAAGCACACTGAAAATATTCGGCAAACATATTTGCTATGTCCTCTGGGTTGTGACTCTCAGAATTTTGATAGTAACGCCAAACTGATGGTAGCAAGACAGATTCACAAACCTTTTTATGTATTTGACATTACTTTAACTTTTCTTAATTAAAATCGCAAACGTTTACCGAAAAAGGTGATCCGCGATACGATCCAACCAAGAACAAAACTCAAACTAAGCCTTTTGTACAGATTCGCATTTGCATTCCATCCATAATCTATATACATATACGTACGCAAAATTTGCTAGGTACATTAACTTCAAAGGCGGCGGCACACCCGCGAGAGACAACCGTCATTAACGGAGGCGCCAGGGTCTTGCATTGCGAAAATCAGTACACCATAGAAAGGGTTGATTCCCACAAGTATGCCGACACCGATCATCCCTCGATACAATACCGCTTTGATCCTCTTTGCAGGTGTTCTTTTTTTACGTATCTATTTCTTTCTCTTATGCAAGAGGCGACAGTTGAAATTTAATGAAATAAATATTTTGAATTTTTTTGAAATACAAAAAAACCGACTTGTAATCCCAAAAATCCCGGGATCTGGGCTCACAATCCCGATACCGTTTTAGAGCTAAAATTAGACGGGATCCCGGGATTGTATTCACTAATTCTTACCCCTCTATACAAAACTGTTGTCAAATCTTGGCGCCAAAGTTATCGTACTCTCCCCGTTTTTTAATTTGATTTTAAAAAATCAGTTGCATTTTGCTTGTTAGCTCTCGCATCTATTGCTTCAACACTGTTGGAAGGTGGAAGAACGGCACATTTAGCACTTGATCATATGGGATGGGCACACAAACGATCATAAGAAGCCCTCGATCGCTCATTGAAAGATTTGCGCAGCAATAATCGTCGCTTTGATGGCATGTTGATGCTGTTGGCGGGCGACTTCCGGCAAACACTAAGTGTGATTCCAAAATGAACATGTCTGAAGTCATCGTTTTTGTGGAGAAACGTGAAAACCGGATAGAACAGGCAGACATTTTCTCCTAAATACTGTTAAGAATCGGAAATGGGCAAATCCTGTAGAGACATCCAGCGGTTTAATATCGATTCCACAGGCAATTTGCATTAACGTTTATCTGAACATTGGTCAGAATTACAGCAACTACGATTGGTTGAGCGCACGCGCAATTTTAGCAGCAAAAAATATTGATTTCAATGACTTGAATTGGACGATTCAAAATCTAATTCCGGGAGAATTGCGTTCATAAAAATCGAGGATGAAGTTGTGAGTTATCCAATGGAGTTCCTTAACTCTTGGGATTTGCCTGGCATGCCGCCTCATCATTTGCATCTTAAAGTTGGATGTGTCATTATTATGCGAAGAAATTTGCATGTCCCGAAACTATGCAATGGAACGCGACTGATGAAGCTTATGAACAATGTGATTCCGCGATTTCCTTTGACTTCAACCGATTTGCCGTTCTAGTTTAAACTCAATTCTCAGTGAAACTTGCTTTCGCGATGACAAATCACAAGGGCAGTCGCTGGAAGTGTGCCGAATAAATCTAGCAATGACATGCTTCTCGCATGGTCAGTTATATGTGGCGTGTTCACTAGTTGAGAAACCATCCTCATTCTTCATTTACGCTCCAAAGAAGAAAACAAAAAATGTTGTGTATCATACAGCCTTAAATTGAATATAATCATTGTTTCATAATTATTTTAGATTTTAATATAAAATAATATAATTAAATTCAATTAAAACTTGATTTTATTCTAATTTCCCCAAATAATTAACGGGACGAAGTCCGTCGGGACAGCTAGTTTCTCTATAAATGTGATTAGCACATCAGAAAACACTCTTCTTTTTTTGGCTGACGGCAAAAGCCAATGCTTTAATGTGAACTTTGTACAAATATTAATCTTAAAGAAACAATAAATTCACATTTTACTACTTACTACATACTACTACTAGTATACTACCCCACCAACTGCAGTCTGCGTTTAGGCCATTCATACCTAAAGCATTCTCAACTTCTTTAGAAAAAAGACATGCCAAGATGCCACCTATGTAATAACGGACCTCTCACGATCCCACACATCGTATGTGAATGCAACACAACAAATTCGAGAGAGCGACCAACTAATGAACGAAGGAGCAAATAAATCAGATTTTTCATACTTCTAAGCAATATTTTGCAACAAAAACTATTCCAAAATGATAGAAACTCATTAAATTTAATGTTGAGATGCTAAAATTTTATTTTTAGTTAAAGAAAAACGAAATTTTAATGAAAACAAGTTGTTCGTCGCTTATTTCAATTAGACTGTTAAGAATTGTCAAACCCTATTCGCGATCCACATACCATCCACATCGCAACGAATAAATTATTCGTGCGCGACTAACCTCAAAATCTCACCGTTCCATTCACGGACATGACGTTCGTTGTTCGCAACGAATAAAACAAATTGCATCAAACGTCAAAATGGACGAATGTTCGTTCATTCGTTGGTCGTTGGTCGCTTTTATGAGAATAGTCCTTAACAGCCCACGGCATCAACGAACCAATGTTGGAAACCCTGAGGTTGCCTTCCATAGATAACATAAACTTAATATTTTCCATCCTAAAATCTTTAAAGATTCATATAAAAATCCTACTAATATTATAAATGTGAAAGTTTCGATGTTTGGGTATTTGTTGCTCAATAACGCCGAACGGCTAAACGGATCTAGATGAAATTTGGCACAGAGATGGATTATAGTCTAGAATAGCGTATAGGCTAGGTCCGGTAAAATGTTTGGTTTC